>JAOSBK010000006.1:36022199-36045935 GCA_027568895.1 Erythroxylum shatona | reverse complement strand
GTGATATTTTTTAAATATTACTTTGATGGTCTGTGATGTATTCTGCTATGATATATGATCTATTAATGAAAGGCTAAAGTCTACAAGTATATATTGGTTTATGTGAAATTTTGAAAATATATCTATTATTGGTTGTCATCATCAAAAAGTGGGAGATTTTTAGCTAAAGCCTTTCTAATGATGATGACCTTATAGTATTTTAAATTTCAAATTGGACTTATTTCCTTATATAGATAATGGTACTTTTTAAAAGGAAATAACATTATAGGAAAATTACTTCCTTTCTTGCTGGAATTTTCTCAGTAAACTTTCTTTATTAACATCCGGGAGGATCTTACCTTTTGGAACAATTAGCTCCGGAAATTTTTGTTCTAGCAGAGATGATATTGAAAATCCAAAGTCAACTCAAAATTAAGATGAAGCAACAGCCAGTTGAAGAAATTGTCTATTTAAATGAGAGCAACAACACTTATGAAATAGCGAACATACATAGACTTTCGAAATATTTGAGCAATATCTATATTCTTGAGAGTCATATCATTCTTATTGTCTTAGAAAGAGAAATCATTCTATCAAGAGAGAAATTGTTATTTGAGATCTTACTTTTGATTTTACATTTTATTTTTCTGTGAGCTTTTAAAAGCTTGTTATACACTTTGGGTGTGGAAGGTTAGAGAACTTTGAAAAAATATACTTGTGAGTTTGGAGAGGTTCGTCAAATTTAATGCTCGAGTTTTTATAATAAAATACTCAAGTTGGATACTTGGAGACTAGAGGTAGGCTTAGTTATTAATCGAACCAATATAAATCTACTGTATCATTCTTTCTCTCTTCCTAACTTTTAAATTTTTACGTTATAAGTTTGTATTTTCAAAAGACTCTTTTAGTTTGTTTAATAGGCTTCTTTTGTTTCTATAAAGTAAGAGGTTCTTTTCACTTTAAGCGACAACAGGCTCCTATCAATTATCAGGCTTATCTCTATTTGAGCCCTAGCAGGCTTCTGTTTAATTTCTTTTTTTTTTCTTTTTGTGATAAATTGGTGTTTTTTTTTACAATCATTTCAATTTGCATTAGAGAAAAAATCAAGAATAATGTTCTGAAACCATTAATTATTTATTTATTAAATGCAAAATTTTTATTAATTAATAATAATATAAAATATTTAATTATTTGTTTACAAAATCAATCATATAATAATTAAACATAAGTAAAAAAAATTCATTTCCACTATTAAAATTTGATAACAAATATTGGTATAACTATTAACTTCTATAATCTCAATCATAGTACTTGCATACTCTAACATGCATAATTAGTAATTCTATTCTCATTCCGATTCTCATTTATTATTATTATTATTATTATTATTTTAATTCCTTCATTATTGACTATAAAATGAGACCAAAATATTAATTTTATTACTTAGTTAATAAAATCTTCGGCGTCTACATAAAAAATTAATTTTCAACTAAATATTCACGTGAAGTAAAAAATCCAGCTTATAACCTCATTTATGAGGATACATGCGATGGATAAAAAAATAGTTAACCAAATCAAAAAATACTAAATAGAATTATCGTTTTGAATTAAATTGTCAATAAGTCAACTAAAAATTTTAAAAATTTAGATATTGAATTGAAATTTTTTAAAAAATTAAATGCTTTAAAAGTTGTTACTCCTTTATATTATGATTGCGCTTAGATTTGTATCATAACTTATATCAAGTAATTTGGAAGTTTGAACGGTTAATATTTAAAGTGTTTTCTTAAATATTCCTTAATATCTTTTATCAGATTGATGGATATATCTTTTGTCCGATTGGTTAAAATCACTTTGAGAAGACCTCCTACTTCATTCTGATGGACAATGAGACGTCTGAGGATTACTTAAGATCAGCACATGAACAAATATCTTTCCAAATATTGCTTTCTAACTTCAACCGAGATTGATGCGCCCTTTCTCCTCCTTTTTGGTTTTTTTAACAATAGAAACAGCGGTGAGTGTTTGATAACCGTCCCATCTTTGCATCTTATCTTATTATGCCAACTTTTTCTTTAACAAAGCTTGTTGTATTAAATATTTAATATGAATATGTGGGCAGCACCCACATCTAATGTTCCGTTCAGAAAAGGTGTTGAGACTTGAAACTTGAAATATCAAACTCTATAAAAAATGATTCCAAAAGCTCTTTGTTCTTCTTAAAAAATAATGTGATAATCGGAGCTCTTTTGTGCATAGAAAGTAACGAGAATTCTCTTTGTAACATACATTAATGATTTTCTTCTGTCTCTCACATAATACACAACCTTGTTTACTCCAACTAAGAGAGTTATGGAAGTAAGTGCGTGTGGAGTCGGCTTTTCATAACCTAAACCAGAACGGTAATAAAGATGATAGTGATCAAACAACTAAATTCCCATTTTGCAAGTCAGACTGGACCTCTTTTTTTAATTTTCTGTCTGTCTTTTCCCTCTCCAGGTCCACAAAATCAGAGGACTATCGAATAAGCAGGCAACTGCAGGATCAGATTGGGACCATATCTGCCGTAGAACTGGAAGAAGAGAAGTTCAGAGCCAGGAAAAAAACAAAAATACATTGGTCCTCCTCCTCCATCTAGGTTGTGGACTTCCCATCCCATGTCCAGTCACAACAATGGTCCTTCTCGTTCTTTTATTATACCTAAGCCGACGATGACACATCGTCCAAGCGTCAGTTGATGAGAAAGATTCCCTACTTCCGAATTCCATTAGAATCAAACTCAGCTGCAACATGTAATCCGTTGATAGGACCACTTCTGCTATACAAATTCACTTCCCAAAAAAAATCTATGAAATAAGAGTAGAATAACATGAAATAATATGAATAAGAGTAGAGAATCTGAAAATTATAGGGGAGATTATTTGAAATAGAGTACTAACAGGTTAATAAAATTTTATTATTATATCAAGATTTGTGCCTAAAAAAATGTTGATTCTATTCCATTTTCTCTCCTTAAATTATTAAAAAATTATAATAGTGTTAAACTAAATCATCATCGTCACATTTAGTCCAAAATTTCACAATTAAGCGAAATTTTAAAGAGGTCTGATAGTATGCAACATTATCTCTACATAATAGAGAGGCTATTTACTGTAGACCCACATGTAAATAAAACAATACAAGAGTAATGCAAGTTACAGAGATAATAGGTAAAACTAGCGCAAAAATTATATAAATAAAATTTCACTAAATACATAAATAAATGAAAATAAAAATAACAGGGTATACCTGATGGAGTCTAGATCTAAGAGTACTTGATAAGCTGAAAAATCCGACTCTCTTTGTCTCTAATTAACTTAGGAGTCCTTGCTCATATACCCTGGAGGTATGCCAATTCTCTAATCCTACTGTCCCCATACACCTGTCTTGGAAAACCAAGTTGACTGCCCGTAAGTCTTGTCCAAGACTTACACTTCGAAAAGGGGGAAACGACGTTGAGTTGGACTTCCTATACATTTCTCTGCGTATCGCCAGTAACATCTCCAAATAACTACTCTACTGTTTTGGTGACCTTAAAGGTTAATCTTTCATCCTTATCCGATCACGCTATACTCTTCTATTTCTAGCCACTACCTCAATAATGTCCAACTTTGACAAATTCTTTTTGATCACTTCCCTCTAGTTCTTGTACCGCCGTCCCCTTCTTCTCTTGTATTCACTAAGGGTTACTCTCTCACAACTTCGTACCGAAGCATCAGAGGGCCTCCTACGCACATGTCCAAATCACCTAAGTCTAATCTCTCTCAACTTATCAGTAACACTAGCTATCTATAGTCTATCTCTCACCAGTTTACTTTAGACCCTATCTCTTTTGGTAATCTCACACATCCATCGCAGCATACGCATCTCTGCTACCAACAACTGTCTTGTATGTCTACGTTTGACAGGCCAACACTTTGCCCTATATAACATAGTTGGGCGGATCACCGTTTTATAAAACTTCCCCTTGAGTTTCAAAGGAATCTTTTTGTCATATAGAACTGCTGAAGCACTTCTCCATTTGATCCATTCAGTTTTAATATGATGAATTATATTAGCATCGATATTATCATCACTCTGAATGATAGACCCAAGATATTTAAAACTCGATCTCTATGATATGACATCAGTACTAATTGCTATCGTCGCCTCTTGTACCCTCTGGTTTCCTGAAAAGTTGCATTCTAAATATTTCTTCTTAGACCTGCTCATTCTAAAACTTTTCGATTCTAACATATCTTTCTAACATTCTAGCTTGGAATTGACTCTCTCTTTGGTCTCATTCATTAGGACAATATCGTTAGTAAATAACATATACCAAGGTACCTCTCATTGTATATGTTTGGTAAGTTCATCTAACACTAATGTGAACAAAAACGGGCTTAAAGCAGAACCTTGATGTAGTCCAACACAAATAGAAAATGCTTCTATGTTGCCTCCTATCGTCCTTACGCTAGTCAACGCTCCTTTATACATATCCCTAATTACGTTAATATAGGTCATAGGAATGCCCTTTGCCTTCAAACACCTCTATAAGAGTTCTTTAAGAACTCTGTCATACACCTTCTCTAAATCAATAAAAACTATATGTAAATCCCGTTTTCGTTCCCTGTAGCATTCCATGAGTCTACGGAGTAGATGCATTGCTTTTGTTGTGGACCTACTAGGCATAAATACAAATTGGTTAGCCGATACAAAAGTATCTCTTTGGGTCCTTTTTTCAATCACCTTCTCCTACAAGTTCATGGTGTGACTTAATAGTTTGACGCCTTTATAGTTGTGATATTGTTAAATGTCCCCTTTAGCATTGTATAAGGGGATCAATTTACTCAACCTCCATTTATCCGGCATTTTGGATGACTGTAGGATCACATTAAAAAGTTAAACTAGCCACTCAATACCGACAACTCCTATCCACTTCCATACCTCTATAGGGATCTCGTCTGGCCCTACTACTCTTTTGCTCCTCCTCCCTCTCAGAACCTTTGTAATTTCACCCCTATGAGTACCTGGTAAGAACATGTCCCGACACGGAGGGTACGCCTAACTCTATGTTACTCACTATCTCTTTGTTATACAGGCCATAAAAGTATCTCTGTCATCTTCTCTTGATGGCATAGTCCTCTATGAGTACCTATCCTACTTCATCACGTATACAACAAACTTGGTTGAAATCACTCACACTACGTGCCCTTTCTCGTGCTAGCTTGAAAATCTTTTGTGTTCCCTTTAACGTATCCAAGTCCCTGTACATAGTCTCATATACTTCTCATCTAGCCACTGAGATAGTTATCTTTGTCTTCTGTTTTGCCAGTCAATACCTTACTCTATTAATTTCCTGATCTGCCTCTATTGTACTTGTTAACAGATCTTTAAAAGCTCTTTTTTTTGCCTAAACCTCGCCCGACCACCACCAAGATTCCATCTGCCCTCCCCTTGCCTTTTGGATACCCCTAGGTGTTTTGTGGCAGTAGCCCAAACTACGGAGGCTACACCCTCCCACATCCGATTTGCATCCCCACTCACTGATCATGTTGAATTAGACTGAACTGTAGTCTTAAATTGTTCCATTTTGTCCCCTTTTAACCTCCACCACCTAATTTTACAACAATGCGTGTTAAAAAACTGTGCCCTCCATCCCTTAGTTCCTAGATCCAAAACTAGCAATTTATGTTGAGTCGAAATGCATGTGCCCGGAAGCACTTTGCAATCTTTGTACTATGACCTGACACTTTTTCTGACAAGGAGATAATCAATTTGCGTCTTGGACGTGCAACTCTGAAAAGTCACCAAGTGCGCTTCGTTTTTCTTAAATAAGGAATTTGCTATAACTAACTCATATGCTACGACCATGTCTAATAGAGCAATCCCATTTTTATTTCTAGTACCGTATCCGAAACTCCCATGAACTCTTGTATATCCGTCTGAACCAGCCCCTATATGCCCATTAAAATCACCTTCTAGGATGATTTGCTCTGTATCAGAGACTTGTAGCAACACCCCATCTAGCGCCTCCCAGAATATATGTTTTTGTTGTACATCTGAACTTACTTAAGGTGTATACGTACATACAACATTGAAAACCACATTGACAAAAACAATTTTTGCCACCATAATCCTATCCTTGACCCTTGTAATCCCCACCACTCGATTTATAAGTTCCTTGATCACTAAGATACCTATCCCATTCTACTTCCGTGTACTTCCCGAGCACCATAGTTTGAACCCCCTATCTCCTTTGCTTTAGCTCCTGCCCATTCAGTCTCTTGAATGCAAGCTATTTGTATCCTATACTTGTATAAATCTTAGTAATTCCAAGGACTTTTTCGTTAGGGTTTCAATGTTTCAAGAGCCTATTCGCATTCCTTCCTCTCCTTTTTTTATCCCTACATGCTGCACGTCCCGACCCGCTTACATCGGTTCTAACCACTCGCTTTAAAGGCATCCTTCCTACCTCGTGTCTTACACTCTTACCATAGGTACTATCCTAGGAATTTTCTAAAAACCGATAATAATAATAATATCAACAACAATAAAATAGAAATGATAATAATAAAAATACTAGAATATATATATAATAATATTAATAATATTAATAATAATAATACTAATAATACTAATAATAACAATGTGACAACCTAAGGGATCCTCAGTCCTTTAGCAATACACATTCTCGTAATAGTGGAAGAACTCACCCAGAAGACACTGAAGTGGTTGGCGAGAAAGTCTCTAGGCTTGGTAAGGAGAGATTCTATTGGTGGAAAGATATAGCAATAGATACTTCCAAAAATAACAACACACTAAATAGAAATAATAATAAAAGAAATAATATATATATATATATATAATACTAATGATAATAGTACTAATAATACTCCTAATAGTAAATGCTAAAATACGAATACAGATACAAAAAGATAGTTAAATAATACTAAAAGAAGTAATAAAATAAAACGGAGGAAAGTAATAACTAACGTGCCAACCAAAGGTGTCTTCAGTCCTGTCGATACACACACGTTCTCGTCACAAGGAAGAGCTCACAAGGAAAAAACTGAAGTGTCTGGCGAGAAAGTCTCTCGTCCTGGTAAGGAGAGATTCTACACATAGAAAAGAAGTTGCATGACACACTTTATAATCCACACAAATAAAAACTTAGACTAACCAAGGATATCACGTAAGACAAAGGAGTTTGCTATTAACGAGAAGCAAGAGGAAAAGACTGATGGGAGAGGATTGTATCCTATCAACGATCTACAACCAGTTTTTGCATGCAAGTACACAAATTGTCCTAAACTGCGGCGCATTTGGTGATATTCTTAGTTAAGGGAAACGCAAAATTTGGAAGTTTCCAATGAACAAAAAGCTATTTCAGCAGAGTGTTAATAAATGTCTTGCGCAAACGACAAAACAAATTTTCAAAACATACATTGTCCCTCTCTCTTTCCCTCTCTCGCCATCTACAACCACAACCTGCTTCTTTCTACGTACAGAATTCCAAACCAAACTACCTTACGAGCTATGCAAGCCTTGCCTTCAAGGAATGATACAACTGAAGTTGCTAACCGTCTGTTTGTAACTAACCCTCCCATTTAAAGGAGACATCTAACTTACAAGTATAGAAGAAACTAAGTTAGAGAGATGTTAAACAAGTATACAGAGAACAAGTATGTAGGCTACACCCTCCATAAGGAATACCAACAAAGAAAACCAGGCACATTTTAATACTAGAAAACCTATTTTCTCATGTCAAGGAAAAATGTGAGCTTTAGTAAGTGACACAAAAAGAAAGATATTAGTTGTAAAGAAAGTAGTTGCTAAGAACCTCCACACTTCGAACCTCCCATAACCATTAAAAAATCCATGTAAGAAACGTACTACAATTCGCAAAAACAATGACTACTGCTCACAACATAAGTAAACGCACCATATCCAAAGAATCTTGACCTCCCCAAACCTCCAAATCCAAAACCTATACCCGAAAGACTCGAGACTCACCCCAAAAAGCACAAGAGGGATATAAAGAGAAAGCAACAGATGTAACAGGACTCTGTAGAGAGTAAAGTAAAGAGAGAAAGGATAGCTTACTTACAACAATGCCAAAACGAAAATGCTTAATTGCTCACGTACCTTTGATTGTTCAAGATAAAACAACTGTTAATATGGAATTTTTCGATCCCTCATACAATTTGAATGTAGGCTCGCCGTAGTCCAACGGTTGGCTGGCTAGAAAGACTTTTCTCAGCAACCTAACAGAGAAAAAAAACAATATATGATAAATTTAAAATGGTATCTATAATACCTAAACTACTGATATTATTTAGTAAACAATTATGAGGTTATTAGTTGAAATTTTTAAATAAAAATGTTAAGTTTTGGACATTATAAGTGATACTAGGGTGTTAATTTCTTAATTAATTATTAAGGAATCAATTCTAAGCTCTAAATTAGACTCTTTAAATTGAATATCAATCCTTTGGGTTTTGAATATTGTAAGGAAACTTATGGTTTATCATATAGAAAACTATAAAATTTAAAGAAGTGTTCATACTAATTTCTAACATAATGGATTTTGAGGTCCAGAATCAAGTTGATAAACCCAAATTTGGGCTGTGATCTTCCAACGGGTATAGTTAAATTTGCTGGGGATGAGAACAGTGTCGCACGGGGGATGAGGGGCCATCCTTACCTTGTGTTCAATCGGAAACCTACCAAATTTTGCTTGAATCTCTTATATTTGTCCACTTGCTATTAAATTTGTTCAACCTTCCTATCGAACTCCTTGGACCTTCTGGTCAAAACTGACAGAAAGAGACATCTTTTCGAAATCATTCACAACATGAACATATGTAGGGGTAAATGAAACATATGGGTTTCGTTAGAGAAGACAGAACAGAAGACTTCGTGTCTTCAACGACAAAAGGCTACCAAATTTGGCAAACAGAAGTGTTTAGACAATAAACAGAATTATTTTAATATGGAGAAACCCATGTTCCTAGCTAAAAAAAGGTACCTTCCAACCAATCATTGAGGCAAGATTCCTTAACACTTCCATGTCAGTTTCATTAAGAATTGGACGATGGTTCTTAAAAAGGGCACATATGGTGCAGAAAGACTAGCATTATTTGCTTTCCTTTTCTGTTTATGAAATCCTTCTATAAACACACATTGGCCCACTTTCCGTTAACACTAGAATCCTCACCAAATCTTTGTGAACTTTAAGGGGTGTAACGAAAAATTTCATTCTTTGATTTAGTCACGTTTGAAAGAAGGAACAGAGAAAGTTTAATGCATCTTATAAGATGTGCCACGTAAGCAATACCTTCTATGCATTGCCAAACTTAGAGCTGGTAGGGCATCGATTTGAAGTAGTGAATTAATACATATTATGGAATAAAAAGTAATTTGGTGATCCTGAAAGCAACAGGAACAAAGATTCTTCTCTTGATAGTAAGGCAGTGGTCAGAAGGAAACTTGGTTATACTGAAAGATGCCTGTTACTGTAAGAAACCAAAGCTACTCCATAAATAGAAAGGGGTTGCAGTCCAGAATTGCAGAATGGGGATGGGATATTCATATACAACCATTACAAATATTATGCATAACCACCAAATAAACGCAATCACAAGCCATGCAAATGGCCTTTCCTTACTTCAACTTAAATAGCAACCATAAGAAGGCGAGACAATTTAATTCTAAAAGATGTATATATATACATAGCTGGCCAGCTGAGCAGTACTATTATCCGGAAATTCCAAGCCAAGCATTTGAAGAGCTAAACCACCTCAATGCAGAAACCTACAATTAGGTTGCTGAGGTTAGCCATTGTTCATCATCTTATCTAGTACCATGTTCAGGTCCACCGACTGTCCATTCTCTGTCAGTTTTTTCACTGTTGCTCTCACCAAGTCTCTGCGGAATCCCATAGCAACAACATTGTCAACAAGGTCATCAACCTTTTCCCTGTTTTCATTCCCACCAGTGTCTGATTCATCATCCAAAGTTGACGCAGTTGGAATAGCATGTGGTATCATACGGGCAGTCGGCACTTGGGAGAAACTGCTTCCACTCCTTAATTCTGAGGTGGATGATAAGGATTGCAAAAGCTTCCCACTAGAACTGCCATCATGGGTAGGGAAAGCATTGGGATGGTTAAAATCGGCACTATGAGCTTGCCTCTGCTGTTGCAACCATGCTAGTTCTTGTGAACTTAATGGCATGGATTCTGAGTATGGTCTAAATGAGGGCGGATCAATGAATTTTGATGGAGGATCCATGTTAAACTGATGGGAAGCAGGACGCATGCTAGGTAGCTGAGAGAAATTACCGCTTTTTTGAGATGCAAACAAATAATTTTCGTCAGGATGGTGGTTCAGTGAGCCATAGAATTCAGGTTTAACAGCCGGGAAAGGTGGCTGCACTTGAGGCACTTGGGTTATTGACGTATTTACAGGAAAATGTTGTAGTGACTGATAAGGTTGATACATATATGGTGATGGTTGCGACTGCTGAGTTGAAGGCATATGATACTGCTGCTGGGCAGTTTTCTGGGCCCCACCAGCTGCTGAATGGTAAGATTCTTGATTTGGAGTGGAGGATGCCACGGTCTGAGGAAATGGACTAAAAGGCTGTAGAGATCCTCCTGGGATAGGAGGCGGTGGTGCTGTTGTTGCAGGTACTATCATAGTAGGACTCTCATGAGGCAGATTTGCAGCATTTGAAGAGAGATTAGGAGCTTGTTGAAAAGCTGTAGGAACTGGAAGTGGTACGCCAGGTTGCTGAGAGGCTGATGATGATGAATCCATGGTGGTGGACTTTAACTGATCAGATTTGCCTTGCTTTTCCAACTGAAAATCATTCTTGAACAGTTGAAGCTTTGCAAGCTGGAGCTGAACCTCGGCTATCTCTTGTTTGTCCTTCAAATCCTTGACTCCACCTTGAACCTGCAAGAAACCATTTATATTAGGTATCATTGCAATGAGTCACTGTGTTGATATAGCTCTAAACAGGTTTTAGATCTATATAATTCCTAAAGGCCGAAGTCTTCAGAGCTTGAAAAAAGATACACACTCACGAAATCTTTTAAACCTTAACAAACCCCAGACAGAACAATTAAGTTAAAGATTTTTTTTTGGGTAAATAATTAAGTTAAAGATTTGATGCTTAGATATCACTATAAACATAAGCCTCAAAAAGGCAAGCTATTAAAGCATAAAAAACGAGAATGAAGCTTGAAGCAAGAGATTTGGTTTTGGTCAGAGCGTAGCATAACTCATGACTACAGCTAAAATCAACAGAAAAGGAAACTAAAAAACTATGAAGACGAGAAAAAAAAAACTGTAACAGATGGTAGATGAGTAAACAGAAAACTACAAGCATTGATGATGTATAAAAAAAAATAATAAGAAAGGGAATAAAGTGAGATAAAGAGGAACACAAGAAATTTAGGTGGCTCCAATGGGTAATTATTGGATCGGGGTAATCGTATTAGCCCTAACCCCTAACATTATCTAAATCCTCATTTCACCACAATTCTTAAGAAACGTTGCAGTTAAGTTTATCATGTCGGTCTCTGAAGCCATCACTGCTCATCATTTTGTTTCTTTTGGCTCCTCTACTAAATATCTTATACAGTGTCTCAAACACCATTCATAAATAATGGATAGATTAACCAATCTTTTGATCACAACATATTCTATAACCTAAATTCTGGCCATCAATGCATTGGTCAAATTCTAAAAAATTTGTCTCAAACCAGCTTGGAAAACATAACCTTACAGACTCCTTCATAGGTCAGACTTATTTAAGGCGTAATAATCTTATCTCATCTACGGATTAAGGATAGCATTGGTCTAGTATTATCTTTAACTTAGGATAGCAATTATCTTTTATCTCTTTTTGGTAGTTATCTTGTTTCCTTCCTATATAGAAAGGTTTCTTTGTTAGAATAGAACTCTATTTCATGTACTTTGGAGTCCTATTAAAGGGGACCAAGTTGAAATAAAAGCAAGCCTTTTATGTCACATATTCATGAGGTTGAATCCCTCTCTCAAACGGATTCAAGGTCTAAGGCTCCCTTTGAAGAGTCTAAGGTCTAAGGTCTAAGGCCCTCTTTAATGAGTGTACCGACAACATAGGAAAGTCTAAGAAGCGGGGCAAGGGAAAGAATCAAATTCCTGAACCTAATTTCCAGGTGTTCAGCCCAAACCGATAGATCACTAGATCTTACAACAAGCAGTTTTGTAATATTTTAGTATCAGAGTATACGACGATGGGAGATGAGGTGGATAATCGGCTGCGAGCAATTGAGACAACGCAGTCAGCCATAATGGAACAGATCAGAGCACTCTCACAGCAAGTAAAGGAGCTGCTACCTGCAGGATTTTCACGTCCCCAACAAACAGACGCATCTTTGAGCAACAATCAGTCCACACGACACCATGTGTGCACCACTGCAACTGCTGGGAATCAAAGAAATATAGACGGCAGGACTATGGGCACCATACCTAGGTACACAAAACTAGATTTTCCTACTTTCCATGGCCGGAGGATCCCCTAGAATGGTTAATGCATTGTGAGCAGTTTTTTGAGAATCAGCGAACCAGTGAAGAAAATATGGTGGGATTAGCCACCTTCCATTTATTTGGGGTGGCTCAGATGTAGTATCGACGGCTCAAGCATGGAAAGGGCCAACTTCAATGGTTAGACTTCCATAATGAATGTTTGCTCCGTTTTGGGCCAAAGAAGGGCAGCAACCCGATAAGGGCATTGACGAGCCTGCGTCAAACGGGTTCGGTAGAAGAGTATGAAACTGAGTTTCAAGAACGGTTAGCACGAACAGGTACTTCTGTTCCTTCTAATCTCCTTGTTGGGATGTACGCGGCAGGGTTGGAGGAGGTACTCAAGGTTGAGGTTGAATTGCAAGAACCCCCAGATTTGGCCACGGCAATGAGTTGGGCTCGTGCATATGAAAGAAGGCAACAGGTGACTAGGGCAAGTTTCAATCACATGATGCCATGGCAAGGTACATGAACGACAACTAACCCAACCTCAGGCCAAGGATTCTGAACCCCATCTAGTCAACCAAATTCTCAGCCTTCCTTTGTCAAGCATCTAAGCCGTGCTGAAATGGTTGAGCGGCGTGCAAAGGGATTATGTTTTAACTGCGATGAACCTTATTCCAACAACCACCAATGCAAGAAACTGTTTTGCCTAGAGGTGGAGGATTTGTTCCTGGCTGATGTGGAGGAAGATAACGAAACAGAACCCGCCATCTCCCTATATGCCATCATGGGACAAGAGCACGCCAAAACAATGCAGTTAGCCCCTGAGGTGGACAGACAATTCCTCCTTAGATTCGTAGATTCTGGAAGCAACCATAATTTCATTAGCCGAGTAGCTGCAACAAGTTTAGGGTTGCATGTCACACCACTACTGAATACTAGTGTGTCCGTGGCTAATGGTGACAAGGTGCGTAGTTTGGGGGTGTGTAGTCAGGTACAATTCTCTATTGTTGACCACCAATTCTTAGCTGACTTTTACGTGATTCCTCTTGATGGTTTTGACATGGTCTTGGGAGTGAAATGGTTACAAACATTGGGGCCTATTACTTGGGATTTTTCAGTTCTTATTATGGCATTTACATTATTCGGGCAGCAAGTAACATTGCATGGCAGGAAAGTTACTTTCGGAATTGCTGTCAATTCTTTAGGAAGTCCACAACCTTCACAGCCCCAGCTGCAATCCTTGTTGAAAGAGTACGAGGATTTGTTCCAGGATCCCACGGGATTACCCCCTTTCAGGCATTGTGATCATCGCATTTGCTTACTTCCTGGCATAGCATCGGTGGTAGTCCGACCATATCGGTACCCACACCGCAGAAGGAAGAGATAGAGCGCCAGTGTACACAAATGTTGCAGCAAGGTATAATATGCCCTAGCCAATCACCTTTTTCTTCTCCTATGTGGTTGGTATCTAAACAGGATGGTACGACGTTTTTATGTGGATTATCGAGAACTTAATGCCAAAACCATCAAGGATAAGTTTTCTATTCCGGTGGTTGTTGAGTTGCTGGATGAGATACATGGTGCTCAGTATTTCACTAAACTTGAACTCAAATCGGGATACCACCAGATCCGAATGTTTTCTGCTGATGTGGAGAAGACTACCTTCCGCACACACCACAGTCATTTTGAGTTCTTAGTGATGCCATTTGACCTCACAAATGCTCCTTCAACATTTGAAGCCTTGATGAACGAGGTATTTCAAGCAGTCCTTCATCAATTTGTCCTTGTATTTTTTTATGACATCTTAATCTACAGTCCTACCTGGGAGACTCATATCGAGCATGTCAGACAAGTTTTTCGACTACTTCGTGCCCACAAGCTGCTCTTGAAGCGTTCCAAATGTTCCTTTGGGGAGTGCAAAGTGGCATATCTTGGATATGTAATCTCAACCTCCGATGTTTCGGTTGACAGCAACAAAATCAAAGTCATTCTAGACTGGTCACAACCGCACACAATTACAGCTCTCTGTGGCTTCCTTGGCCTCACCGGTTATTTCCGGAAGTTCATACAGGATTATAGGTCCTTGGCCAGCCTCTTAACAAGCATGTTGCGGAAAAATTCCTTTCAATGGGATGACAAAACTCTTGCCGCCTTCAAACAGCTGAAACAAGCCCTCTCTACGTCACCGATACTCCAACTTCCTGATTTTTCCGATCCCTTCACAGTTGAGTGTGATGCTTCAGGTGGTAGAATCAAAGCTGTTATGCAGCAACACAGACACCCCATTGCTTTTTTTAGCCGTCAATTGGTTGCACGTCATCTCAAGTTGGCCGCTTATGAACGAGAACTCATTGGACTGGCCAAAGTTGTGCAACATTGGAGATTGTCTTTATGGGGTCGTGCTTTTGTCATTCGCATCTACAGCGTTAAATATCTGTTGGAGCAGCATCTCACCACTCCTCCCTAACAACATTGGCTAAGTAAGTTGATGGGCTTTGATTTTACAATTGAATATCGATCTGGTTCTTTAAACAAAGCTGATGATGCTTTGTCTCGCTGAGATACAACCCCTATCTCCCTTGATACCATTAGTCAACCTCGATCACTATTGCTTGATGACATTCATGCCAAACTCAATGGCAACTCGGAATTGTAGAAACTCATGCACCAGGCGGAACAAGGGGAATTAGGAGATAAGTGGAAATTACAGGATGGGTTGCTTCTGCGCAAAGGGAGCATTTTTCTCCTCCCAACATCGGCACTCCTGTCTTCTATCCTGTCCACCTCCCATGATAGTGTGCATGAAGGCATACAAAAAACCTTGCATTGTGTCCGCAGTGATTTTTATTGGCAAGGAATAAAAGCTGCAGTTGCTGCCTATGTTGCAGCATGTCCAGTTTGTCAACGAAACAAGACTGATAATCTTAGCCCGGCGGGACTCCTTCAACCGCTTCAATTACCTCACCAAATTTGGGAGGATATATTCATGGATTTCATTGATGGGATGCCAAAATCATGGGGTAAGTCAGTCCTTTTGGTTTTAGTGGATTGTTTTTTATTGGCTCATCCCTACATTGCCACCCGAGTTGCCCAAGTTTTCTTTGAACATACTGTTCGCTTGCATGGAGTACCTGAAACTATTACTTGTGATTGCGACGTCGTGTTCACTAGCCTCTTTTGGAAGGAGCTTTTTCGATTGCATGACACAAGATTGTAGTTTTCCACCGCCTACCATCCCCAAACTAACCGCCAGATCGAGGTGATAAACCACACAATCGAAATGTACTTGCGCTACTTTGTTGCCGAGGCACCGCACAAAAGGGTGTCTTGGCTTCCATGGGCTGAATATACTTATAACACCTCATATCATAGTGCCCTACATGCTACTTCATTCAAGGTTGTTTATGGGCAAGACCCACCCCGCCTTCTCTCTTATAGTTCCGGTTCCACCCCAGTTGAGGCCGTGGACGAGGCCTTGGCCATGTGTGACCAAATACTTCAGGATGTTCGCACCAACCTTTTAGCAGCACAAAAGGAAGAAGGAAATATATGACAAGTCTCAAAGAGACGTGGAATTTAGTGCTGGACAACTTGTTTGGCTCCGTTTGCATCTCCACAAACAGCTGTCTCTTGGTGTTGCTGGACGCAACAAGTTGTCCCCCCGTTTTTATGGGCCATTTCCTATTGCTCGCCAAATTGACCCTGTCGCTTATGAACTTCAACTTCCCAAAGACAGCAAAATACATAACGTCTTTCATGTGTCTTCTTTAAAGGCCTACAAGGGTTTAGCATCCACTTCGCCGCCAACTCTGCCTTCCATTGACAATGGACGTGTTGTGCTCCAACCCTTTACCATCCTACATGCTCGGTTAAATCGTGGAAAGAGGGAACTATTGGTGCATTGGTCTGGTATGGCTGTCCAAGATGCAACATGGGAGGACATAGACAAATTTCGCACCAATTACCCCGATTTTGCGCTTGCGGACAAGCACAGTCTTCAGGGTGGGGGAAATGTTACAGACTCCTTCATAGGTCAGACTTATTCAAGGCGTAATAATTTTATCTCATCTACAGATTAAGGATAACATTGGACTAGTATTATCTTTAACTTAGGATAGCAATTATCTTTTATCTCTTTCTGGTAGTTATCTTGTTTCCTTCCTATCTAGATAGGTTTCTTTGTTAGAATAGAACTCTACTTCATGTACTGCTGAGTCCTATTAAAGGGGACCAAGTTGTAATAAAAGCAAGCCTTTTCTGTCACATATTCACGAGGTTGAATCCCTCTCTCAAACAAATTCAAGGTCTAAGCTCCCTTTGAAGAGTCTAAGGTCTAAGGCTCCCTTTAATGAGTCTACCAACAACATAGGAAAGTCTAAGAAGCGAGGCAAGGGAAAGAATCAGATTCCCGAACCTGATTTCTAGGTGTTTAACCCAAACCGACGGGTCACTAGATCTTACAAGCAATTTTGTAACACTTACCCTATTGCAGGGAAGCCTGAAACTTGTTCCTAGAATTCCTACCAAGGAAAAGTCTTATACCAAATCAAAATTTCAACTCAGTTCTGGAATCTCAAGTTCTTCCAACTTGGACCTAAATTCACAACTTTCCTCAGCTTTGCCTTAAAAACTTAACTATGAATTCATGAAAATCACTGATGAATCTGTGTTCTTCCATGCATCTTAAGCAGCAATGAACCAACCATGTATTAGCACATATGTCTATATACAAGGCATTAAGGCCCAATAATTAAGAAGTTAAACTTGTGAACGGAGATATTTATACTGGAAGATTACCAGTTTTCTCAAATATATCAGTTTTGATTTCATTCTTCACACCCCCTCTCCACCACCACAAACCACAAAAGAAAGGAAAGAAATATCAAAACCAACGACAATCAAGATGGAGAAGAATGAAGAGACACCTCTCTTATAGTGGTTTAGCTCCTTTCCAGATCAAACTAGTGCAAATAATATTATAGCTAACCAAAACCTTCAAAAGTCAAATGTACCTCATTTAGAATATTTTCCAGCTCCTTTTGCTTTCTCTCTGTCTTCCTATGGTAAAATTCGATTGCTTCCTTTAAATCATCAAAGGCATTTTCCAATTTGTATGCTCGACTTTCCATCTGAGACACTCGTGCACTAAGACACTCAACTGAATGCAAGATAACATCAGAGTGTTCCTTCATCTTTCTATCAATCTCTGAAATCACTGCCACATCACTTGAAATTCCAATTGTCTCGCCTCTGATTTTTGTAGAGTTGGTTCGACCCATAGAGGTCCAACCCTGTAAGAACATCATCCAAGCAAAATTTAAAAATCTAAGAATACCGATACAAGTGCAATTTGATCATAGGAAGTAATTTATGCATGAAATAGTGAGAACCGAGAAATTAATCTTGAAAGTAGTTGTCCATATAGCACCAGAAAAACTGGACAGATATGAGCTTTTGAAACAACCTCTCCATTCCACATTAGTAGAATTTTCTTGAGCACCTGAAGCGCCACTATACGAGTAAACGTACTGAAACTTGATGCGCAAAACATACATGACACTCCATAATTCAGCTAATAAAGAACCCAAGTTCAACAAGAAATAACACAAATAACCCACCAAGAGCTGACTCTACAAACAAAAACTTAACAGAGGTTTGCAGTAACCGAAAACAACAAAAGCTCTGATCTTTTACAAAATTGTCAATCATGAAAGTTCAACAGATCAAAATTCTGTACTTGGGTATCCATATAACCATTGTCACGTCTCAAGACATCGTGAATTTCATCTGCCTTGCAACGTTTATGTGGTAATCCAAAGGCCAAAACCAAAAGATAAAAGCAAAAAGGAAAGGAGAGAAGATAAATACGCTTAAATCAGTCTCACGCAAAACTCGGTTTCTGCCCTGAGAAGAACGAATCAGATGGAAATCGTCGTCCTCACCATCATCAACATCATCATCTAGAAAATTGAGTGTCTGGGACTTGGAGAGTTCTGTAACCTGCTTGTCCATAAATCTGGAGGGATGCATTTCAGGATAATTAACAATATCTCCGACCTTTGACAGATCGAAAGAACAATACAAGACCTTAGCGCGAAGTTTACCGGAACTTTTCGGGTTTACTCATGAGACAGACACACAAGCTCGCTTCGCTTCTATTTCCTTCTTCGTTTGCTTATTTTGGAAGTTGTAGTCTGTCTGGTACTAATTTTAAATTTAGGATAAAAAAAATTGGTTACTCTAATAAATTTGAGACTATGATTATGAAATTCTAATTCATTTAAGAATTTAATTAAAACTTGATGAGTCAGATATAGTGGAGTTTTTCTGGTGGTGAGCTAAATTGGCTTGGTACAAGCTTCGCCAACTTGCTGCTGTAGGTGATTTAAGTGGCTAAATACCTCATTTTTTTTTCTATTTTTTATTTTGGTTAAGTTTTTGTTTTTTACATAAAATAAAATTTTATTTGATTGTTAATATTAATATAGTTATATTTTTATTGCTAATAATAATTATATATTAGATAAAAACTTAAAGATAAATTAATTTTAATTAATTATATTTTTATTTTAATCTCTTTATTAATAAATTATCAAGAAAAATTATTTTATTTTATTAAAATAAATTATTTTATTTTATTTTATTTTTAATTAATATTTATTTTTAATATATTTTAATTATAAATCAAAATTTTATTTAAAGTTTTATATTTTAAAGGTATTTTAAATTTAATTATATTTTAAAAATTATTAATTTAATTTAATTATTCGTAATTAATTCTAATTAATTAAATATATATAATTCTTATTAATAATTAAATAATATATATTTATTTGATAATAAATCATATTATAAAAAATATACACAAAAAACAAAAACTATTTGTTGGATTTCATAAATTTTGAAAATTGAAAGAAATCAAGACGGAAAATAAAAACTAAAAATTCAAACAATTATTTTAGTTTACTAAATTTGAAGACAAAAGCATAAATAAAAACAAACAAGTCCTCAATATTTCAAGACATTCAATTATAAGAAACTTTGTTTAAATTGAGGTCTTATTTAATTAGGTCAGATTCATTAATTTGTTAAATCATTCATCAAATAATTTAAATTTATTAATTTATCAAACTAGTTACTTAAAAGTATCTATTTTATAGATCGAGTACTTATAGGCTTGATCTTTTTGTTTGGACCTAGCGTATTAGGACTGAATTTTTTTCTTTTTACAAGTCTTGTAATAGATGTAATATACATATAACTAAATACTTTTGAGCAAAATAAGAAACGAATCCTTATGAAAATTGTAATAAATTAGTAATTATAATAATTACCAATCTAAATTATTATTTGGATTGAAACTTACGAAGTGCTATTTAAAAAAAAATCGAGTCGTGGATAGAATTTTATAATACTTTCTGTGACTTCTTTTTAAGAAGCATTCTTCTTTTTAATTTATTCATACCATGAATAATTACGTGATTTGACAGTTGCCATTCTCTATTTCTAGGTTTTACTCTCTGCATCTTCCTTTCTGTGTTTTGGTCTTTGAATTTGTGAAAAAACAAAATCTACTTAAAAACCTATAATTAGCAGCCATCTTCTGGGAGCATATTGTCTGTTTTCGATATCCTAATCTAACTCTGTTCTAAGCCCTTACATCCATCCATTACAATAAATAAATGAGAATTAGATGGATAAGTTGACTTGGGCACAAAGTAGAACATAATAGAAGAAACAAAAGATCTGTTCCCTCATCTACTGTCGAAGCATGAGATTCACATCTCTGGATCAGTTACCTTTTTAAGTAGTTACCTTTTAAAGTAGAAGCTCAGGATGTTTTACGTCCTACATTTGAAGATAAAAATAGTTATTCACTAGATGATATAATTTAAACTTTGTTTAAGCTCAAGGTTGAATCATGTATACTTTATAAAGTCCAAGTTATAATTGGCACTTGGTGTATTATATAGTTATTAAACTATTTACTTAAAATATATAATATATAGATCAAGTATTTATAGGCTTGACATTTTTGTTTGGACTTGACCCAAAGTTATATCAAAGAGTTCTTTTTAAGGATCATTTTCTGATCACTTCTTTAAACTTATTTACGCCATAAATAATTAAGTCATCTAACGCATGTCATTCTTTATTTATAGGTTTTACTCTGCATCTTCCTTCAGTTTTTGGTCTATGAACTTGTCTAAGAACAACATCTACTTTAAAACCTATAATTAGCAGCCATCCATTCAAGAAGCATGAGACTCACATCTATGGATCAATTACCTTTTCAAAGTAGGAGCTTTTGATGTTTTATGTCGTACATTACTGGTGGGCCGTCGGTGATCATGGGACACGCCCTCTTGGTGCAGGCTTGGAAACCTTCCTTACGACCGTCTTCCGGCAAGGTCCCCCATGTGGTCACATGGGTCCGCTTCTCAGAACTGTCGGTAGCGCTCTACCATATGAATATCCTCCGCACTCTAAGCAATCTGCTTGGTCGCACCATCCGCATCGACTCTACTACCCAACAAGCCTAGCGTGGCAGATACGGCCAAGTGGCGGTGGAAATAGACCTGAACTCACCCCTTCGTTCCATGGTGGAACTTGACGGAGAGCAGATTAAGGTTGCCTACGAGTGCCTCCCGCCGATTTGCTTTGCCTATGGCCACACTGGACATGAAATAGAGCTGTGTCCTCACTGGCCGTCGCCTTCCTCAGCCCCCGACGCTTCTTTCGAGTCACGGCCACCGATTGTCCCTTCAGAAGCTCCTTCCCTGCCCCACTTACCCGCCTCCCCAACGACTTTGTCCCCATCTCCTTCAGCGGGCGCAAATACCGATGATCTCTATGGCCCCTGGTTCAAGTCCAGAGGCGTAATCCTCGTAACCCCAACGGCTCTAAGACAGGACGTGATAGGCGCCGTCCTGACACCACAATACGACCCTCGGGGTCACCATTCAACCCCCTCGCCACCACAGACGCGTCTCCTTCCACTCAGCACCCCGCTCCCACGTCCTCGCATGCCCCAGAACCTTCTCGTCTCAGTCGCGGCTTCACCAGTAATAAGACAACGTCGCTCCACGCTAACGGGCGAGCTTCACGCGTGAATGGGCCTTCCATTCCCTGTGGGCCACGCGCCCAGCCAGCTAGGCCTAGCTCCACGCCCGCCAGCCCGAGCCCATTCCCTCCCCTAGTAGCTCCTCTGGCCCAAGGCCAGCCTGGCCTACCCCACAGCCTAGCCCATTTTCCTCCCCAAGCCCCTAACCATTCGGACAAGGGCCAAAAGCCCACTACTCCCTCCAATCCCACCCACAACCATATCAACATCACTTTCCCTCTCATTCCGAGGTTATTTTCCACGACATCTCCATTGTCACTCCTCCCTTTGAAGCCACAACCCATACCCGAATAGAAGAGGACCCACCGGGTGACCTAGAGCGCACCTCACTCGCAACCACCATACACCTTCTTCCCCCGTCTAGACCCCCGGACCCTCCGACAATTCCATCATCTTCCCCTAATGCCACTATTATCCTTGACTCCCCGATGAACAGTGACTACTGAGAGTTCACCTGATGAGGGACCAGTTTATGATGGGGCCGGCACTCGTGCCTCTTAGCCCACTCCTTTTCTCTGTTGTTTTTATGTCCATCCTCCTCTGGAACTGTCAAAGGGCTGGGGGTAAATCCTTCCAGCCTATTCTTAAGAACTACATCCGCACTCACAAACCTATACTGATAGTTTTGATGGAACCCCGCATCAGTGGCGCTCGAGCGAGCCCAACAAGTTATTAAAAACTTGAGTTTCAACCAGTCCTTCCAAGTGGAGGCCATAGGCTTCTCTGGCGGCATCTGGCTTTAATGGAATAAGGACACCCCTATTCAAATTATGATAACCCATCAGCAATTCATTCATGTGAAGATCCAATGGACCCATACTCCGTTCGTGTTCACTGCTATCTATGCCAGCCCGACCTACTCTCTTCAACATTTCTTGTGGGACCACTTACAGTACATTGCCCGGTTTACCGCTCTCCTTTGGCTTTTGGGAGGCGATTTTAACGCCAAGTTAGACTGCGACGATCAACAAGGTGGCTTTAGCCTCCGCTCAAGAGTGGGCCCTTCATTTCGCAACTGCATCCACTGCTGTCAACTGCAAGATCTTGACTTTTTTGGATCTAAATTCACTTGGAGACGCGGGCAACTTCGCGCCCGCCTTGATCATGCTTTCTGCTCCAGTCCATGGTTGTTGGAATTTCCCTACACAACTGTTCATCCCCTTCCCTTCCTGAAATCTGATCATTGCCCTCTCCTTGTCACCTTCGCGCATCCTCCGTCTCCTTCCCCTTTCCCTTGGACTTTCCGTTTTTAGTCTGCCTGGTTGATCCATGACCATTTTGGCCAAACTGTTAAGGACAATTGGCCTTCCCATATTTCGACTCTTACTACTAAGCTCGGCCATTTAGCTACCAAACTTTAGCAGTGGAACTCCACCACTTTCGGGAACATTTTTCACCACAAAAGGAGACTCATGGGGCACCTTCAGGGCCTTCAAACCCACCTGGATGTCGGTGATTCTGCCTCTTTGCACAACCTGGAGGCGTATCTTCAGCAGGAGGTTGAACAGGTACTCGTTCAGGAGGAACTATTATAGCACCAAAAATCGCGTTGCCAGTGGCTCGCGTAGGGAGACAGAAACACTAAGTACTATCATGCTGTCACTACGGGACACCGACGGTCTCTGCAATGTTGCTCCCTCTGCTATGAAAATGGGTGTGAAAGTTCGGATCCCGGTGGCATTCAACGCATCGCTCGCAACTTCTTTGCCAACCTTTACACCACTAGTCAGTCCATCCCGCTACCCCCTCTTCCTCCTGGTACTTTTCCCCCTCTCCCTCTCCAGGGCCATACGAATCTGATCAGACCTATCTCTCCCGAAGAAATCAAGACTACTTTCTTTGATATGAATCCTCATAAGGCGCTGGGCATCGACAATTTCATTGCGTTTTTCTTCCAATCCCAGTGGAAACATGATCGCGTGTCGCTTCGCTTTTCAAAATTAAAATAACTAGACTACTACTGTAGCAGTGGCGAGTCTAGGTTGATCCCACAGAGAGTGTGTATAAAGTTTATGAAATGAAATTAATCGGTGTTTACACTTAATGGGGGTGGGGGTGGGGGTTTGGATTTTTCAAAGAAGAAAATAAAAT
>JAOSBK010000006.1:35952667-35968235 GCA_027568895.1 Erythroxylum shatona | reverse complement strand
AGACGTGTAAACAGTTTGATTTTGATGAAATGAAATGAGGAAAAAGTTGGTTTCAAAAAGATTGTGATTTTTATATTGCTGTTTTATTATGATGCCATGTGAAGTGATTGTGGTGATTGTTCGTAGCTCACCCTTATTGTAGGATATGTATCGGAATGATCTGTGGGCGTCCCGGTGTGTACCATGCGGTAAGGGGGTGCTACAGAAACAATTCGAGAGGTTTATGTAGATGTATCAAGGTGACCAAATACGTGCAGCAGAGAAATGGGAGGAGCTGTCTAGAGAGATAACAGCAGTTAAATCGGAATCCAAAAATAAGCATACAGACAGTTGTTCAAGTGGCAGTAAAACAAGCCGGCCAATAACAGATAACCATAAAACCAGTCGCATGGAAGGAGGCTCATACGTTCCGTGGTATTCGAAGTTAGAATTTCCATGTTATGGGGGGCAGGAGGATCCCTTGCATTGGTTAAACAAGTGTGGCCATTTTTTTCATCACCAAAACATACCTGAGGAAGACAAGGTGGGTTTGGCATCCTTTCACCTTGAAGTGACGCACAGTTGTGGTTTTTAAAACTAGAAAGGGATTGACCTAACTTGAGTTGGGGCGACTTCAAACAATAATGCAACTTAAGGTTTGGCCCACCTATTCGTAACAATAAACTTGGAGAACTAGCTAAACTCAAACAAGACGGGACAATCATAGAATATCAACGGCATTTTGTGCAATTGTTAGCTAGCGTCGATACTTTAACTGTAGAACAAGAGGTGCAATTGTTCATTAGTGGGTTGCAAGAACATATTGCGGTTGAAGTGGAGATTAAAAATCCATCTGATTTGACTAGTCTCGCTCATTTGTATGAAAGGCGCGACGGGGGGCATAAAAATACCCTCCCACCAGTTCGACAAAATACCAACCCCCCTAATCCTATCAAGTTGCCAGCACTTAAGCGTTTGACTCGAGCTGAGATGGAAGACAAGTGAAGCAAGGGACTTTGTTTCAATTGCAATGAGCAATATGTACGTGGTCATCAATGTAAAAGGTTGTTTGCATTGGATATTTGGGAGAATGATCTATACCTCAAGGAAGAAGGCAGTTGCGATGAGGGTCATAGTGAACCAGAAATTTCCATTCATGCGATTACCAGTATTTGAGCACCACAAACAATGCAAATTTCAGGAAGCCTAAAAGGAAAGCCTTTGCTCGTGTTAGTTGACTCTGGGAGTACCCATAGCTTTGTGGATGAGAGATTGGCAGGACAATTTAGGATTCCAGTGGACCACCGGGATAGTTTACAAGTCGTGGTAGCTAATGGAGAACGTGTTCGCAGCCTAGATATATGGAAGAAAACTCAATTACAACTGGGTAATCAACACTTTAGTGTGGACTTGTTTGTGCTACCCTTGTGTGGCTTTGACGCTGTATTGGGTGTGAATTGGTTACGCACTCTAGGTTCGATTACATGGGATTTTTCTGTTATGAAGATGAGCTTTACAAAGGATGGTTGTGCGGTGGAATTGAAAGGAATCAAGGATAATCGCCAAGGCTCTATTAATCTGATATCGAAAACACTTCTGAAAGTAGACAGAAATTTGGAAGTGCAACGATTGTTGGCCGAAATTAAACCAGTGTTTGATTCACTGTCAACTTTACCTCCTAAACGCAACCTCGATCATCGCATTATACTCAAATTAGGGACAGGTCCCATTGTGGTTCGCCCTTATCGTTATCCTCATCTTCAAAAGGATGAGATTGAGATGCAATGCGCGGACATGTTGGCAAGAGGCATTACTTCGGTAGAAAACTACAACCCTTGCATTTTCCATATGAAGTTTTTGCATACTTGTTTGCAATCTAATTTCAAACCTCCCCTTATGGTAATTCTGATGGGGTATATGTTACTTGCCTCCACCTTCTCTTTTCTTATCACCTTTTCATCCAAGAAATTATGGGTACTTCCGCTATCCATGAGTATGTATAATGGTTTCCTTCGATAACTACCTATAATCCTCAGTTGCTTGTAATCTGTCTGGTCTTTTAAGTCCTACATGGCTTGTAATGAAATATTATGATTGAGGGGAGCTCTATCTTCCAGTTCTTCACTTCTAGGTTTCTCTTCCTCCTGTTCTTCATCTTTGATCATGTATAGTTGAAATTGTTTCTTCTTACCATGATGTCACGAAGTGTATTTTTCATCGCACCAAAAGCATAACCCTTTAGCTCTTTTTTCGTCAAACTCCTTATTGTTTTTCGTTCTACTGCTTCAAGAGCCTTTGTAGGTACTGGTCCTATTGCCTTGACTTCCTGGTGTGGACAGCAATCCATCCTCTATTTGCTGCTTAGGTGGGGGTGTTGTAAGACTGACTCCCCTGTAGTTGTTTATTCCTCCTCCAATTTCACTTCCAGCCTTGCCATCCTTTCTGAAGTAAAATGGAATACTTGCTACCACAATCGCTTCTTGTTTACTTGCCTACGTATAAGCTTGATGTAAGGTTTGAGGGTCCCCCATTTTTACAGTTATTCCCAGCTCCGGCTTGAGTCCCTTTAAGAAAAATCCCACTAAATATTCTTCTGATAGTGTAATTTTATCCGAGTACCTGTCAAATAAGGCACAATAGTCTAGTACCAAACCTTCCTATCGTAGCTCTTTTAGATCCCCTATGAGATCTTCAAAAATGTTCCCGTCAAATTGTTGTCGCTCGTTTACTTCCTTACAATTATGAATTGTCAGCTGATACCATTCTAACATGATTCCTTCCATGTGGGGGGAAGCCATCCTTATCTCCATGTCATTTGGTGTTTGATCCATCGTGAAAAACTGTTCACACTGGTAGCTCTAACTCCTCACCCCCTTATCATCAAAAGTCAGGAAATCAACTTTGTTGGCCCTCGTCGGTCTAGTGAAGATGTCCCAAACTTTTCGTAGAAGTTTCAGTCTCTTCCTTGTCATTTTTTGCATCAGTTGTCGAAACATGTATTTAATATCACTAATTTCCTTTTCATGTCGCTGTTGAGCCTCCAACAGATTTTTTATGCTTTCCTCTAAATTACGAACTTCAGCTTCGCGTGTGCTTTTTGCCATTAATTTTTCGAGGAACGTTTGACACCAGATGTTACGATTTTTTACTCACACACACACCTTTTGTACGTCACACACACACATAGATTTAGAGACGGAAGAGAGTTAAGAGAGATTAGAGACTCTGACATTCATTAAAGATTTTTCTTGCCTCTCTTATTTGGTTACAATGACTATTTCATACAGTACATAGAATATTCTAGACTATCACGAGTCTTTAGTTGAAACTGTTGCTTCCTACACTGTGTTTTGCTTATTCGTAGACGTGTAGTATTCGACATCATTCCTGTCTTCTTCTTCTTTTTGTCATATGTAGTCTATATTTTTGTAACAAAATAAGTCTGGGAAAAGTTACTTACATCACCGAGATGGTTGTGAAAGGTCATTAGCAAAACCCTAACAAGAAAGATTGGAATTTTAAATCAAAATTTGGACTTTTTGAGATTTTGTGAGGAGAGGGATAGGGTCTTTCATCTTCCTCTCATATGACGCGGCAATTCTGAAACGAAGAGGAAGAAATTTCTGTGCGGATGGCTCCATGGAATCCAATTTATAGAGACTCTGACGTGTCAGATACTGGTTGGTGAAGTTAGAACATGGAGTGGTATGGAGGACCACAAGGACTCTATCTTAAGGGCCACGAGTTCTTGAGATTATGGATCAGAAGAGATTATCATCACATTGTAATGATTGGGCTTGTAAAGATCAATTTCTCAAAATATAGGGCTCACCTCTATTTAACGATTGTACTAATCTTTTATAAATGTTATTTTTATATTTTTGGTATTTTTTAAACATCAACCTATTATTAAAATTTTCAATTATAATTTTCAACATTAATGGTTTTTTTGTATGTATAAAAGTTATGAGTTTTTATAAAATATTCATTTGTTTAAGGCAAATAAATTTTCTATTTTAAACTTTTAAGATAATTAATTAATTTAACCTTTATTAATCAACAAATTCTCTTAAATAAATAGATTAAATAAGATTTTTTATAATCTTTCAAATGAAATGTTAAATTTACCTAAAAATAGATACGAGGATAAATATAATCTTTAGATTTAATAATCATAAGAGTCTGTTAGAGTTTTTTTTTCTTAAAAGGGAGTTATATCCAAAGTGTAATTCCCTCGTATTGCCATCTTTACAAAAATTTCATTAGTTGCATGTTTAATATTTAAATTAATAAGAGAAAAGGTCAATTACACATTACATTCTAATTAAATTAAAAGAAGCAACTTCTAGCGAGGAAGATTGACTTTTAAAGTTATTATAATCCCAAAATAGAACTGGATCAATGATTGAATGTGGCAAACTGGTTCAAAATATTTGAATAGAGGAGGAAGAATTTTTTGAAATCCTTTTGGCAGTCCAAGTTTGAAGCAAGACTTTGATTAGAATATTGGATACTCGTGGGATATCTTCTGCAATTAAAAAAGGAAAAACTAGTCAGACATGGCAACGTGGAACTTTTTTAATTCAGTCATTTTATATAAAATTTTAGAAAATATTGGGAAATGGGGGTGTTGTGGATCTTTTAGGGTTCAGAAGATGACGATGAAGACAAACAACCTTTTATGAAAATCTTTGATCTTGAACCACCTAATGCACAAAAGAAAGATTAGCAATCTATTGCTGTTTAGTACTTGACATGGATAATCATGCTAATGATGTAATAGCTAATCCAATAATACATGCATTAGGTAAGGCATCACAAAATGCAAACACTACGCTCGCCTACATAATCCAGTACATGCGATGAAACTGCCCTATTGTCTTGTCCCACTCTCCCGCGATTGCCTCCTACCCTAGTTTATGGGGCCCTTTTCAACTCCCAATTGATGGATGACACGTGAAGTGACGTTAATTAATTACCCTAATTAAAATGTAATCCAATGAATCCTTTGAGCTTGATCATCACATCATTGATGATAAAAGGTAGTTAATTTGTCATAATGATCGGTGGTTAAGTGTTCATAGTTTGTGTCGGCAATTGTTTTCTCTCTTTATTAGCAACCCTTTATTCTTTCACTTTCTTCCATTTAACCAAAGTTTTTGATGCTTTGACTTTCTAATAATAAAAAATAAATGTTTAATCCCAACAAAAGAAGAAAATAACAAGTGAATTCCACTCGATACATCCCTTGAGATTTGATGTCGTTTCAGCCTCATAATCATAAATGGAGAAAAGGGTTGTTGAGATATTTGTAAAAACAACAGTTGCAGTGACTAGTGGTTAATTTTCATTGGTTAGGTAGCTCAATGGACTTGCTTCATGTCTAAAAAAACCAAGTCTTACGGTGATAGAGTGGAGTTGTTGTGCACTTGGTAACTTTAATTCATTTAAGACTGTAACTTTATTGATTTCTCAACTAAGAAAACGAGATGGGATGTAAAGAATAATGATTCCTGCCTTTGTCTCAAATTCAAAAACCCAATGAGAATGCCCTTTTCGTTCTTGATGCAATGCAAATTCATCTTGGAAGTAAGTATATGGACAAGGTTGAGTAGTTAACTAAAAGATCAAGCAAAACAAACTTGTGGTCCAGTAACACTAGCTTAAGACACAAGTTAAAACCCTTCGCCTTTTGCATCATGAAAGGGTAAAATTTTCCCAACAAACAATATTAATGGCCGGTAAAAAAGGTGCTTTTCATTGATATATAGACTATGCTAGCTTATTAACATTAATCTAATTTAGAATTAAAAGAAATTAATTGTAACACATTAAAATATTTATAAATGAAATCAGATTGAGAACATTTAAAACCTATTAATTAATTGATAAATAATTTGATCTATTAGTATAAATGCATTATGTTAAATAGAATATGAAAATTAGTTATTCAACTTTCAATGAGCATGTGTATCACATCACAATTGCGGTCATCTTGAATTAGTTTTTATTTTTTCTCACACAACAACTTGTATAATTTCTTGATGTAATTTATTATATATATATTAGCTTTAAAAAACAGAAGAATCTACAAATTGATTCACATCACACTCTAATTTAGCGTTTAAAAAATAGGCTGTACACTACAGTTTGTGCACAGTTAATGAGAGAAAGAAGGCAAAGTTAGGAAGATCACATGTGAAACAAGAAGGGAAGTGTCTCACTAAGTTGTGGCAAATTGATGAGTAGTGCTGGCAAGGTTGGAGACCGAGGCGGGGTCCCTAATGCATAGGTAGCCAGTTCATTCCATTTACCTCCATGTTGGAGGAGTCAACCTCAGTGCTCTCTTTTAGTCCATCAATCCTCCGACAATGGCTATCCTTTTTCTCAAAGTGAAAGGATTGAATTTCTTGGCCATGTCGACCAAAACGAATTCGTGATCAATGACGCGGCAAAAAGCACCCTTGTCTCCCAGCTCTTACCTCCTCCCTACATCATTTTTCGATCTTTGTTTTCTCATCATATTACATGTAATTATCACTCCTTTTTTCTGTTTTCATTATAGATGCATTCGTGTGGCTACTACATGGAGACATGATCAATTTTGTTGGATGATTTTCCTTTTGGGTGATTTTATGAGTTTGCAATGCTTATACTAAAAGCATAAATGATGATTTTCTTCTTCTTTTTTTGGCATTTTATGCTTTATTCCAAAATCTTAATTTCAAATTCTCACAAAAATTAATTTTATTAGACCTTTAATTTGATACTTTTCTAATGAAACAAAGTAAAATTTTGAATTATTTTTACTAGTTTCTGATTAATACCTAATGGCATCAATAGAAGAACACCAGTCATAAAATTGTATCAAGTTCAATTTTGTAACTCAGATAGATGTTAAATGGTAAAGCATATATCAAAGCAATGGCAATAGTAATTGCTTTTTCATATCAATAATTAGATTGGGTTTAGGTTATTATTAATTTAGATTTTTACCGCTTTAGTTTTATAGAGAATAGAGATAATAATCATTTCAACTCAAACGTCTAGATAACAACCATGAGGATTCAATTCCAAGCCTCATGGCTGGGAGGACATGAACCTCCTGCAGTTAAATTAACGAATGGTATTGTATAATATGGGAGTCAAATACGGGCGGAACTAAGACTAAGGAGCAAGTTTAGGAATTGATTATCTGAATTCCTCTGAAGATTTTTTGTCTTGACTGTGTGGGTTCCAAACTTCTGATTCAAGTCTCACTACAGTTAATCTTCTTTGCTAGCTTCTTTCTTGTCTTGAGAATTCTGAAAATGGTGTGCGGCAGGAACATGTTGTCCCTTTCCTTTGAAGATGGAAATAATTAATGTCTCAAGAGATGATTACCTAACTATTATAGAGTGACATGATGGAATAATCGTGGCCATGTCAAACAGTCCAAACCAGCAAGCATATCAGAAGAAGGTATATGCCCGTAAGTCCGTAACGAGATGATACCATTTTCACAGGTCAAAACTTTCCTACCCGAAATAACAATCATCCATTGATGTGAGCTCAGCACAATTGCATTTAAAGATTTAATGAGATCATACCATTTTCACTGGTCAAAATTTTCCTATTTGAAAGAACAATCATCCATTGATGTGATCTCACCACAATTGCATTTAAAGATTTAATGAGATCTTACCATTTTCACAGGTCAAAATTTTCCTACTTGAAAGAAAAGAACAATCTTCCATTGACGTGATCTCACCACAATTGCATTTAAAGATTTAAAATTCAAAAATAGATATCCGGTTTTCTTTTCATTTCTCCTCCACAACAATAAAATTGAAGTCACTCAATGTGGAGAGAATCATAATTAATGAGAAAAGGGATACAGACAAACCGATGGTTCATTTCTTGTAGTGAATCACAGAATATTATTATGAGAAATAAAACGCCAAAAAGAAAATGCTGTATTCCATAGTCACCAAGCTTAAAGAATGTGCTAGTCACTGGACCACATTTAGAAGGTGGTCTCAGCCAATCATTTCACCTTTTGTATATAGGGTGCTGACATTCTGACATGTGATTGGTGTAATTACTAATTAGTCAAGATTGCTTGCCTAATGCAATCTTTCCACAACAACTATGAATCTCTTGCTTCTTCTAGTAATATAAATTTTCGTAAAGCGTCCAAGAATTGATATCTCAAAATCTTGTTGAACAAGTAAGATTTGAGCATTTCAAGGGTATCCTATAATTAAATATAAGACAATCCTTAAAAATTATAAAGTTTAAATCATATGTGTATCTGTAATTTACAAACTATTCTTCATTTTAATACTGCTTTTTGCTTAGTGGTAATTAACTAATCATTTTTGACTAACTTGAAATAGGACCATGTCACGCATTTCAATATAAATGGAGTCCAGACTAATCAATCAAATAATATGGATAGTCCACCATATCAACATGTTGAATTGACAAAACAGATTAATAAATATACTATTGATATTAACCTAAAAATGGAAGAAGCAATTCTTGTACATGAAGGTAAAATAAAAAGAAAATCGTACCATTTTACAGGGTTAGGAAAGACTTTGCTTGTTAAATTGGTATGAGGAAGTGAACAAAAAGTGGAGAGATACCAATTTCCATATCCCAAGAATTCTTCTTCCTAATCACATATATATATATATATGTACTACGTCTCTGCGGCAAGCTGCTTCTCTTGTTGTCCAAGATTCTAGACATCAACACCATCATGAAGGGAACTTTAAAGTACTTGGCAGGCATTGCAGGGCCAAGTGGCTATGGCTCCAATGCAACCGCTGAGCAAGTTACTGAAGGTCATGCTTTCTCAGTCCCTCCCCATCTCACTGCTATTATCACTGGTTAGTTGCTAATTATCTCCACCATCTACTAAGACAGTATTGTAATCCAATCATATTATCTTTTCCTCTTGACCTTCAAAGCTGGTCTGGTGCATGCAAATGCCTTACCATGTCGTTTTTGCGCCTCAGATTTGAGTTACTTATTTCTTTGTTTCCTTCTTCTTCTTCTTCTGAGTGAATCAGATGAAAATTGTAGTGTTATGAATCAAGATAAGGGTTTTATACCCAGGCGATATACTCTTCTGCCTCCTATGGAGTTTCACAAATATGGTGTTTACTTTTAGTTTTTGGCATCTCCAACATCATTTCAGTCTGTTCTCCTCACTTTCTTAAAAGCATAAGAGCCTAAGGTAGGTTAATCAAGACATCTCTTCACTCTCTGGTTCATTCTCCCAAAAAAAAAAATCTGATGGGTTCATGATAATCAAACATTAAGATCCTACTTTAGCCAAGTAGAAACAACTTTGGTACCCTTCTGCCTACAATCTGCATATTCCACAGAATGCTTATTTTATTCGTGGCTCTTTTTGGTTTTGGTAAGATATGGTAGATTTGTCTCTTCTGAACACCATATCCTCCCTCAAACTCATCACTTGTTTCTGGGCCACATTTCGAAACTTACCATACCGTGCAATTTTATTACTATAAAACTCATCAAAATTACCACCAACACTTACGATTCAAGATGAGAACTAAAATTCTTACATCTTTCACTCGTTAAAAGGGAAAAGCAGAAGTCTTTCCGTGGACAAGCTAAATACTTTTGGATTGTTACATGAACTAATAAAAAGGGATTCATATATATTGTTTTTGCGTAAATTATATACAAATGAAGAAGTTTCGTCCTAATCCCTTGAAGGTGCTACATCGGGCATTGGAGTTGAAACTGCAAGGGTATTAGCTAAGAGAGGAGTGAGAATAGTTATGCCTGCAAGGGATTTGAAGAAGGCAAGTGAAGTAAAGGAGATGATACAAAAGGAGAATCCAAACGCAGAGATCATAACAATGGAAATTGATATGAGTTCACTTGCGTCAGTCAAGAGATTTTGTTCCGACTTCCTTGCTCTTGGACAGCCGCTTAACATCCTCATGTGAGTATACATAATTTATCACATTGAACTTCATTTCCCTCTTCACCACCAAGTTGATGTGCAAGGTTTGTTTAGTTATTGATAGTAGAAATTGGATTCTCTTTTTCAGAAATAATGCTGGTATATACTCTAAGAATTTAGAATTCTCTGAAGACAAGACTGAGTTGACATTTGCTACGAATTATTTAGGTATGTCTTAATTTTATTTTTTAATTTATATTTTTTCCCAAAAATAGGAAAATATTATTCCATCTCTATTTCTTCCCTTTTGAATATTCATAAATCAAAACGACACCCAAAAATCAAGGTAGGGAAAGCCATGATTTTGGTGACAATGACAAGAAGAAAAGTTTGGTATTCACTTTGATGCTTTCCCACCATAGTACACAGAGATACATGCATGTGGTGCATACTTGCAAATAAAACTTGTCATCATAGTCTTTAGCTGAATAAAAAAAGGGATATAGGTTGTGGAGAACTTAATTATGATGATTATGAAAACATAAATTAGTAAAATCAGACACTATCCATTCTACACAATGAAAAGAGAGTCTATAAGGCTTTTATAGAGGATAGGCCACCGTAAAGATGATGGCCTAATTTGCACAAGTGTTGGAATTCTGCATGCAATAAGGGGAAACAACTTTTTTATCTTTTTGTTTGTTCTTTAATTAGGGCAGCAAGGTGATATTTTGCTTCTTAAAAAGCAAGGGAAAGTATTATGTTCAAATTTGTTAGTGTTGTTGGTCATGAATGTTGCAGGGCACTTTTTGCTGACAGACTTGCTAATAGAGAAAATGATGGACACAGCAACAAGGACAGGGATACAGGGAAGAATAATAAATCTATCTTCTGTGATTCACAAATGGGTGAAGCAAGATGACTTTTCATTCAACAAGATGCTAAGTCCAAGCAAGTATGACTAATCTCTTTCCTTTGTCCACCTTCCACTGCAGGTTTAAGACATATTAATGAGTTGCAGCTTTACTTTTTCAGATACAACGGAACAAGTGCATATGCTCAATCCAAATTGGCCACCATATTGCATGCCAAGGAAGTTGCAAGGCAGCTGAAGGTGAAATTTCACAATTTTTTCAGTTAAGAATTCTAAATTCCGTATGCCATCACATCAACTGTAGTCAGATATAATTAACTGCAAAAATATTCCGTGTATTACATTGTTGCTTTTATTTTTGTCTTTCTCGAAAACTTTCATGTTTTGTTCTTCTGACAACATTTGCAACGTGAATGAAAAAAATAGAAAAGAAAAGTTCTGAAGATGACAATCATTTGGTTGCCTGACAAGGAAAATATTGCAGGCAAGGAATGCAAGAGTGACGATAAATGCTGTCCACCCAGGCATTGTAAAGACAGGAATCATCAGGGCTCACAATAGTTTTGTCACAGGTACAAATTCTTTTTTCCCGCTTCGGAACATTAATTACTACAAACGACCAGTGACCGTGTGTATCAATTCCCTCTTTGATTTCTTCTGGACATCTATCTTCAAGAAACTTTTGTATGCAGACTCTTTGTACTTCATTGCTTCCAAGTTACTGAAGACTACAACACAGGTCTGTCTACATTTCCCTTGTCACTTCTCTAAACCAAGAGATTCACATTAGGAGAGAAAGAGACAGGACTTGTGATCATACTTGTATCTTTCCTTTGTATTAAAAAAAAAAAAAAAAAAAAAGAGACAGGACTTACCTAGTTATTTGGACTGTAGTGTTGTAGTACTTAACAGTGCATGAAATGTGCGTCCTTGCAGGGTGCTTCCACCACTTGTTACGTTGCTATGAGTCCTCAAGTTGAAGGTACCAGCGGCAAATACTTTGCAGACTGTAACGAAAGCAACTGTTCATCCCTGGCAAATGATGAAACTGAGGCATACAAACTTTGGAGGCAGAGCCGTGCTTTGATCCACAGAAGGTTTCATTCACCACCAGCTTGAATTATGTTAACTAAAGTACAAATCTAGGAATCATGTATATATGCAGGTTATAAACCTTTCCTTTTTGTCTTATATATGGGTGTAAGGCATTTTACGATAAAATATCGTAAGTCACAAAGATAGGATTTACATGTAAAATAAAAAGGGTCCTTCCCCTTTTGGCCTTTTCACGCTGTTCCTTACAAACGTTGATCTTACAAAAATAAAAACCTTTCACTTCTCTACTGACGTCTCAATTCAACATTGTTGTTTCCGAGTCCACTGATCAAGGAAAGACAACCAATATCGACCTGTTTTAATGGTAATACTAGAAAATAGGAGTGATAATGTTGAATAATTTCGACTTTTTCAGCAGATTTTACGGTAAAGCTCTTAGTTTATGTTTTTTAATATATGTTTATTTGAATTTGAAAGTATTCCTTGAAATTTTAGATAATGTTTGTCGTTTGTTGAATTAAGGAATAATTATGTAATCAGTAGCAATGAAATTCAATATGTTGAGAGGAAAATTCATTCTTCAGTTCTCTTCCTCCTACTATTTCTAACAAATGGTATGGAGCATTCGTTTTAAGAACATGTGAGCTTTATTTCTAAGTGAATTTGGGAGCTTAAACACTTGAAATTAATTAAGAGTATAAATACTTGATAATTTAAATACAGGTTAGTTTATGAGTTAGTTCAAAATGTTATCAAGCAATTTTTCGTGCCTACTCCTATTCTTATATAAAAAATTATCGATGGTAGATTATTAAGATGAAATTATACATAAGTGCATTAAGTTTGTGGGAGATTATTCAAAGTGAAGCTGATCTAGCTTCCTTTATGCAAAATTCAATATTAGCACAAATCAAGAAACATGAAGAATATTTGAATAAAGACCTAAAGCATTCACTTGCATGTTGAAAAACCAAAGCTGTAAATTATTTCACAAACTTTCCGCAAACTTCTTTGCCACCAACAAAATAAAAACAAGTAAAATCGAAATAATAAAAACACCAAAAATTTGGTAACGTAGTTCGGAATACCTTACCTACGTCTACGGGGCCCTCACCCAGCTTAATACTTTCATGAAAGTACAATAGATTTACCCAAGACTTTACTGAACCGACAGCACTCAACTTTTGACATTATCTCTCAACCTCACTTCTCGTAAAAGAATTTCACACCTAATAATACAACCGACTTGTGTTAACCTCGTCAGAGAATTTTTCTAAACAACTTTTACTCAAAACAATAATAAATAAAAATAGCTCAAGTATTTAAATAACTAAAAATGGAACAACGAAATACTTGACACAAAAGAAAGATTTCCCTATAGATTTTATCTTCTCAAAATAACCCAGCTGAAACTCTCCACCATAGCTTACTCTTTCTTCACAGAAAAACAATTCACGATGTTCCTTCAATTAATAGCTAATACCCTCTTCACCAAAGATGATCTTCACTGTATAACCAAATCAAAATGCATGGCTCATACAAGAAGGTTGTTAATCACTATTGCTGGACCCCGCTTCCGAAGTCCAGCATTCAGAATCAGACTCAGAAGCAATACTTGTCCTCAAGATAGATTCTACCTTTCAAATGGCCAAAAGTAGAACAGAAGATAGGTATAGAAGAAGCGAAAAGACAGAAGATAGCAAAAGCACAGAAGGAACGAAAGACAGAAGAAGCGAAAGGCCGAAGGAGCAAAATGCAGAAAAAGCAAAAAGGAAGACAAAGCAAAACTAAGAAGAAGCAAAAGGCAGACGAGGCAAAATTAAGAAGAAGCAAAAAGGCAGACGAAGCAAAACTAAGAAGAAGCAAAACAAAGAAGAAGCAAAAAGGCAGAAGAAGCAAAAGGCAGACGAAGTAAAACTAAGAAGCAAAAGGTAGACGAAGAAAAACTAAGAAGAAGCAAAAAGGCAGAAGAAACAAAAGACAGAAGAAGTAAAAAAATGGAAGAAGCGAAACACAAAAGAAACGAAAAATTAAAAGAGCAAAACACAAAAGAAGACACGTCAGCAAAACACAGAAAAAGAAAAAGACAATGAAGAAAAACACAGAAGAAAATGACGTCATACAGAAGAAGATGATGTCATCACAGAAGAAGCAAAAGACAGACGAAGCAAAACACAAAAGAAGTTGACGTCATACAGAAGAAGATGACGTCATCACAGAAGAAGCAAAACTAAGAAGAAGCAAAAGACAGATGAAGCAAAACTAAGAAGAAGTAAAAGACAGATGAAGCAAAACACAGAAGAAGCAAAACACAGAAGAAGATGACGTCATCACATAAGAAGCAAAACTAAGAAGAAGCAAAAGACAGACGAAGCAAAAGATAGAAGAAACAAAACTCAGAGGAAGATGACATCATACAGAAGAAGAAAAACTAATAAGAAGCAAAAGACTGACAAAGAAAAAGACAAAAGAAGCAAAACACAGAAGAAGATGACATCATACAGAAGAAGATGACGTCATCACAGAAGAAGCAAAACTAAGAAGAAGCAAAAGACAGACAAAGCAAAACTAAGAAGAAGTAAAAGACAGAAGAAGCAAAACATAGAAGAAGATGACTTCATACAGAAGAAGATGACGTCATCACAGAAGAAACAAAATTAAGAAGAAACAAAAGATAGACGAAGCAAAACTAAGAAGAAGCAAAAGATAAAAGATACTTCTTCCTTTATAAGGACCATAACTTTCAGCCTAAAAGTCCCAAAATTGCTATGCTATATATCGTTGGCAAACTAGAAGGATAAGCTACACTTTCCAGAGACAATTTTGACTAATTTTTGCCTCAATCAAGCCCAGATTTACCCCCGAAGCTAGCACACGATTTCTATGCCTAGAAAAGACTTGGATTTCAAAATGAATAACTACAAAGAAACATGCACATACACTTGAGGAACTTTTCAGTTTTAACTCTTTTACCTAAACAACCAAAAGGTCTTACATAACTTTAATTACATATTGACATTAAAACAAAAGCTTAACACGATTACAATGTATGTAAGATGTTTAATGTTCAACATGCTTATGGAGCTGTCCAAAAGTGATTGAGCTAACTTAGTTGCAAAGCTTCTAATAACTTGGAGCTTCTGATGCCTTGCAAGGATTGGTAACCTTCTTGTTTTGCACCTGAGGAAGGAGTAGTGGGGTGAGCTTCACAGCTCAGTGGTTAATATATTCATAGCCATTGGCAATCGAACAAAGTCAAGCATATGTATATATATATATCTAGCATTTCTGGCATTTATACTTGATTCAAGCAATATAAACATTTATCAAATTTAGCTCCTAACACATAACACTCAATATGCTTCATACTTGACAATTTAAAATGCAATGCACGACAAATGGCTCGAGGGTTCCACGAAACAGAATGAGGAAACCGAAGTTTACCCCATGAATAGAATGAGTCGATTTTTTGGAGCCATATGCCATAAGCGAGCAGCTGGAAAAAGGCTCTTGTCAACGTGCATATGACGAATATAATGATTCCACTCTCGCCTAAACAGAAGCACATAATCATGCTCAGAATCATTTTACCAAATTGCCTTTATACTTAAATACTTTTCATGCTCTTTCTTCTTTCCATTCAAATCAAAATGCCATGATACAATTCAAGGGCATAACATTGATCAAAATCACATTTTAATTTTATAAAAGATATCATGTATTTTCAACAA
>JAOSBK010000006.1:35900249-35933556 GCA_027568895.1 Erythroxylum shatona | reverse complement strand
CATTTGTAGCCCTATTTCTCTAGTTTAATCCAAATCAAGAATCACCTCATTTGGATGACTAGAGCAAACGTTATGGCTAAAATACTTTCAGCTCTTACTAATCCAAGACTGAACATTAAACCCAACTTCAATTTAGAAATTGAAGGTCTTAGAGGCTAAATTGAAATTTAATGCCTTCAGATAACTTGTAGGCCCAGTCTCTAGTTTATTTAGAAATAACAATCAACTCAATTGGATCTCCACAGACCAAGAATTTACCAAAGTACTGAACCATGTTCAGAAAATTTCCCAACTCAATTTGGATAAATCAATGATCCTCAATTTAATATCACAAATCCACAATTTTCCATGGACAGATAGAGGGATGTCTTAGAAATCCAACGCTTCAAAAATCAAGTCAATCGGATGTCGGACGAAAAAGTTATAGCCAAAAGAGTGAAGTGTATTCAGAAGACCGATCGCCACATTCTGGCCGACCGATCGCCACATTCTGGCCAACTGATCGCCACATTCTGGCCGACCAATCGCCACATTCTGGCCGACCGATCGTCACATTCTGGTCGATCGATTCTGGCCGACTGATCGCCACATTCTCTTCACCAATATCTCAACTTCCAAACTCCATAACTTTTGATTCAGAACTCTAAAATCTACAAACTTAGTATCATTGGAAAGAGAAAATAAGGATCTACAACTTTCATGAAGGATCCAAAAACCAATTTCATCTCTAAAGAGGTCAAAAACCGTCTCAAACTTTTTGTCCAATTAATGCCTCCCTAAACAATAACTCAACTTCGAAAATTTCTATCTTTCAACTCCAAGGTCCAAAAATGTCATACTTTATATAAATAAAAAGATCAAAATGCAACCTACAACTTTCATGAAGAACAAAAAAATCAATTTGGCCTCTAAGGGAATCAAATTTCCAATCAAAGTTTCTGTCCACTAATACTCTTCCCAAACAGTAACAGCAACTTTTAAAAATCATAACTTCCTATTTTATAGCCCAAAATTTCCATACTTTCCATCAATGGAAAGATCAAAACATAATCTAAAACTTTCATGAAGAACTTCGAAGTAATTTCAACCTCTAGCTAAGTCAATTTTTCAATCAAAGTTTTTGCCCTGTTAAAAATCACCTAAACAATATCCAAACTTTCAAATTTCACATCCTCGAATTTCCACTATCAAAAATAACATATTATACATCATTGTAAAGCTATGCAATTTCTCTATAACTTTCATGTAGACCACTTAATCTAATTTAGACCATATCAGTATAGAAATTTTCCTCAAAACACAGTACACACAAACTTACCCAATGAGCATTTTCCAAACACAAAGCAAAAATACACTTAAATTCGAATGATCGTAACTTTCAATCCCGATATCAAAAAATATCATACTTTATGGCGATAGAAAGCTCTCAACAGAAGCTACAAGTTTCATGAAGATCATTTGATCAAAAACTGCCTAGATCAAGCCAGAAAAATTCATAAAGTTTCAGATCCAATTAGTCAACTCTGCTACTATTCAACCCAAAAAGTCAAACTTTCTTAACTCTCCAAAGTCTCACACTTTCACTCTTTATTTCTTGCTTTTCAACTCCATTTAAAGCAATTCATTCACTATAAATTTCATAACACATACTAATTTACTCAAAATGTCGAAGTTATTAAAACCAAAATCACTTCTTCTTTCATTTCACTCTAAAACACCTACACACATACATACTAAAAAACACCCATTTAATTTCATTTTCTATTTCTAAATTCTACTTAAAGATCGGGGTCCAACATGTTCAGAATCAAGTTTAGGAGTAAATAATGTTCCAAAACTTTTACTTCAATTGAAGATGGTGATGATGATTCCAATTTAGATCTGGATTCTCCAATTCTGGAAACTACGTCTCCTTTTAGGGATTTATTCAAATTGTAACCTATTCATTTTAGAAATAACTGAGTTTATTGAAGCTTCTAAATAAGAAGAATGAAATAAAGTAATGAAAGAGGATATTTAAATGATAGAGTAGAACCAAATATGAGAATTCACCAACAAACTAAAAGGGAAAAAAATTTGTTGGTAACAAATGAGTCTATAAAAATAAATTAAATCATGATTGCAAAGATTTATACAAAGATATTTAGTATCCATTATGGTAACACTTTTACACATGTGGCATATCAAAACATAATTAGAAAGTTTTTAGCTTGGTTACCAAGAATTGATGAAGTGTAATTCATCTATATGTCAAATCCGCCTTTCTAAATGACATTATTGAAAAGGAGATTTATGTGCACCAGCTTAAAAAAGTTACTATCATGGGTTAAAAGGATAAAGTTTAAAAATTGAAGAAGGCATTATACAGACTGAGGCTCCCAACTCCTGGTATACTATAATTGACTCTCACTTAATTTGTTATAGATTCAAAGGCATAAATAATTATTAATTTTTTGGAATAGAGGTTTTTCTAGTGGAGACATGGATTTTTTTTCCATAAACGAAATATTCATGAGATGTTCGTAAAATCTTTAATTTAGAGCAATGTAAATCGATTGCAACATCGCTAGTCCAAAATGAGAACTTTAGATGATGAATATAAAGTGAATCATACTATTTTTAGAAGTCTGGTTGGAAGCATGCTTTATTTGATTGCTACATGACCTGACCTTATGTTTGCATTAAGTATTGTGTCGGATTTATGCACTCACCAAGTCAAGATCACCTTAATATTTCCATAATGATGATGAGATACATTGAAGATACCATTGATGTTAGTGTGGTATGTGAAAGAAATCGATGACAAATTGTAGAGATATGTTGATAGTGATTGGACTGAAACTATGGAGAATTTTAAAAATACTTTAGGATATATATATTTTAATTTAGGTTAGCTTATTTCTCATATAATTCAAAAAAGAAAGAAGTAGCGGCCCAGTTAATGACTAAAGTTGAGTACGTATCTGTTGCTACATTAAATCAAACCATTTGGCTTAGAAAATTGTTGATTGATTTTAGGGAAAAGCAAATTAAGCCTATTCTCATTATATGTAATAACAAACTTGCTATTGTTGTTGCAAATAATGTTATGCAATATGATAAAAGTAAGCATATTAAAATCAAATTTCATTTGTTAAAGAGCAAAAGATGATTAAAATATTAAGTTTTTGCACTGTAGGCCTAAGTTACTAATTATAGACACTCTTATTAAATCACTTTTCAAGAATTGGTTTGGGACTTGTAGTTTCAAAGAAAAGTCTCAAGAAGGAGTGTTGACTAATTTAGAAATGTTTTAGTGGATTTTATGATCAATTTGTTAGCTTATGTTGAATTTTTTAATTTTTTAAATAATATTTATTGATTTTTAAATTAAGGTATATCAATAATTAGATAAATATAATCAATAATTAATTTTTCATAATCAAAATTTTCTTTTATGATTTGTATTTATTTGAAACAATGTAATCAAAATTTACTATTTTAAAAGGGAAATTTATTTTTTATTTTTTTAATTTTCTATAATTTTATATGCTACCATTTTCCAACAGTTTGCTTTTAGTTTCATTTCAAAGTGTGAACAACAAAATAGCAAAAGCAGACACTAATGTGTAGCGTAAGGTCCAAAATGTTGAGCATTTGTCTATTCCCACGTAGCTTTGATCATTGCATTAGAAAATAATTATCTCTGCATTTTGGCTTCCAATGTTGAGATGCATCACTCAAATTATCATATTCGGTTTCATGCATCATAATTGGTACTCATTGTTAGTAAATAAATCAAGCTAAGGTTTGCTTGGAAGGAGACAACAACATTAAATGGTAGCTAAGTGGAGAAATACAACAAGCATCTTCATTTAATGGGAGCTGAAATCATCATGATGCAAGTAGAGAGAGAAAACTTGTAGCTAAGAATCTTGAAACAAGTTGAGACTAGATTACTTCTTCCTTAAGCTTTCTTATGATTTGACCAAAATTTTGTTCCAATAGGATGATTACTTGTACAAGTAAATCTCTCGTATTTTTATTGTTTTTGTTGCCTATAAAAGAGTGTAACGAAGCCTTACTATATTCGTGTGCTTTGAGATTGAATTATAAACTCTCCTATCCTCTTCTCTCCCTCTCTTTCGTGTGTATGAGTGTGTGTCATTTTATATCTCATTGGTATCAGAGCAAGTTAAATCTAGCTCTAGTTTTGAAGCGATTTATGAGGGGAAAAATAGCGAAAGTGTTCTTACACTTATGAGAGAGTGGTTCAATGAAAAGTGAGAGATGTCAAACAGTTATAATATTGTGTGGTCAGGTCCCAAATTAGATAGTAAACTTGATTATAATTATTGGAAGATTTTAATGTCTAACCACCTTAAGGCTCACAATATTTTGAGTATGTGAGAGGTATGAAATGTTCAATTTAGAAACTGCTGAATAATATTTTTTTATGTTACTGATCTTGTCAACAAGATGAGGCTGTGTGGAGAGGATGTTTTGAAATATTAAGGTGATGGAAAAGATTCTATGCACCATGCCTATTAAATTTGACCATATTATGACTACAATACTAGAGTCATATGGTATGGAGACTATGACTGTAGCAGAGTTACAGGGAAGCATTGCAAGTCATGTTAGCATAATATTGGAGAAAACATAAAAGACAACAGAAGAAGGCTTTAAAAGCTAGGTAAATTTTAATACTGTCTCAGAATCTAATCAAAATGCAGATAATAGAGGTCATGGTTTTAATAATGGAGAAGAGGGATTTCAGAGGCTGAGGTAGAGGAATTTTTAGAGAAAGAGTTAATGGGAATAATTTTAACTAGGGGAAAGAAAACAATTTCAGAACATTCACTCAAGGAAGAGGAGGATATACTTTTGGGCCTACCAGTTAAGGAAGAAGTTGAGATAATCAATATTAAGAGAGATGTAATTTTAATTACTTTAATTATGAAAGGCATAGACATAAAGCTACTGATTATAGATCCAAATCTCAGAACAATTATCAGGCTAATGTTGCAAAAAATCAATATCAGCATTTGGGTCAATTATCAAAGAAAGGTTATAAAATACAAGTTCATCATGATTTATGTACCTTGATAGACAATATTGGAAGATTTATGGCAAAGGTAAAGATATCTTCTAACCATCTATTCCCACTAGAAACTCATCATAAAAAAATTTCTTGCTTGAATTATGTGATAGTTGATGCAAATTGCCTATGACACAAATGTTTTAGCCATTTTTATTTTTCTGGATTAAATTATCTATCAAGAAAAGAGCTTGTACCTGTTATGAATATTTCTAACAATGTATATGGGACATGTGAGATGGGAAAATGCATAAGGATGTATTTCCAGTTGAAAATTCCTATAGAGCAAGGAAGTTATTAGAAATTATTCATTTAGTAATAGGTTTTTATTAATTTTATTAATAATTTTAGTATAAAGGTCTGGGTGTATTTTCCAAAGTAGAAATCATAAGCTTGTGATGCTTTTAAATCATTTAAAGCATTGTGAAAAAGTAAAGTGGTTGCAGAATTAAAGCATTAAGAACAGATAGAGGTCAAGAGTATCTTGCATGCCCAAAAGTCTTCAAGCGAGATGGAATTCAATATCAATTGATCACCAAATACACGCCTCAATGGAATGGAGTAGCAAAAAGGAAAAACAGAACTATTATGGACATGGTGAGATACATGTTAAGATCTAAACAATTGCCCAAAGAATTTTAAACAGAAGATATTGCTTATACAATTTATATTTTAAATAGGTGTCCAACAAAAAGCCTTGATGACAAAACACTTGAGGAAGCTTGGAGTAGAAGGAAACCTTCTATTTGACATCTCAAAGTTTTTGGGTGTATTGTTTATGCCCATATACCAGATCATTTGAGGAAGAAGCTAGATGACAAAGGAGAGAAATTTTTTTATAGGCCATAGTACAAATTCAAAGTCCTATAAATTATACAATCCAAATACGAAAAAGACAATTATTAGTCGTGATGTAACTTTTAATGAGGATGAAATATAAGATTAGTCTTCAATTTTTCAAAAAAGGTCAGTGGTAATTTCAGAAAGCTATAAAGGAGAAAATACTCAGGCTGATTTAGTATCTCAGCCAGAGACATCTAGTAGATCCCAAAGATGTCGTCAGTTACTAGCTATATTGGAAGATTGTGTGATAGGTACTGATAATGATTTATTTGATGAAGAGGTTATCAATTTTGCTTTATTTGCATATTATAAACCATTTAATTATAAGGAGACATCAAATGACTTGAAATGGAGGAAAGCGATGGATGAAGAAATATATGCAATTGAAAAGAATGACACATGGGAATTAACAAATTTGTCTACTGATAAAGAGCCTATAGGAGTAAAGTGGGTGTACAAGACAAATTATAAGCCTAATGGTGAAATTGATCAGTTTAAAGCTAGATTGGTTACAAAAGACTATAAGCAAAAACCAGGTATTGATTACTTTGAAGTATTTGCTCTTGTTGTGAGATTGGATACTATTAGCATTATTATCTCTCTCTTAGCTCAAAATAATAGGAAAATTTATGAATTGGATGTAAATTTTTCCTTTTGAGTAACCTACATGATATGAGATAAGAGGATAAGAAGATAAAGTTTATATGTTAAAGAAATCACTGCATAGATTGAAGCAGGCACCAAGAGCATGGTACAAAAGAATTGATTCATACTTCATGGAGCATGATTTTGAAAGATATCCTTTTGAGCATACTTTATATGTTAAATTTGTTGAGCCTGATGATAGTTAATTGTGTGTCTTTATGTTGATGATCTAATTTTTACTGGAAATAACTCAAAGATGATTGAAGAATTTATAGAGGCTATGGTAAAATCATTTCACATGACAAACTTAGGTCTAATCTCTTATTTTCTTATAATAGAGGTAAGCGAATGATATTTTGAGGAAATTTAAGATAGAGAATTCAAAACCAACTCCCATCCCAGTTAAAGACAAATTGAAACAACTAAAAGAAGACAAAGGGAGATCTATAAATTCAACTTACTACAAGAGTTTAACTGGAAGTCTGAGGTTTTTAACTACAACCAGACCATATATAGTTTTTAAAGTTGGATTACTTAGCAGATTCATGGAAGAGCCTTGTACCTATCATTTATAAGGAGCAAAGAGGATTTTCAATATATCAAAGGTACTTTGAATGAAGGAATTTTTTATGTAAATATCAATTATGTAAATCTTGTAGGTTAAATAGATAGTGATTGGGGTGAAGATATAAAAGCAAGAAAAAGCATATTTGGGTATATTTTTCATCTTGGCACTGGTATAATATCATGGTCTTCAAAGAAAAAACCCGTGGTTGCGTTATCTACAGCTGCAACAGAATACATTGCAGCAATTAGTTATGTTATATAGGCATTATGAATAAAAAGAATACTTAAAGTACTACATCAAAAATAAAATGCTCCAGCGGAATTATCATGTGATAATAAGTCTGCAATAGCACTGTGTAAAAATCCAATTTTTCATGATTGATCTTATCATATAGACATTCAGTTTCACAAAATTCGTGAGTTAGTAATTGAAAAGGAAGTAGTGATTAATTATTGTCACACTAAAGAACAAGTTGCATTTTTTTTTTACCAAAATTGAAGTCTGAATTATTTCACAAATTGAAGAAATTGTTAAGAATATTAAATTTCTACTAGCTTAATTTAAGGGAGGAAATGTTAGTAAGTAAATTAAGCTCAACTTTGCATGGAAGGAGACAAAAACATTAAACGGTAGCCAAGTGGAGAAAGACAACAAGCATCTTTAATTAATGGGAGCCGAAATCATCATGATGCAAGTGGAGAGACAGACAACTTGTAGTTGAAAATCTTGAAGCAAGTTGAGAGTGGATTACTTCTTCCTTAAGCTTTCATATGATTTAACCAAAATTTTGGTTCAAGAGGATGATTACTTGTATAGGTAAAACTCTAGTATTTTTATTAGTTATGTTGTCTATAAAAGAGTGTAATAAAGCCTTACTATAGTCATTTGTTTAGATTGAATTATAAACTCTTCTCTTCTCTTCTCTCCCTCTCTTTCATATGTGTGGGTGTTGTGTCATTTGATATCACTCACAGGGTACTTTCTACGCATGTCATGAATAAGGAGTGGAATGAGTGGATCTATAAAGCTTCTCTTCTTACCAAAACTTCACTTTTGAACTAAACAAGGAGATTATAAACAAGGGATAATATTTCATCTTTGGCCCCTTCCATATAATATATGCTCATTCTCACTTATTGGAGATTCATTTTTGTATGTAGAAACTGATAAAATCGTACAATAACACTCTTGGTAAAGGATTTTATGTTCATGTAAGGCTCTTGTATGCCAAGACCAAATCAAAATTTCTTTCCGAAGATTCAGATGCACTTGGACAAACTAAATCAAAGCCTATAAGTATAACCTTTTTGAAAGGTCACGTCCTTATAAAAAAATAGATTAATTTAGAAACATCGTTCTAGTATATTTTTCTATAAATTCAACTCCCGTAAACTTCTTCTCTCAATTTTTTCTTTACAAAATTAATAAAGTTTCTATTTAATTTATAAATTAAAATTTTATTGTACCAGTAATAATAAGTCTTATGCAAATATTATTTAGAATAGCTAATAAATACTTAACTTTGATATGTGTCAAAGGTAATGTATGTCTGACAATATTCTTAAATGTCAAAAAAAAAAAAGGAAATAATCTTAAATTATATAGTTAAAACAGAAGATTGAGTAACCATTGTTCAAGTTAACTTAATTGACATTAACTATGATTCATTTGCAACTCCAAACCCTAACTTTTGCTTACTCATTACTTTATTATTATTATAAAAGTTGTGTTTCTACACTTATCTTTGTATAAAGATCATGTGCATCAAAAACTATCAGTCTTATGATCTTGTTTGAGTTATAAGTTATACGATGAAGATTTGTCAGTATAGATTCCTAAGAGGTAAGTCTTGAGAGTTGACACTCGTTGAGAGGAAAGATCTTGTATCTCAGTTAGCATATCCAGAATCTTAGCTACAATCTTCTTTATGTATCTTAGAACTTTCATAGAAGTCTATTCTATCCTATCGCCGATGGTTTCCTGTTATCCCCGTAAATCCTCTAACTAGGATTCCCAAGTGGTAACCCAATAGAAATAACAATAATAATAATAAGAAGAAAACAATATATTGTTGAGTTGCATTTATTTTTAATAAAGTAACTTAGTCCTATTTGGTATGAGTATGACTATTTATTTATTTTTAATTATTATTATTATATAATTAAAATCTTTATTTATGTACATAATAAATTACTTAATGAATAAATAATTAAAATTATATATTTCAAATAATTTATTTAACAAATTTTTAGTATAAATTTTAATAATAAATTTGAGTTGCTTTGTACTTGTAAATTTTAATTTTTTAATTTCAACATATTATTTTTTAAAATTATAAGTCATTTCCAAAATTAATAAAATAAAATAATATTAGAATAATATAATATAAAACATAAATATCTTTTATAATCTAAAAAAAAATCGATGTGAACTCATTTTGTATTCAACTTTTAATGTAACGTTTCTAATGATGGCAACTGGCCCAACTCAGGCGAGCCTGATCTCATTTTTTTTTAAAATTTAACAAAATAACATCAATTTTTTATAAAACGACATCATTTTATACTTTTCTATCGAGCCACAGGTCAAGACAGTCCCGACCTGAATGGGACTCATGACTCTATGAAGCTAATCAATTGCGATCTGTAGCCCAATCAATCCAGATCGATCGGGCTGAACCAAATCACGCTATATTTACCATCCCTAGTATTTCTACCAAGCGGCATAGGCATTAGGCAAGAGTGTTATCTCCGTCATCAGCTTCGGGTCGCTGGACCATTTGCTTATGGACCAAAGATGTATGCCTAAGCCACGTCTACTCACGAAACTTGGGAGTTGGGCCTCTAACCTATTCACTTACATTAAGCCTCGCAAACCTGTTGAAAAAGGACCAGACAATCATGTCAAGAAAGGTATATTTAATTTTGGGTGAATTGTAAAGCCCAAAAAAAAATCACCTTTATTTAATTTTTTAAATTACCGTTAAAATGTTTAAACTTTTTATTTTTTATAAAATATCTTAATGTTAAATTTTCTGTTAACATTGTTGAAACTATATATATACACACACACAATATCTTAAATTAAAATTTTCATTGTTCATATAATTATTAAGTAGGATATTTGTCATGTAATAAACATATGTTAAAATCTGGTACTGAAACTTCAAAGATGTAAGTTTTGGAGCATAATAACGTATAATACAATTGTTTGTCTCTACCTTATACATCCAAATTTGGAACCTTATTTATGCTTGATTGTATTTCAACTTCTTGCCTCATTTTTTATATTTTATTGATCATTTTTTTAAAGTTAGAGTTAGTGCCTATTTGTTTCAATTTTTTTGAGGGTAAATAAGTTTTTTTTTCCACTGTAAAAGTTATTTGAAAAAAATGAGTGTTTGACTGTAAAATTCAAACACTTTTTTTATAAAAATGAGTTTTTCATAAGTTAAAATACAGCTTTTTGAGAAGTTCAAATTTGAAGGTTTTCAAAAAAACACTTGTTAGGTAGATTTTTCAGATCAATTAATGAGCCTATTTTTTGTCCTATTTACCCTTATGTTTTTACACATAATTTTCACAATACTCACAAACACATCCTTATTTTTATTTTGAGATTTATATAATATTATTTGACTTTTTAATATATTTTAATATTTATTTTTTATATTAGTTTTATTTATATTATAATCCATATAAAAGATTTGATTAGATATATTTTCGTTTATGTTTTATATGGTTTAAAATTATATAATAATTAATATATTATACTTTGCATATTGTTTAATATAATTTACATAATATTTATATACATAAATAATTTTTATTATAAAATAAGTTATAGTTAAAATTAAAAGTACTTTTTATTTTTATGTTGCCAAACAATCTATTGTATGAAGCTCTTTCAAAAAATCTCCTTTTTAAATGATAGTCAAACAGTCAACTGACTTCTTAGAAAAGCTCTTCTTAGAAAAGCTCTACTAATAAAAGCTCTACTGATATAAGCCTATTTAGACAGACACTTAGTATTATAAAATTGAATAAAGTTTTTTTCAACTAACTTACTTTTTATATTACATAAATGAGAAGAGTGTTGTGATGTTTAGGTCAACGCATGAAATGGTAGATAAAATGGTTCGAAAAGGGAAAAGGAATAATAATACAGTTCTAACCGAGCAAACAAATATCTTTCAATTGTTTTTTCCCCTTAAAATTTATCATAAAATTGCGACATAAATACTTGTAATTTGGGGAGAGTATTGTTTTCCTTATTCCTAGCACATATGATTAGGTTAATGTACACTGTTTAAGTATTCTTGGCAAAACCATCTTGTATTCTGAAAGTCTTTAAGAAGAGAAAAGAAGCAATGAGAGTCATCTTTCTTTTCTTAATCCTGAAGCTCCTTTCTTTTTCATTTTTTTTAAGAGAAAGAGTACACAAGATACTAAATTAGTCGAAAGAAACAGCGCCTCGATTGATTTTCTAAAAGAAGATTATGGCACCCTAAAAGTAGAACATCAAAATAAGTGATACCAATATCATCAGGATTAACCTAGATAGCAAGTCAGTCTGCACATCTGTTCCTTAAGCTCCTTTCAAAGCCGAAAGATGGAAAAGGTTACCTAGTCCATTAGTCTCAAAAGACGGGAAGAACATTCTAATAGAACAAAGACTGCCGTTTGAAACATTATTTTCAACACCTAGTTGGAAGCTATAACCCAAAAGGGGAGGCAAACCCTCAAAGCAAGGAATAAGGCCAAAGCAAAAAGAGATGATGATAATGGGAAAAAGTAGACAATAATTTGCACAATTCAATATAATTATATGTCGGACTAGCTGTATAGCTACTACCTAAGTTCCTTGTGCAGGCCAACGCGAGAAAAGGGTTTCTGTCACACCTTCTTTTTCTTTTTTGGCTTGTCTTCATATGGCTGCATAAAAAACCATTGATGCATACGTATGATAAATTTCATTTTGAATTTAAAAGTCTATTAAATTTTATAATATTAATTAAAAATATATCGTTTAAAGATATGCAATTTCACATTCAATTTATTGCAAAAATAATTCATATTTGGAATACAACTTTATCTTTTAAGGAAGATGGAGGGAAGAGCAATGTTATTGTCAATCTTCACTAATAACACAAGTTAGTCCATTTTGCTTTTGATTATGGTATCCAGACATCAAATCATTATTTTAAATCAGGGTCACCAGTCACCAGTCACCAGTCACCAGTCACCAGCTAAAGGTGTTCTTCATTTTGTTATTAGACTATAAGATCATTTTGGTGATGTCTTCTTAATTTATGTCACGCACTGTGAACAAACAAATATTAGACAATTAGATGGAAAAAGCCAAATATGAGGAGATCGGCCTTATGTATAATTTGCTATGTGTGAGTGGACTTGTAATTGGAAAATCAAAAGATCATCCACACGGATGCCTAATAAATTAAATTGCACGTTCTTGCATGTTGCTTTTCTAGTTCTGAATGTACACATAGATCCTAACTATCCCTTTAGATAAATTGAACAGAGATCTGGTCTAAGATTCAGATTCAGATTCCCATGGCTTTGAAAGGAAGAAGTATGATTTAGGATGAATAGTAATCCATATTGATGAAGGAAATCATTTGTTGTTCTTGAAAAATTATTACTGCAAATTAAGTTTCCTACATCTCATTTAGGCTCATGGATATGTCTGTTTAAAGAGATTATCTGTTTTTTTTTTAATCCAAAGAACGGGAAAGGGATGAGTTCCTCTACATGGTTGAAACTGAAGTCATCATGTCCAACTCCAAGTTTGGAGTACTATATGCAAATAAACATTTCTCCAAAGCTTTTGAGGCAACTTGGTTTAGTTGTGCAGGTTTGGACTAAGTGAATAGTCTAAGTTTATATACTTACGATTTATAATAAAAACTTTTATTTTTTTCATTTTTAACTTAAGAGCTCATAATCACATTATTATTTAGTATTTACTAAATAAAATTTCAAAACATTATAACTAAACATATATATAAATTTATTAATTAATATAATGAAAGGGTGAGTCTTGGAGCAACTTTACTATAAAGTTACAATTTCAAGTTTTAGAAACAGTTATTACTTTGTGACTATAAAGTTACAGTTATCGAGACAGCCTTTTTGTAAAAATGCAAAAGAAAGATTGCAATCAATATGACCATTATTAGAGAGTCTTATGCCCTAGGTATGTTAATTATTGACTTTAATTATATATGCATTTATAGAAAACTTAATAAAATAAATGAAAAATTAATTAAAGATTAATATGAGTAAAATCTCTTAAGCATATTAAGTATATATAGTAATTCATAAATTGCAAATCTTTAAAAAGTTCTAACCAAATTATGGGCTTGTTTGTTTCTTTTTATTTTTGTTTTTAAATTCAGTAAAAAGTCTGAATCTTGCATATTGATATTAGCGAAGACTTCTTAAGAGCAGTCTAAATGGAGGAGAAAGAAAGGCCAAGCTTTTAAGAGGTTAAAATAAATTTATTTAATTAAAAATATTTTTATAAATTTTAGCTGATATATAAGAGTTATTAATGATAAAAATATAAATATTAATAATCACAAATAAACAGAAAAATAGAAGTGAAAGAATGAAACGCAATGTCATAATTATGCTTGAATTCTCTTTCTTCACATGCCAGCTAGGGGAAAGACCTACATTCTTCAAACAATTGAATTGAACTACAAAAAGAAAAGAAGGTTAGGTTTGAAAAACGCCAGTGAGAGAGGCGTGAGGTCTTTTAAGTAACACGACCAGCAAGTACACTGCAGAGGGAACCAAATAAAGTTTCGAAGAAAGCACTGCAAAATTAAAAAAAAAAAAGAAAAGAAAAAAAGGAAGGGTGTATAAATGTTCCCAGCTATTCGTAATGCTAAAGTCCAAATCAGGTCACTTTCAGAAGGCTGCAATTGGAGGGATAGCGAGGCGACATCACTTATTAATGGAATTTTGTGGTGTAGGTACAAGAAACACATGGCCGAGAACGAAATTTCAGTCCCTACCACTTTTTTCTCCCTTTTCTTCCAAACTTTGAAAATTACAGGGTTTTTTTTCATGATATTACATAGTTATTTTAAGCAGCATACTTACATCCCCCTCTTCAAAATTTGTAGAGGCCTGGACTCGGATCCAATCAAAACATTATTCCTGCTACATATGCTTAATTGCTAGCCCTCGATAGCAGGCAGAGAAAACATACGATCTGCAAGTTGTGTACGTGTTTTGACACATTTCTTGGAGTTTTGGCATTGGATCATATCATCTAGCACAAACCTAACGCTAACTCCATGATGATCCATTGTGTGTGTGTACAACAATGAACCACATGGTGTGCCACTGCCACCTGCCTTGAAAAGAAAATGACCCTTCCATCATTCCCAACCCAACTTCCATTTGCACTCATTCTTTTTACATTGCCAACCTACGAGATCGACCGAAGTGATTGGCAGTGAAGTGAACCTTAATACAAAGTAAATCCTTAACCTCGACCACTTTGAGAATCTTGAATAGTTCAGAAAACTCGAAACTGAAAAGTCCAGAATACTTGAAAGACTCTCTAAGAGACTTCTTGCATGTAACTGTAATATCTCCATTCTGAAACAATGAAATAACAAAAGTTTAATCCAAAAGGTGCACATTCAATCTGCACCATACTATGCATCAATTCATTGTCAATACACAAAATGGATGACTTTGGAAGACTAAGCAGAAGAGTACGGACATATGCACTCGCAGACACAGAAATAGTAGAAGCAATGATGAAGGAAAAAAAAAAAAGATAGGAATTAGTGAAGGTGACCTAGTAGCTGTAGGGAGGGGATGTGTTTGTCTCTTTACTACTTTGCCATGGACAAAAGAATACTTCATTATACAAAGAAAAAGCTGTTCCTACCCCATGTCTCAAGTGTTTTAAACTCTCCTTCTCATGTGCCACTTCTTGTGCTTAGATTCCTCCTAACAGACTTCCATTTTGTCAAATAATAATAATCCTACATAGCAAAGTCACGAGGCGGGCAATATTGTGAGTGTGGACAACATATTCTTTATAAGTCAAGTAATTAACCAAAATAATATCATATGGTGATGGTCTTTGTGGTCACAAGACAACACGTGATGGCTTCATTTCCTTGCTAGACAGGTTTTTATAGAAAGAGGGGAATCTGATGCTGTGTCATGCAAAACTAATTAATATAAAAACTAATCTCATTTTAATGGATCTGACTAGAGTTTGATTTCTGCAGTGTTGTTTCATCTAACAGATCTGAATCTAAATCAAAACACTGTCTGTATGTTTATGAACGTTTGGATGCTGAATCCATTTCAGAGGAAATATGTTGAAATATTGCACTCTTGAATCCTCATGAACACTTGTGCCTTTCTTTCCATGGAAAGGGAAAGGGAGAAATCACAAGAATTAGCAGTTGCAGGAATTATTTGCTCAACTACCAGATCAAGCCACTTCAAGCAATTGCACTAACCAACTCATGGAAGTTAATCTATCATTTTCTTGTCAGTAATTTCCTTTTTTGGTACAGATTTCATTTTCACTCTAAAGTTGTTGCTAACATTTATCTATCCATCTTGTAAATTTGGGTTTTAGTTCTGATGGACTCATCCAACTCCACTCAGGAGTCAGGGACATAGCTCGCTAAGGCTCTTCACAATACCATAGTGGACAGATACGGTGCAACTATCAATTCATTCATTTTGATTTCTGATAAGAAAGATAGAACATTACATCCAAATCCTGATGGCGACTTTAATGTCATTGGATTACTAATCAGATAAACCGAGAAAAGAAAAGAAAAAAGGGATATGCAAGAGAAATTTATAATATCAGAACAGAAGGGCACAGAAAGAAAGATAAAAAAGCTTGTTCTAAAAAAGTGGTAGACAGAGTCACTCATCCACCAATTCCAGATATAAAAACAGTTTATGTGCACTTTCCCCTTCAGACCCTCACCTCTCATCAACCATAAACAAATGTCACAAAACAACCATCTAAAATTCCATTTTCTCTCTGCCCAAGCCTCATGGCCTAGCTGTTTCTTGGATCCGGAGATTCTGGGTTTCTTTCAATTTGTTTATAGCTGGTACATCTAGTGAAATTAATATAGAGATTTGTAGGTAAAAAGAAAAGAAAAAAGCATATAGCCCACAAGACATGATTTGGTTGCTCTCATTGTCCCTCCCTAGGCTAAAACCACCATTTTTTGTGCTCCTCTCATTGGAGTTTGTGGCATAGCTGTAATGCCTGTAAATCCTTGGACCCTCTTATCCATCTTAATCCTCTCTTGTACCCTTCAAATTCCTTTCCTTTTCACAGCTTTTGCCCTTAACCAACAAGGCCAAGTTCTTCTCTCATGGAAGACAAGCCTGAAAGGATTGCCTGAGGCATTGAGTAATTGGAAAGTCGGCGATGAAACTCCATGCGAGTGGTTCGGAGTCACTTGCAGCAACAACGGCGAGGTTGTGGCATTGGAACTGAGCTATGTGGATTTGTTGGGACAAGTTCCTTCCAATTTCACTTCATTGTTATCGTTGAACAAGCTGGTCTTGTCAGGAACTAACCTCACAGGTTCAATTCCATCAGAGATTGGTTCTCTTCCTCTGTTGACTCATTTGGACTTGAGCGACAATGCATTAACCGGAGAAGTCCCAAGCGAGCTATGCAACGTGGCCAGCCTTGAAGAACTCCATCTCAACTCGAACCGACTCCAGGGCTCGATTCCGGTAGAAATTGGCAATCTTACAAGCTTGAAATGGCTGACCCTATACGACAATCAACTCAGTGGTACCATACCCAACACCATAGGCCAGCTAAAGAATCTTGAGGGGATCAGAGCTGGGGGCAACAAGAATATCGAGGGTTCAATACCTCAAGAAATTGGCAACTGCACCAATCTGGTGATGTTAGGCTTAGCAGAGACAAGCATCTCAGGTTTTCTTCCACCGAGTCTCGGCCTACTAACAAAGCTCCAAACCATTGCCGTCTATACCACCATCCTTTCAGGCCAAATCCCACCGGAACTCGGTGACTGCACCGAGCTCCAGAACATCTACCTCTACGAGAACTCCCTCACTGGCTCAATCCCAAGAACTTTAGGCAAGCTTCGCAAGTTGAAGAACTTATTGCTCTGGCAAAACAGCCTGGTGGGCATAATCCCACCAGAGATAGGATTCTGCACACAGATGCTGGTCATCGACACGTCAATGAATTCGCTCACTGGAAGCATTCCTCAATCATTTGGTAATCTAACCGAGCTTGAAGAGCTTCAACTGAGCGTCAATCAAATCTCAGGAGAAATCCCAGCGCAACTAGGACACTGCCAGAAGATCACTCACATCGAACTCGACAACAACCAGATCAGCGGTTCAATTCCTCCCGAACTAGGCAACTTGTCAAATCTGACATTATTGTTCCTGTGGCAGAACAAGCTCGAAGGTATCATCCCAGGTTCCATTTCCAATTGTCAGAATCTGGAGGCCGTAGATTTGTCCCAAAATGGACTGATGGGACCCATTCCCAGAGGAATATTCCAACTCAAGAAACTGAATAAACTCCTCCTTCTCTCCAACTACCTCTCCGGCCAAATACCTCCAGAGATCGGTAACTGCTCGTCGTTGATCCGGTTCCGAGCAAGCAATAACAAGCTCACCGGACCAGTTCCGCCGCAGATTGGAAGCTTGAAGAATTTGAATTTCTTGGATCTGGGATCAAACCGCCTCACAGGAGTCATACCCAAGGAAATCTCCGGTTGTCAAAATCTCACCTTTTTGGATTTACATTCCAATTCTATTTCCGGTAGCTTACCGCATAGTCTCGATGAACTCGATTTCCTCCAATTTGTTGATTTCTCCAGTAACCTACTTGAAGGCACGATAAGTCCAAACCTTGGTTCACTCGGTTCATTAACCAAACTGGTTCTCGCCAAGAACCGGTTCTCCGGTTCGATTCCGGGTCAACTCGGTTCATGTTCTAAGCTACAGTTACTGGATCTCAGCTGCAATCAATTTTCTGGTAATATTCCACCGAGTGTCGCTAAGATACCTTCGCTTGAAATTGCTTTGAATCTGAGTTTGAACCAGCTCTCTGGCGAGATCCCGTCGGAGTTCACAGCGCTTGACAAGCTCGGAATTTTAGATCTCTCTCACAACCAGCTCACTGGCGATCTTCAAAATCTTGCCGACATGCAAAATCTCGTGGTCCTCAACGTCTCACACAACAAATTCTCCGGGCACGTGCCGGATACACCTTTCTTTTCTAAGCTCCCTCTCAGCGTCCTCGCAGGCAATCCCGAACTCTGCTTCTCGGGCAACCAGTGCACTGGTGAGAAGGGTGTGAGAAGATCCACCGCCGCACGCGTGGCAATGGCTGTGCTACTGTGCGCGGCGTGCGTGCTCCTAATGGCGGCGCTCTACATCATTCTCGGAAGCAAAAAGCGGGGTCGTGGACCCGACAATGACGACTCTGACGTGGAAATGGGCCCACCATGGGAAGTTACACTTTACCAGAAACTCGACTTGTCAATTGCTGACGTGGCAAAATCGTTAAATGCTAACAGCATCGTCGGCCGGGGCCGAACCGGCGTCGTTTACAAGGTGACACTACCGTCAAGTACAGCTCTCGCCGTTAAAAGGTTTAACACATTGGAGAAAATATCCTCCGCCGCATTTTCATCGGAGATTGCGACGCTGGCCAGAATTCGGCACCGGAACATCGTCCGTTTACTCGGGTGGGGAGCGAATCGAAAGACGAAGCTGTTGTTCTACGATTACATGGCGAATGGTACATTAGGAGCATTGTTACATGAAGAAAACGTGGGGTTAGTGGAGTGGGAGACGAGGTTTAAGATAGCTTTGGGAGTGGCGGAGGGTTTAGCGTACTTGCACCATGACTGTGTGCCGGCGATTTTGCACCGAGATGTGAAAGCGCATAATATATTACTTGGGGACAGGTACGAACCATGCTTGGCCGATTTTGGGTTAGCCAGGTTGGTGGAAGATGGACATGGCTCGTTCTCGGCGAGCCCACAGTTTGCAGGGTCTTATGGATACATGGCGCCTGGTGAGAATTGATTGATTGATTCATTCATTCACTTTCAAGATCATTTTTAGCTTAATCAAATATGATATTCTTGTTGTGTAAAAAAGACTCAACTTTAGTTTTGACTTGGACTTGCAGAGTATGCTTGCATGTTAAAGATCACCGAAAAGAGTGATGTTTATAGTTACGGAGTAGTCCTTTTGGAGATAATAACCGGGAAAAAGCCGGTGGACCCATCGTTCCCGGAGGGGCACCATGTGATTCAATGGGTGAGAGAGCATTTAAAAAGCAAGAAGGATCCCGTTGAAATTCTTGATCCCAAACTTCAGGGACACCCAGATACTCAGGTACAGGAAATGCTCCAAGCACTTGGGATTGCCCTTCTCTGCACCAGCAACCGCGGAGAAGATCGACCAACAATGAAAGACGTGGCGGTGCTGCTGAGGGAAATCCGCGAGGAGGCCATTGCAGGAGCCGAGGCACATAAGCCCAGCGATAAGTCGCCGACGGAAGCTACACTGCATTCGTCTTCGGCACCGGTGACACCGTCCCAGTTGCTGTTACTCCAAGGGTCTTCAAATTGCTCGCTTGCCTACTCTTCTTCGTCCGCTAGTTTTTGTGTCTAGAGAACAATAACAAGTGGCTGTATGTAGTAGAGTGGATTTGGAATATTATTGATTGATTAGAGTAGAGCAATACATAAATGATTAACAAGTTCGTGTTTTTAGCATCTTTGTTAATACGAGCCTACATAAGTAGCAATGTCACCTTGTTCTGCAACTGCAAGTACTCCAAGCCTTCCCTCCACATTTCTTCCTTGGAGCAAAAAGGTTGAACTTCAGCCCAGAGGGCCCTCACACCTCGGCCTGACGAAGTAATTGGGAGGATGTAAATCAGGTACTCAGCGGCTTGCTAAAGGGGAGGTGAGCAACCCACAAGCCTACAAGGAGCCCACCTTCAAAACTCACAAGGGGCTCAAGAATGTTGCTCCCACACTGCAAACCGTGGGATTTGAACCTTACATTTTGGAACAAATCTGCCCCTCCGGAACCAACTGAGGTACGCCCTGCGGGCCTCCACATTTCTTCCTTTTACGTAGGGACAGTGTCCTAAGGATAAGAAGGTTTCGTACGACTGTCAAGCATCCTGCTTACCCCTACCCCTATCACGTGAGTCAAACCAATTCGATTTAATTAATTAAAAATTCAACAACTTTAACATTTGCAGATTAAAAAAGAAGCTGTGAAAATTCTTAAATAAAGACTTAATTGTTTATTATAGTGATTTACAGATATTTTCCTTTATTGTAATTTTTTTAAATATAGTTATAATATTTGGATATAAAGTCTATATTTTTGTAATTCAACCCAAAACTATTATTGAAATACATTTTTCACTACAAATTTTTACTTTCATTCTTTCTTCTTCACCTTTTCTCATTAAATCTCTTTTTAACTTTTTTCTTATTTACTCTGCCACAACATGATCATTTCCTTCATAATTTTATTGACTATGTCACTTATAATACACCCTCTCACAACTCATTTGCCGTTTAACTCAGATGAATTCAATACTCTCTGTCATATTCAAATTTGGCTCTTCCAATATTTAATGTTTATATTATCACAACAACAATTAAATAAAAATTCAGTTTAAAGAGATTTAATAATATGCAGTCTTACCTCTAATTAATAGAGAGACAATTTTCAAATGATCTACATGAAAAAATAAGTAAATAAATAAATTACCAAAAGTAAATGAATCTTTCAATAAAAAAAGTTTGATAAGTTTCTTAGTTGCCACAAGACATGCCTTATTATTAAAAGATAGGTTAAAATTGCATTTTTGAACTTCATCATTTACAACAGAATACAGAACAGACTCTAACGTTTCAAAGCATTTAAATTGAATCCCAATATTTTCAAAATATTCAAAACATATACTAAATGGATGAAAATTTTAACTCAATTAGTTAAATGTCATGTAAATGTTGACCTAACATTATTTTTATTTTATTAAATAAAAAGTGAATCTCACTACTACATAATAAATGTGACATTTTTTACAATGTATAATAATGAGTTTCGTTGTCATATAATAGTGGAACCCAATTTTGATTAATTTTAAAAAGACAATTATGTGACAATATAACCCACTTTTTAATATATCCTAATCAGAATTGTTAAGAATTAAAAGACCATAGAAATTTTGTTGAATAAATTTTCTTTTTTATTAAACCTTATCAACTCAAGATAACAATCCTTATCGACTCAAAAACAATCCAAATATTTTGGATTATTTTGTAGTCACCCCCATCAAAATTTTTGTTCTGAATGTTTTGTTAATTTGAACATTTCAAAATGTTAGGGTTTAAATTATATTTTATTGTAAATGTTGAAGTTCAAAATAAACTTTTGGTTTTAAGAGATATTATCAATCCACTACCAAATTGACCACTATCTGCACTATTCTTACTCTTACAATTATATATAATCAGTTCATTCCTTAATTGATATTCACACTTCTTTCACAAAACCTTTAAGAACCAATTTTCATGACCTAACTTTATGATTTTGTTGATTCTCATCATCTAAATTATGTTTGTCATCCTCATAAAGTGTTTCAACAAGACTAAAAAACTTCAAGAAATCAACTTCACTCCTTTCAATGTTAACACCTCCCTCAACTTATGTCCTGGTGTATGTAGATGACATTCTGATTATGGATTCTTCACCTAATTTTATTTTATCTTTCACACATGACTTTAATACGACCTTTTTTTAATTAAAAACCTTGACTATATTCATTATTTCTTTGATATCGAGGTTACGTTGACATTTATTGGCCTTCTCCTTACCTAAACTAAGTATATTCATAACCTTCTTTACCATTTACGTCTCAATACATCTAAGCACATACTTACACCTATCACTCGAATTCTACCAATGTCCAAAAATTATAATACCCCTCTCTTTGAATCCTATTGAATATTGAAATATCATTGATACAAATTAGTAATTTTGTCTCAAGCGTGTCTATATACAATTTTACTGTAAATAAAATAAAATGGGATAAAATTATTTCATGATACTTGCGATTTACACCCTCTTATGACATTCACTTAACTAAAGTCACCTTAATCGCCTTTTTATGCTTATTTTGATGATGACTAGGTTGAACTATTTTGATGATCTTTGCTCGACTTCTAAGTTCTAACTATTATAATTTTTTGAGTTGTAGCCTTATTTCATGGAGTGTCAAGAAATAACTTGTTATTGTTTGTTCTAACATAGAAGCTAAATAGAAGAGCATTGTCATTGCTGTCGTTGAAATTTGTTGGATCACTTTATTATTAGATGAGGTTAATCTATCTAACTTTAAACTCACTTTATAATGTGATAATCTTCATACTACTTTTCTTGCTATAAATTTTATTTCATATGCCCAGAGAAATCACGTTAAGATTGGTGTTCATTATGTTTAACTTATGACCTAATTGCTAAGAAGACTTTGGTTATTCGTTATATATTTATTATTGCATCATGACCAAAGCCTTAGTTACCACATTCTTTCATTGATTTCATAACAACCTCACCATTGTTTCACAATAAAGAGTAATCTTAGGAAAATTGGGAATATTCTTAATTGATTCAATTGTGTAATATTAAGGTGATATACAAATATTATCCTTAATTACAGTTTACTAATTACTAGAATACTTGCATATAAATGGAGGTATATAATATGCAGCAATCAAGGAAATACATTTTCCACCAATTTTATTCAAGAATATATATTATAAGAATGGTAAATGCATGAATGGATTTCAACTTCTAGTGAAGGTGATTTAATTGTAATCATTATTTTATGTTTTTCTTTGGAAAAGAGTACAATTTTAAGAGACCGATAACAATTATGAATATGGTAAGGACAGCCAAAAAACCTAATACATAAAATCCCAAACTGGAAAACAACATAACCGGACCCATCCCACTTCCCTTCTTTTCAATCTAGTGATGCAATGCAAAGATTCATGTACCCCACAATGATGAGATCTTTAAATCCCAATGTTTAGATAGTCGAAACAAATTCATACTATGATGCACAAAACAAAACAACACCATCTATTTACACCCTTAATTTAGCCCTAAGTACCTAACGATACTTTGCATATATTTGTAGGATTAGCTCTATTTGTTATGTACTAGTGTTAGTGTTACTTTTGCTTAACTGATCTTAAGTAAAGACCCCAACTGCGGAATCTTCCATTTCTGACTCCATCAAAACAAATGTTTGTCTTTGTCTTTGTGTTTCTTTTTTCTTTTTGTGTCTAGCGGGGATTAGCTCCATTCTGGTTTTCAGGTTAAAAATTCTGTTTATTTCATTTTAAGCAAAACCAATATGGTGTTAGAAGTCACTTTTGATTTGAACTCTAGTTGTTAGTGGTTTGTTAGCACAAAATAATCCTAGAGATATTCTAGTTGTTATGCTTCCTATTATCTAGCTTGTTTACATTGAGTCAGTTTAGATTATCTAACTTGTTTATGTTGAGTTAGTTCAAATTTTTTCGGCCCTTTTTTTATTCAATAGACAATTGATGAATCCATATTTTCAAGAATTGTTGCAGCAACATCAACTAAACAAATCTGGACCATTTTCAAGATTGAATTTCAATGCTATTCCAAGGTAAACGCTCTCAAGTTGCAATCTCTTATACATGAATTTGAAAAAAAAAAACCTTTACTATGAAAAACAATGAATATGGTCAAGAGTATTTGGCTAATGTATCTTCTATTGTTAATCGAATGCGTTCACATAGTGATAAAATAATGGATGAAACAATAGTTGCAAAGGTGTTAAGAAGTTTGTCACCTAAGTTTGGCCATGTAGTGGTTGCTTTCGAAGAATCTAAATACCTATCTATTTTTTTCATTTGATGAACTAATGGGATCCTTGCAAGCACATGAAGTTAGGATAAATTAATCAACTACACAAGAAGAAGAGAAGGTATTTCAAATAAAAGGGGAGCTAGAATCTTCATATCAACGTTCAAGAGGACAAGGAAGAGGGGCTTTTGAGGTAGAGGTCAAGGTTGGAATAGCTCCTTTCATTGCTTATCTTGCAACAAGTATGGGCATTCTGACAAATTTTGCTCCATGCTTGGCTCACAAGCTTTTAAGTGTGGGCCAACTAATTGAATCTGTTTGTTTAGTGTTATTAGATGATGGAAAATGCATGGTGAAAAATAGAATCACAGGTGATGTACTTGCATATGCTCGCATGTCATCAAATAAGATGTTACCACTTATTTTTTCTGGTGATATAGAGGCAACAATGACCGGAAAAATGTTGGAGCAAAGTGAACTTTGGCACTTAAGATATGGACATTTGCATATCAAAGTTCTACAATTATTGAAGAACAAACAAATGGTGAATGATTTGCCAAATATTGAGCCACTGAAACATGTGTGCAAAAGATGTGCACTTGGAAAGCAAACCAAGAAATCTTTTTTGGTTGGGAAGTCAAAGTGAGCCACTAAGGTGCTTGAGTTAGTTCATGCAAACTCATGGAGACCAATGAGAGATAAATAATTAGCAAGAAGCAAATACTTTATGCTCTTCATTGATGATTATAACAGAATAAGCTGGATATATTTTATGAGACTTAAGTCAAAAACTTTTGAGAGCTTTAAAAAGTTTAAAGAAATGGTGGAAAAAAAAGAGTGGAAAGAATTTGAAGGTGTTACAGATAGACAGAGGAGGTGAGTTTATCTATAAAGAATTCACTAATTCTTTTGGTAAACACGGCATCAAGAGAGAGCTTACGGCTCTATACACACTGGAATAAAATGTTGTAGCTGAATGAAAGAATATGATGATATTTGAAATGGAAAAATCGATGTTGAAGGATAAGGGTCTGCCAGATAATTTATGGGTGGAAGGTGTTGTTGCAAAATTTTATCTTCTTAACATTTTACCTACAAATGCTATACGGGATCAGACATTATATGAAGCTTGGATTAGGAGTAAGCCTTCAGTGAATCATTTGTGTGTGTTTGGTTGCATCTGTTTTGCCTTAGATACTGCTCAAAGACATAAAATTAAACAAAGGTCACAGAATTATATCTTTATTGGTTATTGTGTTTAATCTAAAGCATATAGGCTCTATGATCCTTTAAGCAAGACATTTACAGTAAGCAAAAATGTTGTATTCGATGAACAAGCCTACTAGATTTGGGATGAAAAGACCAAGAAACAAACAACTCAAGTTGAAATGGAAGAAGACGAAGGTGCAAATAAAAAGGGAGCCCCTACTACTTCAGTGAGCTCACAGAACTCGAAACCAGTAATAACAAGTCCATCGCCAGGCAAACTTGAAGAGTCTTCTCCTGATGAATCAATTCCAATGGTGGCAACTCAGCTATGCAGAAGTGAGCATGGAAGAAATCCTCGGTGGCAATTTGAAATTAAAGGAGAGGCTATATCGTTATTGGTTCTATTTGTTGGGGATTCGATGATTGTGGAAGAAGCTATGGAAAAGCAGGAATGGAGAGATGCGATGAAAGATAAACTGTTGTCCATACAATGAAATGGCGCCTAAGAGCTTCTAGAATGGCACTTGGGAGCTTCTAGATCTACTTGAATGTAAAAATGTAATTGACTTGAAATGGATATTCAAAACTAAATTTCTAGTAGATGGCAGTGTTCTAAAACACAAGGCTAGACTGGTGTTACGAGGCTTTGCACAATAATACGGAGTGAACTTTGAGGAAACTTTCTCCCTTGTGGCACCTTCGAGACAGTCAGACTTATACTTGCACTCGAAGCACAAAAATAATGAAAGGTATTTCAATTTGATGTTAAATCTTTTTTTAACTGGAGAATTTAAGGAAGAAGTATATGTAAGTCACCCACCAAGATTTGAAAATTTGAATGATGAGACAAAGTCTTCTTGTTAAGAAAAGCTCTATATGGGTTTAAGCAGACACCTTGAATTTGGTACAGTAAGATTGACAAAATTTTCCATGAAAATGGGTTTGAGAGAAGCAAGCATGAACCAACGTTATACTTGAAGAGATAAGGTATTAATGATCTTGTGATTGTTAGCATCTATCTTGATGACATGATATATACAAGCTCATCAATGTGCTTGATATCTAAGTTTCACAAATCCATGAAGAGAATGTTCGAAATGACAGATTTGGGTGAATTGCGTTACTTTTTGGGGCTAGAAATTATACAAACACCTGCTAAAATTTTCATGTCCCAAAAGAAATATGTAGAAGACACTATAAAAATGTTTAGTATGATGGGATGCAAAGTGGCTGCAACTCTTATGAATATTAACGAAAGGTTAAGCTCAGATGATGAACAGGAATGGAAGATGTAACATTATACAGGAGTTTGGTTGGACAACTAATTTATGTTACACATTCTCACCTAGATGTTGCTTTTCCAGATGGAGTAATATCACGATTTATGCATAAGCCAATTAAGCATACTTCGGTATCTAGCAGGAACAACTGAGTACAGAATATAGTTTCAAAAGGCAGATGAGTTCAGTCTTAAAGGATTCAGCAATAGTGATTGGGTAGGATCGGTCGAAGATAGACAAAGTACATTAGGAAGCCGTTTTATTCTTGGAATAGTTGTTGTATCTTGGAGCTCGAAGAAGCAATCTATGGTAGCTTTTTCATCTACAGAGGTAGAGTATGTAGTCGCAATAGCAGCAGCTTTTCAAGTAATCTGGTTACGAAAAATTTGTGTGATCTAAGTTAAGATTAAAAGGAAGCAACAAAAATAACGTGTAACAAAAAGTCTGCAGTCATGCTTGCCAAGAATCTAATGCATCACAGTAGAATGAAGCATATAAAGATCAATTATCATTTTATAAGGGAGTTAATAGCTAAAGGAGAAGTCAAGTTGGAAAGTTGCAGAACTGATGAACAAGTGGTAGATTTGATGACTAATAGCTTAGTGCAAAAGAAACATGAAGAGTTTTGTTTTCATTTGGGAATCAACAAGTTCAAATAAAGGGGGACTGTTAGAAGTCAGTTTTGATTTGAACTCCAGCTGTTAGTGGTTTGTTAGCACAAAATAATCCTAGAGATACTCTAGCTATTAATGGTTTGTTAGCACAAAATAATTCTAGAGATATTCTCGTTGTTATGCTTCCTATTATCTACCTTGTTTATGTTGAGTCAGTTCATAGTTTTTAAGCTACCGTTGTGTTGTAATGCTTATATAAGGCTACAAGATGAGTTAATAAAACATTCACCTACGGAATCAAATTTCTTCTTGCAAAAAGTAATTGTTGCAATATTAAAATTCCCAATATGTGGACATAGTAAAAGGGAATGCTTAAATATTTATCATCTTTTCCTTTTGTTCTCTACTATTCTTCTTCTCTTTTTGTTCAAAACTAGATACAAGAAACATCTTCAACAAAAAATAATTCCAAAAATATGAACAATTTAACTTGTTATTACTTGGAATTTGGCAATACTCTCAACGAAGCACATTTCTATACTGTTCTTACTAGTTTAACAAGACAAAAACGAAAGAAAAGATAATCACTCAAAACTTGGAAAAGTTGCTCAGTTACAGTTATGTATTTCCTTAGGCATCTAAGTCATCCTTATCTCTAGTTGCTGTAGTTGGAGCAAATGGATCTGATACTGGAGGATTTGCCAAGCAGTCCAGGAATCTAAATTCAAAAACAATTCCACAAGATTGTTGTAATATCTGTGCAGAAATCTGATACTTCCAAATATTGGCATCGTTAACACTTCGGCGTGCATATTTCATTGACTACACGAAGTGGGATGCTTTTATATCTGAGACATCATCATATTCATTTTCTTCCATTGCTTCAGGGATCTCTTGCCTTCTCCTTTTCAATATCCTATTATCCTCAAAAGGGTTAAATAAGGAGCAAGAATAAGATAAATTAAGAATGCTATGAAGAGGTTATGATTTCACAACCTGACCATTATTAGAGCCAAGCTCACCAATGGAACTATAAAACTAGAAGACAAGTTGTTACAGTCCCGTACCTATGATCGAGTTACAGGGCGATTAACAACGATGTCAATGTGTGATTCCTATAGAAGGAAGTATTTTTGGGGTTTCCTTCCTTTATGACTTATATTGAATATAGAGGTGGCTTCGTTAAGAGAAAACCACAGATCTCTACAATACTGATCATTGAAATAATTCTCGTTAGTCCTTTAGTTCCAATAGACAATCCTTTTTAAACAAAAAGTCAATAACTACTTCCTATAAAATAGGAATCCACTACGTGCAATATTTAAAAGCTAACTATTAGGATAAATTAAAAACTAAGAATTTGAAGACAATACAACTTAATCAACGAAAATCTCCACAACTGGAACTCAATAATGTTGCATCACGTTCTTGTTGTCTGTCTATGCTCCACGTCACTTATAAACTTGTCCTTTGAAATTTCTGTCCATAACATCATCCCCTCTATTAATACCATACTTGTCCTTAAGCGAAAAAATGAAGGAAAATAAGCACGGAGGAAGGAAATATCCTCCTATAGGCAGCCTCAGCAGGGGAGAGACTCCCAATGAACCAAGGCTTGGGGCTGATTCTGAAATTTATAGTAGTCAAGGACAGTTTGAGGATGAAGATGGATTTCTCTTTGAGAGAGAATCGGTAGAGATGGTGCAACAGGTATTGAAGTCCTATGAAAGGGCTTAAGGCAGGATACATGGAAGGTTGGATGTAACTTTGAAGTGGAGAGAAGGTCCAACTTGTAGGCCACTGAACCAACAGAAGCAAGAATGCGAAAGGGCCGTAATAGTGAGGGGAGAGTTTCGCGTACCAATTTTTAGCAAGGCTAAATTAGCAGTGAGGATGGAGTTTAAGAACCACCAAGTCCCCAACCTTGTACTGAACCTCACTTTGCTTACCATCATATGGATTGTTGAGCTTGAACTAGACGGTCGTAAAGATTCATAAGAAATGGTAAAAAAAATCAAAATATCAGATTAGATTATCTCTCCTTGCCTTTCCAGTTTGAAACTAAAGAAATGAACAGTACTTCTACTCCGATGAACATGGATTCCACACCACCGGCCTCCGAGACTCCCCCACCAGATCACGCTGGTCCTATGGCCAAGAAAGTCTGCCTTCGCGAACGCGATGAAGATCCTCCACCCTCCCCCCATCCTTCCCCATCCAGCCCCCCAGATTATCGCGCAGCTGTCATTGGCACTCTAACCCCTACACAACCAGAATGGCCTCAAGAAGAAACAGTAGAAACCGAAGATGGAGACATTACTATCGTACCTGGGGAATTTGGACCTGGCATTGAACTCTCCAATTCCTTCAAGGGCAGATTAAACAAGCAATGGGAACAAGCAATTGTAGTTAAGCTCTTGGGACGCCGCATTGGCTATGCTATGTTGAAAAACCGCCTCTCATCCTTGTGGATGCTCACGGGCCAAATGAAGATCGTTGACATTGACAACGACTTCTTTCTGATTAAATTCCTGGAGGCTGCGGATTACGTCTACACCCTCACCCAAGGACCGTGGGTTCTCCTCGGCCACGCTCTATCTGTTCAGCCTTGGCACCCTTCCTTCAGTCCTTCTTCTGGCCAAGTATCGCACGTCGTCACCTGGGTGCGTTTCCCTGAACTGTCCGTGGCCCGTTACCACCCCTCCATCCTCACCGCCTTGGGTAATCTAGTTGGCCGTACGGTGAAGATTGACACACCCACCCAACAGTCTCAACGAGGTCGCTATGCCCGAGTAGCGGTCGATGTGGATATCAGTCTCCCTCTGCGCTCGATAGTAGAACTCGACGGACAGCAGATCAAAATCGCCTATGAAGGCTTTCCCCCCATCTGCTATTCCTGTGGGAGGGTTGGCCACAGTATCACTAGTTGCCCATACCGTCCTACAACCCATGCTTCCGCCACCGCTTCCCCCGCTGCCGACTCTTCGCCGGACTCCTCTACGGAAAACCCCGCCCCGACAGACTCTGACACTACCAACCCGCGATACGGCCCTTGGCTCCAAGCCCCACGTAGGAGCCGCCGTCCTCCAGGACACTCAACGGTAACTAGACAAGACGTTCCCCCGACAGCACCGACTGACACGACCCAAGGATCCCGATTCTAGATCCTCGCTGACTCTCCCAGCTCCACGAGCCCCTCCTCGCCTTTTGAGTTTCACACAGCCCCTCCTCCTCCTGTCCAGTCAAGAACCTTCGGGAAGCAGTCTAAATATCCCCCATCTCCTTCAGCTTCGAGCCGGGCAGGCCGCACCTCAGGCCGGACGGCCCAAACGCCAGGAGCCTCTTCCAGTCGGCCCGGCAAGACTTTTCCCCCCCACCGCAGCCCAGCCCGCACAGCTCGTGGTCCACTCCCACATTCCAAGGGCCCTCTGACCCCCCCAGTCTCGTCGGCCCGACCACGCTCTGTTCCTCCCTGTCCTGGCCCCGGTCCTCCAGTGCCCCAACCCACCTCCGAGCCCAATCACCAAGCTGTCTCTCTTCCCTCACACAAAGACATTATCATCAATGACCCTTCTTTGTTTCCAGCTTTGCGGTCTGTGTCCGGAGAGATTGCGGTAGGTGAACACGTGCCCCCCAACAACGCCCCTCCTTCTTCGGTTATCCCCCTTACCCCTCCACTTCCGTCTAAGCCTCCTGACCCAGTTCCCGCCCTTCCTTCGACTTCGGAAGCCATGGATATTAGCACTTCTACGCTGGAGGTATCTCATCCTCCACTTTCAGCTCCGGCTACTTCATCTCCCTCCGAGGCCACCCCTCAAGACTAGGTCTTGGTCTTCTCCATCGTTTGGTTTATGACGTTCTTCATTTGGAACTGTCAGGGGGCCGGTGGAAAGACCTTCCGACCCCTTTTTAACACTTTACTCCGCATTCATAAACCTCTGCTAGTTGTGCTAGTGGAGCCACGTATCAGTGGCATTCGGGCGACTAAGATTATCCAGTCTCTTCCTTTTCCTTACTCCTACAGGGTGGAAGCTAATGGCTTCTCCGGGGGCATTTGGATTTTATGGCATTCTGATCTCTCCGTCCATGTTCTCCTTGCGCACCGGCAATTCATCCATTTAAGAATCGAGCGCCTTCAACAGTCTTTTAACTTCACCGCTATTTATGCTAGCCCCACCTATTCGCTCCAACCTATCCTTTGGCAACATCTTAGGAAAATTGCCAGTACCACTACTTTACCTTGGCTGATAGGGGGTGACTTCAACGCCAAGCTAGCATGGGCTGACCGGCGAGGGGGCTCTCGCACCCCTCCGCACATCAACAAACAATTCCGGGATTGTATCCAGTGTTGTCTTCTTCAGGACCCAGGATTTAATGGACCTCGTTTTACTTGGCGCCGAGGCCATCTTCAAGCTCGTCTCGATCGTGCTTTTTGTACCTCTGAGTGGCTCTCTTCCTATCCGTTCACGAAAGTGACGCACCTCCCGTTCCTTTAATCTGATCATCGGCCCCTCTTAATTAATTTCCTTCCTCCTGCTCGGCCTCCTTCATCGATCCGACCTTTCCGTTTCCAATCTGCCTGGTTGGCTCACGACGGCTTCACACGACTTGTCACGGAACACTGGCAACCACATTGCCAAACTCTGAGTGAGGCCCTCCGCCAGCTGGGTGAACATTTACAGCAGTGGAATTACTCTACCTTTGGCAACATCTTCAGGCGGAAAAAACGACTCATTGCCCGGCTTTCAGGAATTCAACATGCCCTTGATACTCAACCTTCAGATTCCTTACATGAGTTGGAAGCCCGCTTACAAAGGGACCTGGACCAGGTCCTACTTCAGGAGGAGTTATATTGGCAACAACAATCTCGTAGCCAATGGCTCTCTCAAGGCGACAGGAACACCAACTTTTTTCATGCAATCACTACAGCCAAACGTCGCACGCTTCACTTCGACTCTTTAACTGATTATTCAGGGAATCTGCGCTCCGGCTCCGCGGCACTCCGCGAGCTGGCCAAAGACTACCTAGAGACCCTTTACACTAGAGAGTCACCCTCCATCCCTCCTCCTCCCCTTCGCGGAGGTTTTCCCCCTCTCCCTCCTCGTGCCTCACTGGACCTCACCAGTCCTATCCTTCCTGACGAGGTCCGACGGGCCTTCTTCTCCATGGCTCCCAACAAAGCTCCCGGGGTAGACGGCTTTACCGCTCTATTCTACCAATCCCAATGGGATACTCTCGGGCCCTCCATTGTGCATTCCTTTCAACAAATTTTCTAACACGCTATTTGGGACAACGATCTGAACCGCACTATCATGGTTTTGATTCCCAAACAACCTGCCCCCAAGTCCCTCACTCAGTTCCGTCCCATCGCCTTGTGCTCGGTGATCTACAAAGGCCTCACCAAACTCCTCATAAACCGATTGAAGCCTTTTCTTGATCATCTGGTTAGCCCTACTCAATGCAGCTTTGTCCCGGGCCGATCCATCACTGATAACATCATCCTAGCCCAAGAGATCATGCATACGATGCATAGGAAAAAGGGGAAGAAGGGCTTTCTTGCCATCAAGGTCGATCTTGAAAAGGCGTATGATTGCCTTTCTTGGGACTTTATACATGACACGCTGATCGATATTGGCCTTCCTGCTACGTACATCTCCCTTATTATGAAGTGTGTTTCTTCGGTCTCCATGCAAGTGAATTGGGAGGGCGAACTCAGTGACCCCTTTCTCCCTTCCCGGGGCATTCGCCAAGGCGACCCCCTCTCCCCATATCTCTTTGTCCTATGCATGGAACGTTTGAGCCATCTTATCACTTCCTCTGTTGATCAGGGCCGCTGGCGACCTATCCGTCTGAGCTGACATGGCCCCCCCATCTCTCATTTGTTTTTCGCTGACGACCTCATGCTTTTTGCTGAAGCCTCCATGGGACAGGTCCAGGTCATTCGAGACATCCTTTCCTCCTTTTGTCGTGCTTCAGGCCAAACAGTTAACAGCGCCAAATCCCGTTGCTACATTTCTAGGAACATTCCTTTATCCCAGGCCCGCCCTTTGAGTCGTACACTAGGCTTTCAACTAACTACGGACTTGGGGCATTAT
>JAOSBK010000006.1:35877755-35890789 GCA_027568895.1 Erythroxylum shatona | reverse complement strand
ATTATTATGTCTATGCTAGTAGGATTTATTTCATGGGTTAGTTGAATTAAAAGGGGAAAGAATGCACAAGGGCATTTTTGGCAAGTCACTTAAGCATTTAAGATCATAAGGCTTAAATGAAGGGCAAAATGGATATTGCACACTCATTAAGAGTATAATTGGAAGATGAAAATGTGTTCATGCATTTAAGAGGAAGGAAGAAACGAAAATAAGAGAGAAAGGAGAGAGGTTTCGGCTCTTTAAAAGAAAGGAAGGAAGAAAAAACTAGGGTTTCATCTTTTCTTGATTTTAAGAAAGATTTTGGAGTTGTGTAACAAAGGGAAGAAAAAAAAGAGAGGAAGAGAAGAGCTTCCATTTGAGTCAAGAAACTCTTTATTTGGTGAAGATTCAAGGTAAAGTCTTACTTAATCTTTTGAATTTTTGGAAAGGTTTTGGTTTATGAAGCTTAGGAAATGCATGAGTTTAAGTTTTTGATTTTAGTGAATGTGTCTTGGGGGTCCTCAAATTGGAATTCCTATTGAATTAGAAATTTTGTCAATGTTAAGGGAATCAAAAGAGGCAAGATGAACAAGAGAACATGCATTTTTTAGCAAGTTTTTAAGCAAGGAAATTCAAGATGAGCAAGGAAATTCAAGATGAGTCTCATGTTTATAATTGAGTAAATAAGCCATAAATGTTTCTATTAAGAAGTGGAAATAAATGATTTCAACTACTTTATAAATGTGCAATTATTGTTCTTTAAATGCTTTGAAAAAATGTTAAGTGTTTTATATATGAATTTTGTGGATGAATTAGGGAATGAAAAAAATGAAAATGTTTTTGAAAGGATATCAAGTTTATGAAATCATGTTAAAAAATGTGTCATTTTAGGCAACAAGTTTACAAGTTATGAAATACATGTTATATGGGTTTAGTTTGGTCCATTCTATATGTCAAGTACACTTCGACTAAAAGCTTCTCCTGCCTGTGCGTTAGTGGCATGGAGCTCCTTCAAGGACTCCCTCATGTTTATGACTACAACAAAACCACTATATGGGATTGTATTAGTTCATTTTGTTCACAACTACATATGACCATTATATAGGAATGTGTTACTTCGTTCTGTTTATGGACTACCCAAAGCATTTTGAGGTGCTTATGTGTTTGTGATTTGTGACAAGTTTGATGAATTCATGATTCATGATGTTTATGAGTTGCTTGATAAGTTGTGAATTTGGAAAATATGTGTTACATGGATTTCAATGTGAATTTTACAATGAAAATAAATATTTCAAGTTTTTTCTTGTTTCTCGTTATAAAGTTGTTACCCACGAGCTTTCAAGCTTACCCCCATTCCTTCCCATCTTCAGGTAATGAGAAAGAGATCGAGTGATCAAAAGTCGAGGCATCACTCCAAAGTTGTATTTTTTTGTGTTTTATGTTAGTTTATGAGAACATAAGATTTTAGTCACATTTCAAGTATTATTTGATCAAGTATCTTTTGTATTTTGGGACATTGATGTATTATGGCTTGAAATATCCATTAAAACTTTGTAAAATGCTTATCTTTTAATGTTAATAAAATATGAATTGTGTATGGATGATGTTGAGTTGAAAATTGATATACTTGAAGAAGTTATCAACTTGAGATGATTATCAACTTGAGATGATGAATTTTGAACATGAATTGTTGTTATATATATAAGTGAGATGCTATGGAGAAGAAAGATAAGATTTTTTTGCGAATGATGAGAATTAGTTGTAAGTGATGAGACAAATGAGTAGAGATTAGAGGGTTAATGAAGTAAAGTTGGTAGTTGAATGGTTATGCTCATGACTTTCCTTGTACATTCAAATTTCAAGTTTTTCATAAGGGTTAAATTAGTGTTCTGACTTCAGGGAAAAATTTGAATTGATCTAGGCTGAATTAGACAAAGTTATCTTCTTGAAAGTTGTAAATTATCTTTCTAGCTTTCCAACGGTATATAATATGAAATTTTTAGACATAGGAGTTGAAAGTTATAATCATTTGAAGTTAGTGATGTCGCATAGGATGTATATGCAGGAGGCACTCTCATGATCGCACCTTGATCCTTGCGCTCACACCTTTGTTTCTCACGATCACACCCAATGGGTTTTCCACCTCTAAATATGTTTGGCTCTTTTGGCTATAACTTTGTCATCCGACCTTCAAATGAGGTAATTTTTGAACCAATAGATTCTTAGCACATTTCTCTATCTCTCCATAAAAATTGATAGCCTTTGGTGTTGATTTGAAAAAGATGAATGGAAAGAAAGTGAAGGAATCAGTTAGAAGCACGAATTGATTATCTTACTAAACATACCTCGGTGTTTTAATCATATCTTGATTTGTGGAGCTCAGAATGAGATGATTCTTATTTCAAAGTAAACTAGAGTTATAGAGCTACAAATTATCTGAAGAAATCAAATTTTAATTTAGTCTCTAAGACTTTCAATTTCTGGATGAAAATTGAGTATAGTGTACTGTTTCAGTATAATAATAGTCCGAAAATGATTGGGATATAACTTTCAAATTTATAAACCAAATTGAACAATTTTGATGTTATTACAAAGATCAGACAATGGGGAACATTGATTTGAAGAAGTCAATTCGTGTTTTGGTGACTGCCTGGTGTGAGCATGCCACCCTTGTCGGGTGCATGTTCATATGTCACGTAAGACATCGAGTACGTGTCTTATAAGGGCAAAAACGGGACCCAACACTTATAGTATCGGAGAATGAAGATGAACCGATGATAGTTAAGCAGATTACATCGAAATAACCCTACAAGAAACTAACCTCAAGTCTTTTGATATTCTGGATAGTTGGGTTCCGGAAACGAGGCCTAACATGTTTTAGTATCAGAGCAAGAGTTGGGCTCCAAAATAGGGATCCAACATATTCAAAGGATACAATAAGATAAAGATCAAGCTTCGGAATAAGGTACGAATTAAATTTTTGCTTTATTATGATTTGTGTTAATCATTTTATAAAATAAATAGATCTTGATTTTCAAGAAATTAAAAGTCACAAAAAAGTTTCGTGATTATTCTGTTACGATCGAGATTGGATCTCAACCCGGTTTTCCAACACCAGGGTGACAGAAAAACAAAATATTATAAGCAACAAGTTGACGTGAATGATTATTGAATTACTTCAACTGGAATTATATTTGCAAGCAAATCAAACTTCTCAAGCAACGATTTGAGGAACTTATGTCCAAAGGTTAAGGTATCAGTACCTGAGTTGCAACAGAATCAAGCTCATCAAAGAAAAGCACACACAAAGCTGATCGTTGTGCTTTGTCAAATATTTTCCTTACATTTGCTTCACTTTCTCCAAACCACATTGTCAGCAACTCGGGACCTTTTACATTTTATAAAGTTAGCCCGGCATTCATTAGCAATTGCTTCTGCACGTAGGGTTATATCGCAGTCCGGAGGTCCATAAAAGAGAGCAACTTTTGAAGGTGGCATGCCAAGTTTCTCAAACTTCTCAGGATGTTCCACTGGATATCGGACTGTCTGTCAAAAGTTTGAAACAAGGTTAAAGGATTCAGTACAAAAGGGATAACGTTAAAACCTTTAAGTTGAGATCATGCACCTGGAGCTATCTCTTTAACGTTATCCAATCCACCAATATCATCCCAGGACAAATTAGGGACCTCCAGAACCTATGAAAAAAGAAAGAAGTATTTGTCATTCTGAAAACAAATGGAGTGACATTACAACATGGATAGATCAATCAGCCTAAAAAAAAAGGAGCAGAAGAAGAGGTCCACACGAACACAAAACATTCCTTGGGATCCCAATTACAAGTTGACAAAATAAATCTCACAAAGCACTGGTTTCAAGAATAAAAGGTAAACTCAGGTAATAGTTTGTAAATAAACTTACTGTTTCACGCAAGGCTGATGGATTTAAAGATCCTAGCACAGTCTTTAAGTGATCAATTGTCACAACCATCGAATTCAACACCTTAGCATTAGTGCTCAAATCCTCCAGCTCAATAACATCCACTTTCTCCCTAATACACAGAAGGGCAGATTATGTGTAAAGAATAGCAAGATTCGCACCCATATAACCATAAGTATCTTTTACAACACTTTCAATATCAACCTGAAACCAAAAATTGATCAATTTTGAGTTAATAAGTGAAATTTCGAAGCAATAACTTTTTATTTAGTATTTCACTAGAAATCAAGGATTCACATCATCAACAAGTTTCATATGTTTTGTGTGAATGCTAAGGACTCCCAGACACCCAACTTCATCAGGGACACCAATATCAATTTCTCTATCAAATTCTCAAATCTTCTGAGTGCAATGCTATTGGGCCTATTGGTAGCTCCAGTTACAATCATATGTGCCCTGCTCTTAAGACCATTCATTAAGCACATTAACATTAAGCAATGATACTTCATGACTAGCTAAATCCTACTTCAAAACCATAAAAGGAACCAAGAACATTGAAAACCAATCACACCCAACAAAAAATTGAAATTTTTCTTAGTAATAATTACAGCAACAGCCGAAATTTCATTTATTTCCGTTTAGATTATGTAGTCTTCGTCAACTAACTATAGCTGGGTAAGCAATCAAGTCATTCAAACAAAAAACAAGAGGCAAAGCGGCAAGCAACTGAAAGGAAAGAGAAGTAAAAGGGACAGGTGACACGCACTGGATAGGGGAGGAAGAAGGACGACTATAGCCTGTATCCGCCATTGATTCCGTATTCCAATTTCAGAAGTCAGGGACTAGCTACAAGTACTACTTGATGCTTAAGGGCCTGACAGACGACATGTTATTATGGATTTCCGAGTTAAAATTATATAGTAGGCAAATAGTCACTTTTACCCTAAATTTTGTATCAAAGTTTAGCTCAAACATTTTAAAGTGGACAATTCTAATGATAATATTTAAAAAATGTACAAAAAATTTAAACTTTTCTGTTAAATATTAGGTCAACAATAACCTAACATTTTAAAATAATTGTAATATTTTTGTAAGTGGGGCTTACATTTTTAAAAATATATTAAAATTTTAATTTATTTATAAATATGAGACCACTCTTTGATTTTATTTATTTATAACTCTCTCTCTCTACTATCTCCTTTTCTGACAACTACTCGTCAAAAACTATGATATAATTAACCAAATAATAACATTTTATATTCTTACAAAGCAATATTAACTCTTAACAGATAATTATGAGATCATTGATGTATTCTTAACCTTCATTCCAATTGTTGTTCCTAGAGAAATACAACGTCCATCATAGTAATTGTTGTTCTTTAGAAACTAACATAGCATAACATACTACTTGATAAGGATATTATTGTAAAACGAACAATTCATATTGGTATTCAAACTGTTCTTTGAAAAGTATGAGATAATGCAATATTTCTGCACTGAACCATGTTAATATTACCCTAAAAGCAAGTTGGTAATCTGCTGGAGCTCCTCCCTTCTCACCACCTACGTCACCTCTGCAAGGACCACCACGATATCCTTCTTTGTCACCGAACCTAGGTCGATCTCCTTCAAAACGACGTGGGTCTCTAAACAAGCGAAAGAAGGCATTAATCATACATCAAAACAACCAAGTTGGATTTGTAGAGAATGCTTAAACCAAGGAATGCTTAACATGGATGTATTACCTGGGACAGTCACCAGGTGGACCACCCATCGGCCGACTTACAGGCTTTGCAGATTTCTTCAAAGTGACGATTATAATTCCTGATGGAAGATTGAGGTAAGTCCTCATAAATTCAATTCCATCATTTGTGAAGTACTATTAGTAATGCATCCAAGCAAATGTCTCATGAACATACTCCTTCGATTTGAAGCTTTGCATGAGCTTAATAACCCACAAGTTTGGTATGTCAAGGTCTGGGGTGCTTTGCAAGGTTATAATACTTCTTAGCATAGCAAACTCCCTCTAACAGATTCCTGAAAAATAGAGAAGAGATTAGAGGCCATTGTTCTTATCAAAAGCATCTAAATTTCTCAAAAACAATTCTTTTCCGAGAAGCTATCAAGTAGGCTATAGATATGTAGAATCAGTATGACCCAATTTCATCTATTACGTGTAATACGTAGCATAGACCTTATTACATGCCTCGGATCGTTCATGAAAGAGTTAAAATGAAGGAAATGTGAAATACCTTATTTCAATTCCATCTTGACTTCTGAAGCAATTTTTGTGACCAAAACAAGCTCCAATCTCTTGTGACCTTAACAAAAAATGTTCACTGACACGTGGTTAATGCTTTTCTACAATTTTTTCTATACATAAGTACTCTTAACGGATCTGAGGATTCGTATGCTTACGAATAATATGAGTAACTGCAGGAGACCTTAATCTTTATATATAACTTCCATATCGGGCTTCCCCATCACAAGTTCGATATAGGCCCAATATATACTAATTAGGATCTATTTTTCTTCTGGACTTCAACCCATTGATTTAGATCATTTATTGGGTCACTTTATTTCTTTTATCTTGATCAAATTACGTAATTTAACTGATAAGTTATTGAAAAATCAAAAATACAAATAATAGTTGTCCAACATAATGAGAAAGGAAAAATTTTCCAACATTCTCCCCTTTGGACAATCATTAATTGCAGTTTTGACTCAAGTTTAAAAATAGTTTGAAAAATCAGTTAAGTCACACTACTGTATTAATACCAAATTTAAAAATAAAAAAAATTGATCCAAAGGTAATGAAAGTCCAATATTCTGTCTTGTAAGGCTTTTGATACTGGAAAATATCAAACCCCTATGTCATGTGTAACACAGGTCCAATATAATCACCAATATCTAATAACTTACTAATATGAATGGGAAAATTGAGTGTGACAAACTAATATGATACCTGTATGATGTAATACGTATCATCTTCGTTTGTAGGTCTTGATTTCTCTAACTTTATACTAAATTGCATGTGTTAAACTGCAGCAGAGAAATCATGTTTTCTCTTACCAAATGTTAAACAGTATTAGAGAAAACCTTGTTTTCTCTCACAAGATACTAAACAACATTAAAGAAAACTTTTATGTTCTTTAACTGAATGCTAAATTGCATTAGAGAACTTTTATGGGATTATACCTTATATCCCCCTACGTCATATCAAATTTATGGATATATGTACTAAATTGTATGTGCTCAAATGACATAGGCTCAAGGTCAATCTTTATAAATGCCCAATGACCTTTAAAATGTTGGACCCCGTTTCTGAATCCCAATAATCCATCCGGAGTCATAAAGCGTGAGCGAGTTTCCTTGAAGGGTTATTTCAATGAACCCGCATTAACTGACATCTCACAGGGTGGCAAGCCCACACCAACCCAACACCAACATCTCAATCTGACTTCTTCAAGACAATTGTAGCTCTATGTCTCTATCTTACTTTGAAACAAGAACCACCTCATTCAGAGCTTTATAACTCAAGATATGCCTAAGAACTCAAAGTATATTCATAACTTGATTATGCTCTTCCAACCGATCTCTCATTTTATTTTCATCAATCTTTTTCAATTCAACACCAAAAGCTACCAATTTTCTTGTAGAGGTATAAAAATTCAATAGGAGTCTATTGCTTTAAGAATCACCTCATTATGAGATCAGATGACGAAGTTATGGCCAAAAGAATCCAACGTGTTTATGCCCTTAATCATTTTGTACCTCTCTTGGCGCAATTGCGATAACTTTTTCTACAGAAGTCGGGTTGAGTTTGTTCTTAGATCATTTGAAAGAAGACTTTTATATCTACAACTTTTGTGAAGACCATAAAGCGATATTCTACCTTTAAGAGGGTCAGAAAAGGGATAGAAGATGACAATATAAACTAAGATGATGAACAGTAACTTCGTCTTAGATGAACAGTAACTAAGACGAAGCAACATTACAACTTGTAATACTCATATCTCTCAACTACGATAACCAAAATTTACAAACTTTATATCGTTGGAAAGCTAGAAAGATCATCTACAACTTCCAAGAAGGCCATTTTTACTAGTTCTACCTAGATCATTCCAGATTTTCCTCCGAATTCAGTACATAATTCTATCCCTATGGAAAACTTGAAATATGAAATGTACACTACAAGATAATAAGCACATCCACACCAAAACTTTTTCAATTCTCAATTCATTTCCAAATAAAAATGAAATTCAAACAAAGATTCCATACATAGCTTTAATTACATATCGACATTACATCAAAATCTTAACACAAGTCACAAAAGTACATTGGATGTTCAATGTTCAATATGCTTATAAAGCTACTCGAAAGTCTAGCCACTAACTTCGTACAAAAGCTAACTATTTTGGAATTTATCCAATTGCCTTGCAAGGATCACTAATCTTCTCGATTTGCACCTGAGAAGTTGGAAAAATATTGGGTTGAGCTACACAGCTCAGTGGCTAAGATATTTATAGCTATTGGTAACAAGCCACACAATCAAGCATATATGTGAATATTCATATATGCAACCATGTCGTTCTTAATCTAGCAAAGCAAGTTCAACATTCACAATTTCAATTCATAACTCATAGCTTAACATATCAAAATGCAAATGCACAAACAATTGGCTAGAGGGTTCCACGGAACAAAACAGAGAAACCGAGGTTTACTCCGTAAACGAAACGAGTCCACTTTTCAGATCTCGTAAGCCACAAGCAAGCAGTTGGGAGAAGGCTTTATGTCGACGTGCACGTGACTACGAAACAGTTTCTCTCTCACCCAAAAACAATCAAATTCCATGCTTAATTCAACCACTCACAATCTCATATTCTCATGCTTTTTCTTTATACAAAATGCCATGATTCATACAATGGCATAACATGATCATACACACAATGCAATTGTTTTATCACAATGTCATATATCATAATGCAATTTCAATATTACACATTTCAAGCAAGTCATTTTAACACACCGTACAAGCACAAGGCATTTTGCCCGTTACACAATATCTATAAATAAATTACCTATCTTAAAACTCTTGAAAATCCAAATTCAATTGAGCCCTTCCTCTTGCTTTTGGGTAGGTTGTTCTTGATTTCCTAACATAACCAAAATTTTCATTCAATTCCAATTCAAATGGAAATCTCCCAATTTCCATAATCACAACAAATCCCTAAAACTTCAAAACCACCACAATTTAAATTAACACAAATCAAGCTCAAATCTAACCTACCCATAGTCCATCTAAGTTAGAAAACCCAAAACCTAGCTTAAAAACCCCAAAAATCAAATGGGTTCCTTAAATAATATTCTTCCAATCCAACACGCATTCTCTATACAAACACTTTCTCTTTCTAACTCTTTCTCTAAGAAAGCAACAAGAAGAAGTTAAACTTACCTTGCCAAGATGATTTTTTCTTCTTTTTCTTCTTCCTTCCACTCCTTCCAATGATTTTTCTTCTTCTTCTTTTTCTCTCCCACGTTTTCCTTTCTTCCTCTCTATCTCACGAGTTCTCTCCTCTCTTCTTCTAATTCAAGTCTGCTAATTTCTAACACTTTCTTCCAATTTCAAATTAATGACCCAATTCAAAAAATAAATAATTAAACAAACAAACAAAACAAAATAAATAACTAGACAGTTAATAAGAATTTTAAAAAAAGTAAGTATCCAACAACTCTCCCCCTAAAAGAATTTCGTCCTCGAAATTCTTACCTGAGTCATTGAAGAGGTTCGGATACTTCTCCCTCATTGCTTCCAAAGGCTCCCATGTAGCCTCTTCTATCGAATGATTCCTCCTTAAGACTTTATCCAGCTTTACAATCTTGTTTCTCAAAACCTTTTCCTTTGAATCTAAAATCTCCACTGGTTGCTCCTCATATGTCAAATCCTCCCTTAACTAAACCTCTAAAGGTTGAACTATGTGTGAAGGATCTTATTGGTACTTCCTCAACATCAACATGTGGAAAACATTGTGAATCTTAGATAATTCTGATAGCAAGGCTAACTTATAGCCTAAAGGCCCAATCTTCTCAATGATTTCATAAGGGCCTATGTATCTTGGACTAAGCTTGCCCTTCTTACCAAATCTCATAACTCCTTTCCATGGAGAAGCTCTAAGAAACACTTTGTCTCCAACTTCAAATTCCTTCTCTTTCCTATGCGCATCCGTGTAGCTCTTCATCCTATCTTAAGCTACTTTAAGTCTCTGTTTTGCCAATTTAATCTTGTCAACTGTAACCTGTACCAACTTAGGTCCTATAAGTCACCTTTCACCTTCCTCATCCCAACAAATAGGAGTCCTGCACCTCCTACCATACAAAGCTTCATAAGGTGCCATTTGAATTCCTGAGTGATAGGAATTATTATAAACAAATTCTATTAAAGGCAAATGATCATCCCATGAGCCTTTGAAATCCATAACATAAGCTCTTAACATTGCCTCCAGAGTCTGAATTGTTCTCTTCAATTGTCCATCTGTCTGTAGATGGAAAGTTGTATTGAAGTGTAACTTAGTTCTTAAAGCCTCCTGTAAGCTTTCCCAAAACCTAGAGGTGAACCTGGGATCTCTATTTGAGACTATCGAACTTGGAATCCCATAAAGTTTGATTATCTCATTTATGTATTTATTGGCCAAAGTATTCAAAGAATCCGTCTGTCTAATTGCCAAAAAATGTGCTAACTTAGTCTGCCTATCAACTATCACCCATATTGCATCATGTTTTCTACTAGTCTTTGGCAATCCCATCAAGAAATCCATCGTAATCTTCTCCTATTTTTTTTCCGGAATCGACAAAGGTTTAAGCTTACCTGAAGGTGCTTGGTGTTCCGCCTTGACTTACTGACACACTAAGCATCTTTTAGCATATTTTGCAACTTCTTTCTTCATCCCTTTCCACCAGAAATGCTCCTTCAAATCTTTATACATTCTGGTACTTCTCGGATGCATTGCATAAGGAGCATTATGTGCCTCATCAAGAATCTCATCTTTCAACTCTTGCATATTAGGAATACATAGTCTATTTCCTACCACCATCAATCCAGCTTCTCGTACCCCTATTTCAGAAGGTTTACCACTTTTAATCTATTCTCTGAGCCTGCTCAAATACTCATCTTGCTCCTGCAACTCCTTAATCTTTTCGTTCAATACTGGCCTCACTCTAAAATTAGCCAATATACAATTAGATTCGACTTGTCTTAATGTCACTGTAAGTTTGGCTAAGTCCTTCAACAGAGGAAGATACACTATCTCCACATGTGCCATAGTTGATTTTCTGCTCAGTGTATCCACTACTACATTAGCTTTACTTGGGTGATAATCAATCATTAAATCATAATCTTTTAGTAGCTCTAACCATCTTCTTTGTCTCAAATTCAATTCTTTCTGACTCATCAGATACTTAAGACTCTTATGGTCTGTAAACACCTTAGTAGTGACTCCATACAAGTAATGTCTCTAAATCTTCAAAGCAAAAATTATGGCATCCAATTCCAAGTCATGTGTCGGATAGTTCATCTTATAAAGCTTTAATTGCCTGGAAGCATAGGTAATCACTTTATCTCCTTGCATCAACACACACCCTAATCCCTTCCTAGATGCATCACTATACACTATATATCCATCATTACCCAAAGGCAAAGTCAAAATTGCTGCACTCGTCAATCTGTACTTAAGCTCCTCAAAGCTCTTCTGACATTCATCTGTCTACACAAATTTCTGATTCTTCTTAGTAAATTTGGTAACTGGAGCTACTATTATGGAAAAGCCCTCCACAAACCTTCTATAATACCCAGCTAAACCCAAAAAACTCCTCACTTCTGTTATATTCTTAGGTGCTTCCCATTTCACAACACCTTCTATCTTTCTCGGATCCACACGCACTCCTTTTTTTGAAACTACATGTCTAAGGAACACCACTTCCCTTAGTCAAAATTTGCATTTATCGAATTTGGCATACAAATCGTTCTTCCATAATGTCTCTAAGGAAACCCTTAAATGTTCCTCATACTCCTTGTCTTTCTTAGAATAAACCAATATATCATCAATAAAGACAATGATAAATTAGTCTAAAAAGGACTTAAAAACTTGATTCATCAAGTCCGTGAAAGCTGCAGGCGTATTTGTTAACCCAAAAGGCATGACCAAGAACTCAAAGTAGCCATACCGTGTTATAAAAGCAGTCTTTAACACATCGGACTCCTTTCCCCGCAATTGGTGGTAGCCTGATCTCAAATCTATCTTATAAAAGACTCTTGCCCCTTGCAACTGATCAAATAAATCATCGATGTGGGGGAGCGGATATCTGTTCTTAATAGTGACATGATTGAGCTTCCTATAATCCACACACATCCTCAACCATCCATCTTTCTTCTTTACAAAAAGGACCAGAGTTCCCCAAGGTGAAGAGCTCGGCCTTATATACCCTTTCTCCAATAATTCTTCCAATTGCTCCTTAAGCTCCCTCAATTTTGCCAGAGCCATTCTATAAGGCGGAATCGATATTGCATTGTGCCCAGAAGAAGCTCAATGGGAAATTCAATTTTCCTAGGTGGTGGTAGTCCTGGTAATTCCTCGGGAAAGACATCCGGGAATTCCATGACCACAGGTATTTCTTCTAAGTTCCCCTTATTTGCCTTCTTGTCTATCACATAGGCCAAAAATGCTTCACATCCTTTCCTTATCAGTTTTTCAACTGTCAGAGCTGAAACCATTCTAGTCAGACTCGTTTTTTTGTCCCTAATAAATAGTACCTTTCTACTATTGCCAATTTTGAACTCCACGATCTTCTGTTTACAATCCAAGTTAGCATTATATTTTTTTAAATTGTCCATACCCACAATTACATCTAATCCTCCCATCCTCAATGGGTTTAGATCCACCACTAGTTGTTCTACTCCAATGTGAATCTCACAGTCTCTATAGATTTGACTAATTATAAGACATCGGTTGATTGGAGTACTCAAAAGTGTAAGTGATCTAGAAGGGGGGGGGGGTTGAATAGATCCTTAATCTTTTTGTAATTTTCTACAATAAAATCAGAAGTTAATTCACACAAAAATAATT
>JAOSBK010000006.1:35848725-35876100 GCA_027568895.1 Erythroxylum shatona | reverse complement strand
ACCACATAGGCCAAATATGCTTCACACCCCTTCCTCATCATTCTCTCTACCATTAGAGCTGAAACAATCCTAGGTGGACTTACTTTCCTGCCCCCCATAAACACTACTGCTCTACCTTCATCCAATTTGAACTCCACTATCTTCCGTTTGCAATCTAATTTGACATTATACTTCTCTAATGTGTCCATACCCAAAATCACATCTAATCCTCCCATCCTCAATGGCATTTGATCCATTACTAATTGTTCTTCCCAAATATATATCTCACAGTCTCTATAAACTTGAGTAATAACAATGTACTGGCCGATTGGAGTACTCACTGTTAAAGGAGTATCCAATGGGCTCAATTCTCTTCCATTCACAGTTCTACTCAATAACATAAATGAATGAGTAGAACTCGGATCAATCAAAACAATAACATCAGCATCAAATAATTGAACCATACTAGTCACAACTTTTGGAGTGGTCTCTGCATCCTCCCTCGTCATGGCAAACACTCTAGCTGGAGCTTGTCCCCTCGGTCTCCCTAAAGGGTTCACTTTCCTAGCTGCATCGGAACTTCTACTGCCTACTTTTGTTACTGTCCTATGTCCCACTGTCTTGGCTCTCTTTGAAGCTTGCATCTGACTCCCCTCATGTCTTGGATTCTGAGAGCACTCTCTTGTCATGTGTCTTTTCTCCCCACAATTGAAGCATGCTCCAGCTAGTCGGTAACATTACCCTCTATGAACTCTTCTGCAGTGTTCACATTTGGGAATTGGTAGCTTATCCCCATCGCCCCTCCTGCTGCCTCTAGCCATTGAAGCTTGATGTGAGACAGTTTTCATCTGTCTAAGCCTGCTTGATCCACTGCTCTTCTCCTCAGATTGTGCAGGGAAAGTCCTAACACTCCTCTTTAACATAGGAGCACCGCGTCCCCTCTCAGACTGTTCTCTGCATTTCCTCTGTTTGTTGCCAGCACTCTTTATGTTTTCAATATTTTCAACCCTCAGTGTTGCTCAAGATGTTGGGCCCCGTTTAAAAAGCCCAATAATCCATCCGGAGTCATAAAGCGTGAGCGGGTTTCCTTAGAGGGATATTTCAATGAACCCTCATTTTATATCCATCAATCTTTTTCAATTCAACACCAAAAGCTACCAATTTTCGTGGAGAGGTAGAAAACTTCAATAGGAGTCTATTTATTCAAGAATCACACCATTTGGAGGTCGGATGACGAAGTTATGGCTAAAACAATCCAACATGTTTATGTCCTTAAACATTTTGTACCTCTCTTGGAAGAATTACCATAACTTTTTCTACATATGTCTGATTGAGTTCGTTCTAGACCATTTGCAACAAGACTTCTAGATCTACAACTTTCATATAGACCACAAAGCGAGATTCTACCTCTAAAAGGATCAGAAATAGGATAGAAGATGACGAAACAAACTAAGACGGTCAAACTAAGACTGTCAAACTAATACAATCAAACTAAGACGATTCAAAACTAAAACGATTCAAAACTAAGACGATCCTAAACTAAGACGATGCAAAACTAAGATGATTCAAAACTAAGACGATTCAAAACTAAGACGATTCAAAACTAAGAAGATGCAAACTAAGACGATCCAAAACTAAGGCAATCCAACACTAAGACGATTCAAAACTAAGACAATTCAAAACTAAGACGATCCAAAGCTTTAGTACACAATTCTATCCCTATGGAAAACTTGAAATATGAAATGTACCCTACAAGAAAATAAGCACGTCCACAACAGAACTTCTTCAATACTCAATTCATTTCCAAATCAAAATGAAGTTCACACATAGCTTCCATACATAGATTTAATTACATATCGACATTACATCAAAGTCTTAACCTAAGTTACAAACATACATTGGATGCTCAATGTTCAATATGCTTATAAAGCTATTCAAAAGTCTAGCCACTAACTTTGTATAAAAGCTAACTATCTTTGAATTTATCCAATTGCCTTGCAAGGATAACTGATCTTCTCGATCTGCACCTGTGGAGTGGGAAAAATATTGGGTTGAGCTACTCAGCTCAGTGGCTAAGATATTTATAGCTATTAGTAACAAACCACACAATCAAATATATATGTGAATATTCATATTTGTAACCATGTCATTTCTTAATCTAGCAATGCAAGTTCAACATTCACAATTCCAATTCATAACTCATAACTTAATACATAATCAAAGCATAACACACAAATTTCATTCTAGCTTAACATATCAAAATGCAAATTTATAAACAATTGGCTCGAGGGTTCCGTGGAACAAAATAGAGAAACCGAGGTTTACTCTGTAAACGAAATGAGTTCACTTTTCGAATCTCGTGGGCCACAAGCGGGCAGCCCGGAGAAGGCTTTATGTCAAAGTGCACGTCACTACTAAACGATTCCTCTCTCGCCTAAACACAATCAAATTCCATGCTTAATTCAACCATTCACAATCTCATATTCTCATGCTTTTTCTTTATACAAAATGCCATGACTCAATGCAATAGCATAACGTGATCATACATAAAATGCAATTGTTTTATCACAATGTCATACATCGTAATGCAATTTCAACATCACATCATTCCAAGCAAGTCATTTTAACACACCGTACACACACAAGGCATTTTGCCTATTACACAATGTCTATAAATAAATTACCCACCTTAAAACTCTTGAAAATCTAAATTCAATTGAGCCCTTCCTCTTGCTCTTGGGTAAGTTGTTCTTGATTTCCTAACACAACCAAAATTTTTCATTCAATTCCAATTCAAATGGAAATCCCTTAATTTCCATAATCACAACAAATCCCTAAAACTTCAAAACCATCATAATTGAAATTAACACAAATTAAGCTCAAATCTAACCTAGCCATAGTCCATCTAAGTTAGAAAACCCAAAACCTAGCTTAAAAACCCTAAAAAAATCAAATGGGTTCCTTAAATCATATTCTTCCACTCCAACACTCATTCCCTACACAAACACTTTCTCTTTCTAACTCTTTCTCTACAAAGCAAGAAGAAGAAGTTAAACTTACCTTGCCAAGATGATTTTCTTCTTTTTCTTCTTCCTTCCAAGCCTTCCAATGATTTTTTTTCTTCTTCTTCTTTTTCTCTCCCACGTTTTCCTCTATTCCTCTCTATCTCACGAATTCTCTCCTCTCTTCTTCTAATTCAAGCCTTTTTGTTAGTCTTTCTTCAAAAATTGTCCTTCACTTACTTGCCCTTTCCAATTTTGCCCGTCCTTTGTCTTTTATGGCTCTACTTCTTTAATCCACTTAACACAAGCCTAATAATTTCTAACACTTCCTTCCAATTTCAAAATTAATGACCCAATTCTAAAAAAATAAATAATTAAACAAACAGACAAAACAAAACAAATAACTAGACACTTAATAAGAATTAAAAAAAAATCAGGATCCAACATAAAATGTTTAAGATTAACACAAATCTTAAGACTTTTATATGTATTATGACTATACACAAAAATAATTATTAGTGAGGATAATAAGATGATCATTTATATTAATCAACAATCATAATGTCATAATACATCAAAATATACAAACATTTAAGGACAAATACAGTGATCCCTAACTATTGCTATCTAAGGACCTTAACACGCCCATATTGGATACATGTTTAACAAACACTAGTGTGAGAAATCCTTTAGTTAATGGATCAGCTAACATCTCCTCAATCCTGATATGCTCCACTTTGACGTCACCTTTATGAATCAACTCCTTTACGGTCAAGTATTTGGCCTCTAAATGTTTAGATCATGTGATATTCTTGTTGTTGTTACTGAACAACACTGCAGTAAGATTATCATAGTATAACCGAATGGGTCTAGCTGTTAACTATATCACAGACAACTCAGAAATCAAGTTTTTGAGTCAAACCGCTTGTGTAATAGCTCCATAACATACAACAAACTCTACATGCATTTTCGAGGAAGTTATTAGTGTTTTCTTGACATTTTTCTACGATACTGGACCATCTGCCAAAATAAAAATATACCCTGAAGTGGATTTGTGATCATTCAAACACTTAGCAAAATTAGAATCTGTATACCCTGCGAGGTTTAAATCGTTGAATTTTCTATATGTTAACTTATAATCCTTGGTACCCTTTAGGTATCTCAACACTCGCTTAACAGCATTCCAATGGTCTACACCTAAATTAGCCAGATATCGACCAAGCAGTCCAACAATAAATGCAATGTCCGGTTTAGTGCATCCCTTGGCATACATTAGGCTACCAACTACACTAGAGTACGAGACATTCCTCACAGCCTTTCTCTCAACTTCATTATTTAGATATTGTGCCAAAGATAATCTCTCGCCATAAGAGATAAGTGATACAATAGGTTTACGGTCAACCATATTAAACCTTTCTAGCACTCGCTCAATGTATGTTTTTTGTAAGAGGCTCAATTAGTGTTGAGATCTGTCACGATGCATCTGTATATTGAGGACAAAAGATATTTCACCTAAATCCTTCATGTTAAAGTGTTTAGCCAAAAGTTGTTTTATCTTATGCAACATAGTCAAATCATTTGACGCAAGCAAGATATCATCCACTTACAGTATTATGAAGATAATTTTGCTCCCTTTGACCTTATAATATAAGCATCTTTTGACTTTGTTTTCTATAAAGTCGAATAAGGTCAAAACCTCATCAAACTTTAAGTATCATTGTCTAAAAGCTTGTTTCAGATTGATTTAGTCAACTTACAAATTTTGTCAGTTGCATCTTGATCCTGAAATCCTTCAGGTTGCTCCATATAGACCTCCTCATAAAGGTCACCATTCATGAAAGTGATTTTAACATCCATCTGATGTAGTTCCATATCATAATGAGCTACTATTGCCATAATCACTCTAAATGCATCGTTGGATGAGACAGGAGAGAAGGTAACATTGAAGTCAACTCCTTCTCTCTAGGTGAATCTCCTAGCAACCAAACACGCCTTAAACCGCTCAACTTGACCCTGTATGCCTTTCTTGGTCTTAAATAGCCATTTACAACTGGCAGGCCCACAATATTGAGGTAAATCAACAAGCTCCATACCTTATTATACCTTATAGATTGCATCTCATCCTTCATTGTTTCCTACCACAAGTCTGCGTGTGGTCTAGAAACAATTTTTTTAAAAGTAACTGGATCCACAATATATCCTATGTTATAGTCTTGCTCACCCAAATAGACTATATAATCTGATAAGATAGTAGGCCACCTCTCTCTGATGGATCTACGCAACTACATAGGTTCTTGTGCCTCAGAAACCTCTTCTTGAACAGATATAGGTTCCTGTGCCTGCATAGGCATAGTAATCACACCTTCATCCATCGGACCTGACTGTATGAGGGGGGATACGAAATGATTGTAATATCCATCATGTTGTCTCCTAGAGGATGTGAAGATCTTCCCTCATCATGGACATCATATTTTAGAAACTTAGCCATTTGCGATTCCACTATTCTAGCCCCACCTTCTCTACAGTAAAATCTATAACCCTTAGAGTGGTCACGATAACTAACTAAATAGCAACGAGTAGAATGGGGTTGCAATTTGCTCTTATAAGGATTATATAACCTTACCTTAGCAAGGTAGCCCCACACACCAATGTGTGCAAGCCTTGGTTTCCTACCAACCTAGAGTTAAAAAGGCATCCTTGGTACTGACATAATTGTGACTCTATTCAAGATATACAATGTCGTCTTGATGACTTCGCTCCAAAGGTATTCGGGTATGTTAGTTCTGCTCTGCATTGACCTCATCATATCCTTTAGGGTGCGATTGTGCCTTTCAACCACATCATTTTGCTTAGGACTACCTGGCATAGTGAATTGAGTCACTATTCCAACTGATTCCAAATACTTGGCAAACGGATCCTTTTCATATCCCGTAACCCCATGTCTGCCATAGATTCCCCTTCCCTGTCAGATCTAACAATCTTTTTTTATTTTTCCAACTACCACAAGTGCCCATCAACCCGTGGAGCCACATGGGAGGATGTTTTCACTCGTCAACCAAACCACCTTATGGTGGTTACTATAGCACCGTCGGGCACCTAACAGTGCAATTGCCTTCTGATAGGGAGGGCGATTTCCAGTGATCTCGGGACCCTTTTTCCCATTTTTGGTATGTTTTTTATAACTAGCCTTATGTATCCACTTTTGCATAATCATATAAGTTAAAAATTGAAAAACGAATAAAAAACACACAAAAAATTATAATGGATGAAAACAAAAAAAGCTTTGTTTTTGATAACCCGATCACGTAATCGCTCTAGTACCATGTGTAACACGTAACATAGACCTTATTACATATCTCGGATCATTCATAAAAGGGTTAAAATGAAAAAAAATGCAGAATACCTGATTTCAGTTTCATCTTAACTTCCGAAGCAATTTTTGTGGCCAAAATGAGCTCCAATCTCTTGGGAATTTTACAGAAAACGTTCATTGACAAGTGCTTAATGCCTTTCTATAGTTTTCTTAATACATAAGCGCTCTTAATAGGTCAGAGGATCCGTATGCTTACGAGTGATATGAGCAACTACAGAAGACCTTAACCTTTATATATAACTTCCATATCGGGCTTCTCTATCACAAGTCCGATAAGGGTCCGATCTATATTAATCAGGATCCATTTTCCTCCTAGACTTCGACCTGTTGATTTATATCATTTATTGGGCCACTTTATTATACGTAAATTAACCGATAAAGTTATTGAAAAACTTAAAAGTACAATTAATAGTTGTCCAACATAATGAGAAGGGTCAAAATTGTCCAACATTACGTCTATACTAATTCCAAAAAGACAAGAATGAGATGAAGCACAAAGATTTAATTCTATCTTTAAGCTTACACCACCAATTGCCTTAACCAAAGAAACACTATCCAGTAATATACCTCTTAATTTAATACAATTTTGTTACTTTCAACGTACATTTTCAATCTCAGAGTACCAAAAATCCAAATCAAACCACAAAAATTAAAACTTCCCTCCTTTGGCATGTTCTTCAGCAATTGAAAAACCAATAAATCAAATCAATCAACGTGCGAGAACAAAAGAAACTAACCTTGAAAAAGATACTTGGAGATTTCTCTCTTGTTCTTCTTTGGTACGATTTGAAATGTAGAACAAGAAGAAACCCAAGTAAGCTTTGTACATTAATCAACTTAAAAACATAAGAAATCCATATAAATATAAAGAAGAAAGAGCATGAAAGAGATGCCATCATTGCTTAACCCTGCAAAAAGTGCTTCTTCTCACTATAGTAAAGTTAGCTTTAAAGACACAAAAGAAAAACCCTATAGGAACAACAATAGAAAATTAGAAAAAGAATACTAATATCCTTATCAAGTAGTCTGTCTATGTTGGTTTCCAAAAAACAACAATTACCATTTTGGGTGTTCTCTCTCTCTAGGAATAACAATAGGAATGAACGTTAAGAATACATCAATGATCTCATGATTATCTGTTAAAGAGTTAATGTTGTTTATATCGATACGAAATGTTATTATGTGGTTAATTATATCATAGTTTCTGATGAGCAATTGTTGGAGAAGAAGGAGGCGGAGGAGGTAGGAGAGGGAGAGTTGTAAATAAATTAAATAAAAAAGTGGGTCTCACAATTATAAATAAATTAATATTTTTTTAAAAAATGAGTCTTACTTTGCCGTGTCAGTAATAACGTGGCACATGGTATTCAAAAAAATAATAAAAATATTAAAAAAATGACAAGTCAGTGTTGACTGACACTTAATGGAGGGATTTAAAATTTCCGTCAGGGTTAGGTTACAATTAACTTTTTTAAAATGTTAGGGTTAGAATTATTCACTCCTGAATGTTTAGGTTAAACTTATCGATTGTCGCAAAACTTAAGGTCAAAAGTGACCATTTTGCCAACATATTACTAGGATTACGAATGAGAAAATAAGTAAAATTTAGATATTGCAAACATGAGCATTTGAATCATTTTAAAGTATATCTTTCATCAATATTAAGTTCCTTAAAAGACTCAAAAATTATATATATATAGGTTAATTATAAAAAAAAATCTCAAATTTTACTTAATTTTATAGTTATAATCTAAACTTTAAAAAGTAACAATAAAATACTCAAACTTTTTTTAATTCTAGCTCGATATTAGTGTCTATGTTAAATTTGCTAACCTAAATCAGACTATGAAGCCCCGACGACCTCATGCTTTAATTTCAATTTTTCCTTCGTTTTCAGTTTGTTCTTTCGACGCCCTCATCCTTCAATGTTTAGATTACACAGCCTCAACACTCTCATGCTGAGGGCGTTGGGAGAAAGAATTAAAAACCAAGAGCTTGCTGGGATGCTGTAATGTAAGAATAGTTTGGGACATCAGAAGAACAAACAGAAAATAAATTGTTGGGGGCGTTGGGAGAATAAATAGATCACGAAGGGCTAAGGCTTTGTAAATTGATGTAGGGATTCCACTTTTAATAACAACGTCGTTTCATTAATCTTCATTTGTTGTATTAATTTTAGTTAACGTATATTAATAGTTAGAGTTTTTAACATCAGATTAGCAATAAAAAATTGAAAGTTTTGGCATTTATTGTCACTTTTTAAAGTTTTGACTAGAATTGAAAAAAATTGAAAGGTTGAATATTTTATTGCTAGTTTTTGAAGCTTGGGTTATAATTATAAAATTGAGTAAAATTTTGAAAATTTTAATTAACCATATATATATATATATATATGAATATATGTGTATATTAATAATAACTAGTATATTTTACAAATCATATTTATTTGTATTCCCGTCCTTTAATTCAATTTTAATTCCCTTACAAACATCATTGGTAATTGAAAATTAATGCAATAAAAGAAAATTTATGTTTTTTTTTGGCGGCTTGCGCTTGCCGGATATTTCGTCTTTTCACCGGAAACCGGGTACCGCCCATCACCTACAAGTAGCATATCGCCACGTAAGAACGCAAAGATTCTTTCTTTCCACGTATGGTCCGTGACCGGAGTCGACTTCGTTAATTCGTGAGAACGGCTTCGCATCGAGATTGCAATCTATGGAATATGGACTATAAATATTTGGTGCTCTTAGTTTTTGCTGTCCTTGACGAATAGTCCACGAGAAACCCAACTTGAAATCGAGGATGGGCATAGAAATTGGAGGAGAAATAGAGAAAGTGAACGGCAAAGAGCTGAGCTACAATGAGTTCGTGGAGAGGTACTTGTCAAAGAACCAACCAGTGCTGCTCACGGGTTTAATGGATAATTGGAGAGCTTGCAAAGATTGGGTCATTGAAAATGGTCGACCGAACCTCAAATTCTTCTCTACCCATTTCGGGAAATCTAGAGTTCAAGTACCCCACTTGTTCAAATTTGCCAATTTTATTACTTTAATACTAGAACCGTTGGTTTAGTTCCGAAAGTTTTGATCTTTTGTTGTTTTTTAATTAAATTTTATGTGATAATTAACATATTTCGGATTGCTTATTCTAGTTTTAGTTGCAGTATAGGCTAATTCGCATATTTAGATTGCAGATTGTGGTACTAGAGAATTTACGGATCAGAGGAGAATAGAGATGACAGTTACAGAGTTTATTAATCACTGGAGTGAGGATTTTGTGTCGGACTGTGCTAATGGAGCAAGTCGTGAGGGTAGTGACAAGTCGGTTCTATATCTCAAGGATTGGCATTTTGTAAAGGTATAAGATCATAAACTATACAAATCCATTGCTTTTGTGTAACTATTTGTTTGGTTAATGTGGCTAAGTTTACTGTGCCTCATGTTGCAAGTATCTGCCTTATCGATATGCATAAAAAGGGGCTTTCACAAGTTTCCTTGAACTATCAAGCTTATACTAACATTTTATTGCTACGGAAGATCATCGTTCAGTTCTCAACGCATTATATGGAGGTGGTAATTTTTTTCCCCACGAATGATAATTTCCATAGAGATTATTTATGAAATTGAAACTTGAATGTCCTATTCATCTACATGGTAACTGGTAGGAGGGTGTTAAGGGAATGGCAGTTGCCAGGCTGACAATAGAGGGAAAATTCATTAATCACCTTTTACTTGTTTATGTCCAAAGTATCTTTCTGGCTGTGGTGCAAAAATGGCTTATTGGTGGTTGAATTATGTTGCTTATTTTCTTTCTTTTCGTGATCTTTATCATCAGGAGTACCCAGATTATGTAGCATACAGAACTCCAGTGTTTTTCTGTGATGATTGGCTCAACTTGTATCATGACCATTATTGTATGCATAAGGATCCTGACACTTGCCAAGAAAACAATGACATAAGTTGTTCTGATTATCGCTTTGTGTATATGGGAGCAAAAGGTATGAGTGTCATGGATGTAGCTTCCTTGTTACATATGGTTGTAATTAGATTGATGTCGTCTATCAGTTCAGAGAATTAGTCCCCTTTTTGTCTAGCTGAATGGGTAGCCTTGAGCAACTACATAAATTTCAATCTTTCCGAGCAGGATCGTGGACACCTCTTCATGCTGATGTTTTTAGGTCATACAGTTGGTCGGCTAACGTATGTGGGAAGAAGAGATGGCTTCTTCTGTCTCCTTCCCAGAACCATCTTGTGTTTGACAGGCATGCACTTGGCATCTATCTTCCTAAATATATTCTTGTTTACATTGTACTAACAATTCTTTCTTTCAAATGTTTTATTCTGTTAAGCATTAATATGAATGTTGCGATGGTTCTTCCCATAGAATTTAATTATAGTTTCCAGCGCCTGGCTATAGCCTAGGATAGTCATCCATCTTCATATGCCAGCAAACTACAACCAGCAGAAGGGTTGCTAGCAATGTTCTTCTAATCATAGTTTTTGGGTAAAAGTTTCTTTTCCAACATTTGTCAGCAAGCCATGAATCTGGCCCACTTTTTTGCATGCTTCTATTAGCAAATAATGCCAAGATAGTATCAATTTGTATCATGACACTTCTTACTTCTCTGGTGAACTTAAATCTGTTTTTTTATTCAGGAACTTGAAGAACTGTGTATATAACATTCTTGATGATGTTAATGAAACAAAATTTCCGGGTTTTAAGAAGGTCACTACCCTCTTCCAAATCATCACAATATATTTGTTAGTTTTCTCTTTAGCATTGTTCTATTTGTGTATCGTTTTTATCCTTTGTGTAGGCTATCTGGCTGGAATGCATTCAAGAATCAAATGAGATAATTTTTGTACCCAGCGGATGGTATCATCAAGTTCATAATCTGGTACCTGTCTTTATGCACTCTTTATGGTTGCATACATCATGCCTTACTCTCTCCTGACAAACAGATTTTCAGTGCCTAAAAACCATTTTAAAATTTGTTATTTAAAACCCAAAAAAGTGTTTTAAATTTGCCAGGTTCTTGATTCATCAATTTGCATCATTTTATATTTCGCTTATTGTAGATAATATGAGGATTACAGGCATGAAAATGCAATCCACATACTTAAAATGATGAAAATCAGCAATTCACCAAGGTCATCGTTTTGTTGGTGCAATTTTCTTTTCCTTTTGTGGTTAACATGCATTATTGGTATGTATACCAGGAAGACACTGTGTCAATAAATCACAATTGGGTCAATGCATATAACATCTCTTGGGTGGTAAGTGTGTAAAACCAAGTGATTTATGTTTAAAAGGCTTATATTTCAATAAGATCACAGAAGCCAAACATATCTCACCAATTTGCTCATTACCTCAGTGGAATTTACTTCTTAGAGACTATGAAGAGGCTAAGGAGTATATAGAAGACATCCGGGATATCTCTGATGATTTTGAAAGTCTCTGCCAACGCAATCTTGCAGCCAACACAGGTAAGCAACTGATAAATCCTCTTTACCTGTTATTTCTGGTGCCAATGTAACTTCCATAATCAGCTTATCTCAAATAAGAGTTATTGTCCATAAATCGCATGTTCAAGGACTCAACTGAATGAAACCGGAATTCATTATCTTGCTCTTGCCATTCCTGATTTGAAATACCAAGTACTTACTAATCACAATAGTCTAACTGATGAGGTGAGCAGTCAATTTTGCATATGCAGTCAGCTTCTAACTAGACATTGCACCAAAATATCCCCTGGATCTTTTGTTGAGCTGATTGGACATATTTATGAACAAAGTCAATGGGGCGTATGGTTTTATTAGCTGCTTGTATATGACTTATGCATGTTCCAAGGCTAATTGTTGCCTTTGAAGGATACCAGATTGACCTTTCTTAAATCACTTATACGGTTTGTTGTTTCCAACAGGAATGAATTTTATTGATTTCTTTGTCTTTCTGTCGCGGCTCTTCTTGGCCAACATAGGGCAACTCTACTATCCAAATGATGAAAATGGAAGCTCAAGCAAGATTTCATCCTCCTTTGGTCAACATTTAGCTCTGAATTTAACATCTATACAGATGATTTCATCAAAAATGAAATCCATGAATCTTGCCGGAAATGATGACTTCTTTGTGGACTGGCAGGAAATTTTAGATGATCCTGAGTTTTCCAAGCTATGCATTGATGTTGGTAGAACATATCAGATGATACACAAGCAGCAAACCCAGACCTGTGATATTAACAAGGCTTTGATTGTTGACCTTATCTACTACAGTCCTCATTTAAGAACACTTGAAGATTTTGTTATATTCATAGACACTGCTTTAACCAAACTCGGAATTAGCTATGCCAAGACATTCTGATGCTTAGGTTAAACAGGCTAGTTCCTCTTTGAGGGTTAACTTTGTACCCCACAGTTCAGTTCCCTGGATAAAGATGACCGACGTTAGCGCACAAGTTGTTGCTTATCAAGCTTATATCTTACAATGAAAGTTATGCCACGAACTCTTGATAGATCATCTATAAATTATAACCATGTATCAATCTCAATACATGCTAGGATTAAAGAAAATACTTCTAAAATTATTTTTTAAAAGATGGTAAAGAAAATCGACACTTCTACTTTAGTTTGTCCCTTGCATGTTATATTCTTTGCTATTATTATGCATGTAGATTTCCATTCAAAAATCGTCCATATCAAACCACTAAAATTTTGATAGGACAATTACGAGTGAATATGAGATTGATATGCCATGTCTTGTACCAATTTAGTTGATAATTTTACCTTGCAGTATACTTTAATGTGTGGTTTTTAAGACGAAAGAAGCACTGAAGACAGAAATGCACAGTGGAAGTTTTGTACCACCATTTTTTGGCTTTCCACTTTATCTTCAAACTATGCAAATCAAGTACAATCCAATCTAGATATTTACTTAAGGGGGAGACGACAATTGTCTTAAACAGGATTCAAAGAAAAACATTAATGTCCAAAAGTTGGCAATTAAATCTCAAGGTGTTGCAAGAGACAAGATTTTGGTTGGAGAAGAAAACAAGTAAACAATGCTAAGGTGTCGGATACTGAGCATATTTTACATTGGATTTTGGAAATTGGGTTAGGATCTAATGTATCATTATTTAACCAAAGTCTTCTAGTGGGCATCGTTCAATTTTTCTTGGTACTTTCCACATGCAGTGCCACAGAAAATGTCACTTAACCAATTAAAATATATAGAAATTGCAAGTATCAATGTGGAGAGTTGGTCCTTGTCCCTTTGCAAGGATGTCAACTCTGCATGAGCATACTTATCTGCCAAATTTGGTGTTTGAAGATATCGAATTTTCATACATTGTTAATCTACCATACTTTGCAATAAATTACAGGTAAGACCAATCAAAGAATGCAGAGTATTGAAGCCATTGTTATTAACAACAGTAAGGACCTAGCAAAATTTTCAGTAATATGAGAGATTTGGGAAGGTCTAGTAATATGTAATCTTATTTTCAATTAATGGAAAGACTGTTTCAAAATAACTCTGACAAAAAATATAATAAAATAATAAATAATAAAATAAATTCTTAATAAATAAAATATGAAATCTCTAATAAACTAAATAATAATAAAAGCATTATTATTAACCATCTTCGATTTTCCGTAATTTACAGCATAGGAAAAAAAAGAATAGGAACAGAGGGGATATATTTTTCAAAAATGATCTCAGAAAACAATGGGGCTAGGATGAAAAATTTTACTTCCTCAAGAAAAGATAAAATAAAAATTAAGGAGCTGGCTTTCTAGTCTGTATACCAATATGTTTTATGGACATCTTACATTCCTTCCGGGCCCTCCATAGTAAAAATAAGTTCCCCACGCATTGTTCCTCCCTTGTCTAATGTCATAACAACTTGGATGGTCAGCCAAGAGGTGAAGATTTGTTAACGGCAGCAAATTATTATCCCAATCTACTGTCTTCAGATTCCTGAAATATGATGCTTTTCCAAACCCTTCTTCTGCAAAATGCCCACTTCCCATTTGTGTAGATGTGTGGTATCCTGATGACCTAAAGTCCACAATTTCTCCTCCAAATTGAATCATACTTGCATGGCTTCTCAGGTGACTGAACAAAAATGCTGGCCAGTATCCAACCAGCAGTCCTGACCCAAATTCTAGCCACCAGTTTCCATGCTTTGGGTCCTACACATAAATGTATCTGCTTGTTAGTGTTATTAGGTACTGGCACTTCATCATATTTTCAACTGTACATCAGAAAATGATTACATTTCTTGCTGGTGAAATAAAAATTGAAAAGGACGGTTTTTGTTGCGCCACTATGTATCTAAGGATTCAAATCCTGTCGGTAAAGAAGACAGATGAAGTTTACACATCAGAAAACTTGAAAAGTCTTCCACATCTTGGCCTAACTATGTAATCAATATGCCTTCATCTCCAATGTAACCGATCAAACTCACAAATAATACTTTTAAGCTGAATTCACCACGGTAAACTTCTGTCAAAAATTACTTTCCACGGTTATGTAATGATAAATAATCCCACCTTCCATATCATTAGACCAATATCGAATTGTCTGCCTTTGTAGGAGGACCTTGGAGATATTGCAGCTCCAATGGCGATCTTACTGTTAGTTTGGACAAACCCAGAACACAACAAATTGTAGCATCCTGTAGCTCTGTATGCATCAGACTGTGAGAATATATAAATCATTTAGCGCTTGTTCTTTCTGCATCGTTAAGACAACAAAAACACCAAAACGGGTATTGAACTTACAGTCCAATAAGTGAAGAATCTAGGATAATTATCTCCATATAATTCTGGGCTAACCTGAAAATATTTAGATAGTTGAATTTATTAGTTTCTCTGCTAAATGATGCTGATAGAGTAAAGGGCAAAAGAGAAGTAGAAAAATCTTGCCTGCCAGCCTGCTTCAATGGTGTTTAGATCATTTCCAAAAGAACCAGAGATGACCCAGATTTGCGACAGGCTAAATTCGTACGCATTGGTTACCCTTGGTGCCCACACATTTATGTTTGCCTTGGCCCCGTAATACTCATCTCCATTGACAAATACAACTGCATGCTGTAACATGAAACGTTGTCAGTATCAACTTTGCTGTTCATATTTGAGCATAACAGTTATGGTCCCTCATTTTCCCCTGCAAAGTTATTAAATGCTATATGACAGATGACAGAACATTGTATGCATCAAACTTTCGTAAATTAAATGTCCCTTTCATTGTATGCTCCTTCTCTTTACTTTTCTTCTGTATCTTTCTCCTGGACAAACTTACGATCCATTTGATCAAATTTGCCTTTTAGATGAAGACCAGTTTTTAAAATTAAACATTGAAGGTTCCTGCACTAATGATGACTATAGATCCTGTGATCCATATCTGATTACTTCCAAAATATGAACTTGAGAAAAGAACAAGCTGCAGTTATATTTTGCCTGAACAGATTAATAAAAAATCAGCTGCTCAAGTGATTGGTTCACCAGTTTTTCGTGTTATTTCCATTATAGAGCTGGAGTTACAGTACTAACCTGATGTCCAGTGCCTGTTGAATCTCTTCTAACTGGTCTTCTTAATTTTCTCCCATATCTTCTAACAGAATTTGCTCTTAGAACATCCTCTGCTGAGGTCCTTCTGATTGGAACAGTTCCTTCTGGACATGATTCACCTGAATCTGTCCATAGCTGATATATTTCTTCAATTGTATCCATGGTCTCATTGCTTTTTGGCCTCTCCGGCGGATCCTGTGGCAACAATATAAAACAGTAATGATTCGAACACATTTGGTAACCCTGACCGGAAAATGAAACAGAAAAGAGCTCATGCAGAGTAGAAAAATACCATAGGTCTCCTTCCCTTGAGCTTTGGATGGTCAAATGCCGGTTGAAGATGAGACAGCACACAATCAATGACATCTCCATCGGCACTCTGTGACAACGAAACCAAAATCTCTGATCACCCTAATACTCAATGCAACACTACAATAAGTGCAACTCGAGTACTATCTCCAAACTAATAGAAAAACAGGGGAAGTAACCTGAATTGCTTTAACCGCAGGCTTGTTGATCTTGTTGAGATAAGCATGAACTCTTTTTAATCTCAGAATCTCTTTACTTGGCCTGAAAGTTTGGTTGGTCGGTAGCCGGTTACCAGAGTCTGTTGTAGCTGGTAGAGAGATGACAGGACAAAAAAAAGGAGCAAAGAGAAGGAACACAACAAAATAGAGTATCGTCAGGTGAGTACAGTGAGAAGCAGAAGCAGCCATTTTGGAGGATCTGTTGCTATTGTTGTTGTCTCTCTGCTGTTTGTTTCACTTAAACTGCTTATGTTTGTATGCATTGGAGTTGTCTTGTTGTGTAAAGGATACAAAATGGCTCACGCCCAAGTCTTGTCTAAACAAATGAATCTACCTTCTTGTCCATACAAGACAGAAGCACCATTCAATCGAAACTTAAAACTGGTTTGTCACTAGCTTTCCATTTTACAAAACATTAATAACCTCTCTTCCCTCTCTCTTAACCGAGATTCTATAGTATTGTTTTTTGTTCTGACACAAAAGAAACTTAAGGCAGCATAAAATAGGCCAGGATGGATGGGAAAAGTGGCATCTTTCGATGTCTTAGGGATGACAAGCTTAAGTTGTGGTCAAAATAAATTAAGTATTTTCCAATTTTCATTTAGAAAATATGAATGTCAGTCAGACAGAGTTTCAAATCTTGGGAATGAGAAGAGCGAGAGTAGCTGATGCTATTCTGTGCTTTGATGGCGAAGAAAGAAAGGGAGTCGCACATCATCTTTCACTTCAATGTTGCTCTTTCATTCTACTAATTTAAAACCATGACCCTTCATTTACAAAATCTCTTTGGTGTGTTTATCACATATAGCTTAGTCAAAAGATGTTTTAAGATGATCCAACTCCTCTGCCTTATCCGTTTTCTGATGGCACATTGTTCAATCAAGTGATAAGAACTTTGTCTTTTTCTGGGTATTTGTCATTTATTCTTTACAATGATCTCGTGGTAGACCAACTACATAGATTAGCAAGCCATGTGCCTCACCACTTTTGCCTAAAAGGATTGTGTTGTCATTCGAACCTCTTTGGGTCCTCAATGCTATGGAACTAAGAATGTGGACAGCCTTGAAAGAGGTCACTAAACCTGCTAATTTTCCACTTATAATTACTGTCATTAGCATCAAGTGAGTGTTGATTAAAGAATAAAACTTAAAACAAATATTTATACATAAATATATTTATTAGGCCAATTGTTCGTTGTTCTTGTTCTACCAAAGTTGGTACGTTTACGTTAGATGACATGATTCTTATACAAAATAAATTCAGCTTTTCGTCAATAGTGTAGCATGTCTCTCTCCAGTCTCCAGCGAGATTAGTGCAGAAGGGCATCTGAGATGGAAATGTCCACTGCCTATAGCATCAACGTCATTCCCCTACACCTTTTCTGATTCTTTGTCCTATATTGTCTCAGCTGCTACTTCTACACACTCCTAGGTTGTGTGCTAATCATAGAATTTAGAAGGATAATCAGGCTACGCATGTAGTACCAGGTATGGAAAACATATAATTAATAGCATCGAAAAGTAAAAGTGAAGTGCTTTTGTATTTCTTTTGCATCGTGCTTCGCATTTTAAGAGCACAGAAGTATGGGGCAGACTATGTTCTCTTTTTACGCATCTGGCGTGCGATGTTTCCCACTACCAAGTACCGCCCTGTAGCTCATGGATCTTTATTTCTCGCTTCTTTTCATAAAAGTCTACCATCTCTCCAGCTATCCAAGAAATTTAAAAGAACACTTTGACAAGAATATGATGGTCACAATACCTTTTTTCGGTGGAAGCATGCTCCTTTGTAAAGTTGGTCTTACAAGAACAAGACAGATTCCGACCCCACAGCCAAGGAATGGTATGGCATAGTCTCTTCCCAAACTTCTATTTGTTTGAAATGTGACTTTGCATGTAATAACTTAGCTCGCCTACTCAACGATGATGTCATTAAGGGATTTGTAATGTCATTCCTTACTACTTAAGGACATCAACAAGCATAACTTTGGCTCAGGTAATAAGGCTGCCATTCCCGTGCTTTTTGAAAGAGAGACAATGATAACAATGCTAAGGAAACAAATCGAACTGGGGCTCCTTTCGTTTTCGATACTTTTGAATGTGCAATCTTAATGACAAAGATAAGGGTTTTTTTTCCCTTCTTTTTGTCCTTAAAACCTACTAACTTAAATCATATGTTCAGAGTATATTGAATCCATTGATATTCTTTAAGATTCAACTCTTTAGCTTCTTTTGTTTGTGTTTCATGTTTCACGACCTCCATTATTTTTCAACTTCAAATAATTTATTATTTATTCTTTTTTAAGGGTGAGTTTTGAACTAATAAGCAGATTCAAATTATAAAAACAGTCTTTTTGTAAAATTACAAAAAGCAAGGTGCATACATCATGACCTTCCCTAGACCCTTGCAAAACAAAGAACCCTATATATTGGATACGTTGACTTGACTATTTGTGTCGTATAAATAAAGACAAATACGAAACTATTATTTAAAATTATGATTATTGATAAATTTTATGTTAAAAGGTTAGTTTAGATTATCATAGATTTTAAAATAATGCTAGTATCATCCATGTTAATTTTTGAAACTTTTGATGACATATTAAAAAACATAATGTTTTTAATATATAATTTTGATACATAGGTATTCAATAAATTTAATATCAAGTTTCAATTTTATGTTTGGTATTTAGGAGAGTATAAAAATTTATTTATGTTGACATTAAACATTATGATATATTATACTATATAAGAGGACTTTAATAACAAAAACACTGTTTATCTCTCTAAAATTAAAATTTTCTTAAATTATTTTCTTATATATATAATTTAATATCATGTCAATTTTTTATTACAAAAAACTTTAATCTTAACAACGATAACAATAATTCAGTAAAAATTTCATTAACATGCGAAATTTAAGGAGGTCTATTATTAATACACAACTTTATCCATAATTAGTAGAAAGTTTATTTTCATCCCCTATCTTAAAGAAGTTTAGCTACCTACAAGCATATGACTATGCCTTTTATGCAAATAATTGTGTGAGAGATAACATCATATTCTAATCCACATCAATAAGGTTTTATTTTCCCAAATTAGTGAAATTGTTCTATCTATCTAATAAATAATAATAAAAATTTGTTCTTTGTTTTAATATTTAAAGAATATGTGATTCTACCTTAATATTAAGGCTGAAATAGTATGTGCTGCCAAAAAAAATAAATTAATTGGAACAAAATATAATTGCTATAAATAATAGTATAGTGGAGAGAAGCATTCCAAATCAAAAAGACAAAATAAATTTCAAATCATATCATAAACTTGATTTGATCATATACTCTTATAGGATAGGACAGACACCCTAGGCATCGCTATACATATGTTTGAAACAAAACGGGGCGTGGCTTAAATGGTAGAGTGCTCCTTTTGTTTCTATTTATGTTTATAGTATTGAAATTAAAACGTTGATTACTTGGAAATAATCTCTTTATTAGTTAGAAATAAGATTGCATACTATTAGATTTATTAAAATGTAAGAGCACGAGAAAGTGACAATATGTTGGGCTCGTATACAAATAACACTTAGCCATTAGACAATGGGCAAATTTAGCTTAGGTATGGACCATGTCCCACACATCTTAGTGCCTTAGGCTTAGATGAAGATGGCTCATGTTATTTCAAATGTGTGGTCATCCTGTTATGTTATCTTTTTCTTTAGTTTTCTTCTCATCTGATGTAGATGATATAGCCTTAAAGTTCTTGGAGAAATTGGACAAAGGAAAGAAAAAAGACAAAAAAAATCCCTATATGTTTTTAAAGACTAATTTGAGAGCCCTATTGCAAGGCCACTTGACGTAGTCCATTGGCCTTACGAAACGATGAATTCATGTAGCCATGTTAATTTTTATGTTATTCAAAATTCTTTCCAAATTAGGTTTCTTTTCCTTATTTGTTTATTTTAGGGCTTCGAGACTATTTAAGCCTTTCATACGTTGTTTACACGATTTTTACGAATTAAGAAAAGTTTCCTATTATTCTCGATTTTGCTATAATTTTCTCTACGCTGCGTCAGGTGATATTAGAGCAGGTTTCTGCACTAATCTGATGGCCGGCAATGACAATGCAAAGGGTGTTCATGTCTGTGATGGTGTTCAGGACATGTTAGCCTTGCGAACTGAGATTCAGGCTTAAAGGGTGACGTTAACAACTATGGAGCAGAGTGTTGATCGTAGATTCTGGCGTTTAAAACAATGCCTTGAAGATATTGTTGATCAACTTGATGCTTTGGCTATGGATGCCAATAGGAATGGGGTTAGTTATAGGCAACCCCATTCCTGTTGGAATCCACGGTGATAGGCAACGATCAAGAGAAGGTGATGCTCAAGGCGATGCTGTCATCAGACCTATTACTACGAATAATCGTAGGCAACCAACCTTTGATGATGATTCTGTAGAAGAAGATGAAGTGTGGATGAATGGTTATAACCAACCAGTTAGAAGGGTTATTGGTCGAGGCTCATATCAAGGTAACGATTTTGATAGGGATAATTATGAATTTAAGTTGAAAGTAGATATTCTTAGTGTCAATGGAAATATGAACATTGAAGATTTTGTTGATTGGATCATGGAAGTAGATCGGTTCTTTAAGTATATGGAGATTTTAGAAGAGAAAAGGGTGAAATTGGTGGATTGTAGGTTGAAAGGGGGTGCCTTTGCCTAGTGGGAGAGGTTACAAAATAGAAGGTATTGTGAGGGTAAACAACCCATACGAACTTGACAGAGAATGAAACAATTATTGTAGAGGAATTTCCATCCACTAGATTTTGAACAGATTTTGTTTCAACAATATCAGAGGTGTCGTCAGGGTCAGAAGACTGTCTATAAACACACCACTGAGTTTATGAGGCTTGTTGAAAGGAATGACCTGTGGGAGAGTGAAGGGCATTAGGTTGCAAGATATTTAGATGGGTTGAAGCCTCATATTAGAGACAAGATTCAGGTTCAGGTTTTATGAAACCTAAATGAAGCCAATAACATAGCTATTAAGGCTAAATTGATGTTACAAGAGAAGGGTAATAGTTGGGATTCGAGTAAGAGTTGATCTAGTAGTGAGAACTATAGTCGAGTTCCTATTAAGAGGAGCAAGTCAGTTCAAGACAATCAATGCAAAGTGAACGAAAGGAGGATAAGGCAATGGGAAAGAGGTCAGTTAAACTAAAAGAAGTGTAAAAAAATGAACAATGCTTACGCTAAGTTGATGACAAGGAAGTGTTATAGGTGCAGCCAACTTGGACACAGGTCCAATGAATGCCTTAATAGAAGAGGTGTTAATATGGTAGAGAAAGAAGTCGAAGAAGAATTTTGTGAGCCTGATGGGGATGACGACGAGGAAGAATATGAAGATGATGATGGCCAAGAGCATAATTATGTAATTAGAAAACTAATGTTAGACCTTAAAAAAGAAGTCATTACCCAATGACACCAATTATTCCACACCAGGTGTACTATCAATGGGTGTGTGTTTGACATGATCATAGATAGTGGTAGCTATGAGAATATTATTGGTAGAGAGGCAGTGATGGCATCGCAGCTACCAATAGAAAAACACCCTAATCCTTACTCCATTGGATGGATAAAGGTGACAGAGAAGATCCAGGTCAATGAGCATTGTAAGGTACCATTTTCCATTGGTAAATATCGAGATGAGGTATATTGTGATGTAGTATTTATGGATGCTTATCATTTGTTGTTTGGTAAACCTTGGCAGTTTGATGTAGATGCGCAACATGCAAGTAAAGATAATGTGTATAGGATGGAGAAGGAAGGATGAAGTTTATGTTACTCCCTTTGAAGATAAATAAACGTCCTAACACTTCGAAAGTGGAGGAGCGGTCATTTATCACCATCACAAAATCTGAGCAAGAAATGAAGGCTCCCATGAAAGAATCCAAGGTTGTTCATGCCTTAATTGTGAAACATATTTTGGAAGTTGATGAAGAGCCATTAGCAGAAGTACTAGAGGTAGTGAAGCCGTTGTTAAAAGAATTCAATAAAGTTATGCTTGAAGATTTGCCAGATGGGCTTCCTCCCATGCGAGAAATTCAACATCACATTGACCTAATTTTAGGAGCCAGTCTTCCAAATCTGCCCCATTATTGAATGAGTCTAAAGGAGATTAGGTTTTGCAAAAGAAAGTTCAGGAATTGTTACAAAAAGGGTATGTCAGGAAGAGTATGAGTCCCTGTACGATTTTTCCCTATTGAAATCAAAGAAAGATGGTAGTTGGAGAATTTGTGTTAATAGCAGAGAAATTAATAAGATTACTATTGGGTATAAGTTTCCAATTCCGTGGCTGGAGGATATGCTGGATAGACTAAGCGGAGCCGTGGTATTTTCTAAGATTGATTTGAGAAGTGGGTGTCAACAAATCTGAATTAGACTGAGAGATGAATGGAAAACAACCTTCAAGACGAAGGAGGGGTTGTATGAATGGTTGGTTATGCCATTCAGGTTATCAAATGCTCTTAGTACCTTCATGCAGGTGATGAATCAGGTATTGAAACCTTTCACTGGAATGTTTTTTATAGATTATTTTGATGATATCCTGATTTATAGTAAGTTGGAAGATGAGCATTTTATGCATTTGCAGGAAGTGCTAACAGTATTGTAGGAAAGCAAAGCTTTATGTAAATTTAAAGGAGTGTAATTTCATGGCCAAGAAGTTACTGTTTCTTGGTTTTGTGGTTAGTGCAGAAGGTATTCATGTAGATGAAGGTAAAGTCAAAGCAATTAGAGAATGGCTAGTACCAAGAATAGTTATAGAATTAAGGATTTCCTTAGATTGGCTAGCTTTTATAGCGTTTTATCAGGAACTTCAGTACCATTGTCACCCAAATGATGGAGTGTTTAAAGAAAGGCCAATTTCAGTAGGGAAGTGAAGCTGATGCTAGCTTTGTGATCTTGAAGGAGAAATTATGTACTGCCCTAGTTTTGGTTCTACCATATTTTGATAAGCTTTTTGTGGTGGATTGTGATGCAAGTAGAGTGGGAATTGGAGCGGTTTTGTCCCAAGAGAAGCGGCTTGTGGCATTTTTCAGTGAGAAGTTGTCTGATGCACAACAAAATTGGTCTACATATCATAAAGAATTCTATTTTTTTTGTATGGGCCTTGAGAACGTGGGAGCATTACTTGGTTGGATGTGAGTTTAAGTTGTATTCAGGTTATGGTGCTTTCAAACATGTAAATAACCACCAACCCAGATTAGTAATGATATGCATGCTAGATGGGTTCAGTTTCTATATAAATTTCCATTCAGATTGAAGCACAAGGTTGGGATACAAAACAAGGTGGCAAATGTTGGCCCCTAAATTTTTTTCTCTCTAGTTAAACCTGATTTAAATAATTATGAGGTTTTGATGGATTTAATTTTGGAGTAGTTATTATTATGTTAATGTTAGTAAGATTATATGGCATAGGTTAATTGAATTAAAGTGTTAAGATAGTAGGATTGCACGAAGGGCATTTTTGGAAGACCAATTAAGAGTATAAGACCATAACCTTATAAGGAAGGGCAAAATGGTCAAATTAGAATCATTAATGGAAAAATTGAAATAATAAGTGTTGACTTGCTTTTAAGGAAGAGGCAAAAACGTGATTTGAGGATAGAAAAGGAGAGAAGAAACGAAGAGAAGAGAGAAGAAGAAGAGTGTTTTGGTTTTGAGAGGAAAGAAAGAAGAAAAGCTAGGTTTGATTTTCTTAGTCTTAAAGAGTGATTTTGAAGTTGTTCAAGAAGATAAAAAGGAAGAGGAGGATTAGAGCTTCCATTAGAGCCAACAATCTCACTATTTGGTGAACATTCAAGGTAAGTTTGGTTTTAATCTTTTGGATTTTTGAAAGGGTTTTGATTCATGAAGCTTAAGAAATGTATGGGTTTCAGAAATCTAGGATCAATTTTAGTGAATATGTCTTGTGGGTTCTCCAATTTGAATCCCTATTGAATGGGAATTTTGTCTTTGATAAAAGGGAATCAAAGGAGGCAAGAGGAGCAAGAGTAGAGGCATTTTTGAGCCAAGTTTAAGCAAGGAATTCAAGGTGGGTTCCATATTTATAATAGAGTATGAGCCACTAATGTTTTCTTTTAAATCAAGAGAATTAAATGATTTCAATTGTTTTATTAAATGTTGTATGATTGCTATTTGAATGATTTGAGAAATCTTTATGCATTTGGTATATGAATTTTGTTCATGAATTTTGAAATAAAGATGGAAATGCATTGAAACATTTTATCTTATGCCTTGAAAAATGTCATGGCATTTTGTATAATCGAAAAAGAAGAAAAAGCATAAAAGTATGCTGAAATGATTTGAGCTTGAATATGTGCTTTTGTTTAGGCAAGAGTGGAACCATTTCGGTCGTCACGTGCATGTTGACAAGAGCCTTCTCTTGGCTGCCCACTTGTGGTAGTTGAATTGTTATGAACGATATTACATTAGAGGAAGTGAATTTGGGACAAATTTCAAGTTTTTCGTAAAGGTCAAATTGGGTTATGATTTTAGTGGAAAATTTGGATTTATTTAGGCTGAATTAGATAAAGTTGTCTACTTGGAAGTTGTAGTTTGACTTTCTAGCTTTTCATTGCTATATAGTATGAAATAATTGGATATCAGAGTTAAGAGATATGATTATTAGAAGTTTGTGATGCTGCATAAGATGGACTTTTGGGACAACTACCTTATTTCGAAATTTGAACCCTTATAGAGGCCAAAATTATTTTTGAGGTCCTCATGGAAGTTGTAGGGCTTGAAGTTCTCTTCAAAACGGTCTTTAAATGACCTTAATCTGATTTTTTTAGTGAAAGTTATTCCTATTTCCCCAGTATAGGTCGAAAGAAGAAAAGCAGGGAGCGAGAAGTAGCGATCGCGACTCTGCGGGCATTGTGTGCGCCGATCGCCCCCAAGCCTAAACATATTCCACTCTTTTGATCATAACTTTGTTGTCTGACCTCCAAATGACCTAATTTTTGAAGCATTAGATTCCTAGCACATTCCTCTATCTCTCCACAAAAATTTATAGTTTTTGGTATTGATTTGAAATAGATTGATTGAATCAAAGTAAGGGTATCAATTGGAAGAGCATGAAGTAGATGTTTTACTGAACATGCTTCAGTATTTTGATGATATATTGATACATAGAGCTCCAAATGAGATGATTCTTATTTTTAAATAAACTAGAGACATATAGATACAACTCCTCTGAAGAGATTGAATTTTAATTCAGACTTTAAGACTTTCAATTTCTAGATGGAAGTTGAGTATAGTGTACTGTTTCAGTTTAATAACAGTTCCAAAATTTGTGGGCTATAACTTTTATATTTTTGCATCAAATTGAATGATTTTGATGTCATTAGAAACTTGATACAATGGGGAACAAATGTTCTGAAGAAGCCAACTTGAAATTCCGATTTAAAGTTTACCAAAATCTGTTCAGAAATAGGAGAAATGAGTTCATTTTTTTGTTTGACTGGTATCGGCACGCCACTCATATGGGATGATGGCTAATGAGGGTTCGTTGAAACAACCCTACAAGGTAATACGCATGCTCAAGTCTTATGGTATTTTTAGAAGGGTTGGGATCCAAAAATGGCACCCAATAGTTGGGCTCTGGAAACGAGGACCCAACAGAAATTGCTTGTCAACGCCACAAAAAGGGAACAAATGAAGAATGTTCCTTACTTTAGTGCAATTGGAAGTCTTATGTATGCAATGACGTGTATAAGACTAGATATTTGTTACACTATTGGGATGGTGAGCAGATATCAATCAAATCCAGTCCAAGCACATTGGAAAGCAATAAAGAGAATATTGAGGTATCTAAAGGGAACTGTAGATTATGCATTATGTTATCAAGGCAATGATCTATATATACAAGGGTATACAGATGCAGACTAGGGAGGAGATTTAACTGAAAGAAAATCTACCTCAAGATATGTATTTGTACTAAACCATGAAACAATATCATGGAAAAGTAAGAAATAATCTTATGTTGCATTATCCACAATGGAAGTTGAATTTATAACATTCTCAACTATAGTACAAGAGGCTGTGCGACTTCATTGATTTTTGTGCATTTGTGTTGGGCCCCGATTTCGGAACCAAACCTCGGAAACATAAATCAGAAAACAAAGCGGCGGAAATGAATCAAAGAACGGATCCTAAATGAAATTGGGCCAAGAGCAAAATGAAAGAACGGACGAAATCAAAGGCGATCACAAATCGAAAAACAAAGCGGCGGAAATGTACGAACGGATCATAAAGCGAAAGAATTGGAAATGGAAACATAAGGTGAAAGTCAAAGAAAGCAAAAACCGAAGGAACAGAACACAAACGAAACTGAAAGTCAAATTCCGACATCCGAGAACTCAAACTTTTTTTAAGCAAAACAAAAGTGTTACGTTGGAAAACTCTAAAACCACTTGATCAAAACCAATCCAATTCGGTATAAATTTTTTTTTCATTTTCATTTTATTCATTCTTTAATCAATCTCATACAAAGCAATTTAATTTCCCATTTGGAAAGTCATCCTCAATCAAAACTCAATTCATATAATTCTTCTTAATCATGCAATATCTCAATCTCATCTTTAACAAATCTTATTCTTATTTTTCTTTTCCCATTTGGAAAAATCATCCATCCATCAATACATCGGACCTCCTGTCCGGAAATCCAACATAATCAAACACATTCATACACAGTCACATTCATATATCATAACCATACACAAATTTATAATTCATCTTATCCATAAACCATTAACATACTATATCCACACAAATTTATATCACAATTTCATACGCAAATCCATAATTCATTTACATCACGAAATAAATGCTTGCAAAAATATTAATGGCAATCCAAGCCAT
>JAOSBK010000006.1:35836590-35848625 GCA_027568895.1 Erythroxylum shatona | reverse complement strand
AAATTCCAAAACAAATAAAGAAGAAGAAAGCTACGAAGATGATGAAGGATTCTTTTCACTTTAAACCACTTTAAACCCCCTTTCACTTTATAAAAGAAGAACCATCGAGAATGACCCAAAAGAAGAGTGAGTTTTTATAAAACAAAGAGCAGCAAGGTGGCATGTTAGGCAAGTGACAAGTGTCACTTGCCACATGTCACAATTTGTAGCTCTTTCCAACTAAATCCAATTTTTATTCCAATTCATCTCCAAATTTTCAATGACTCAAATTAATAAATCCTAAAATCACATATCTAAATTTTCAGTGCCATTGGATAGTAATTTTAACTACCGGTAAACAATCATTATGCCCTTTGGTATTTTTCTTAGTCCGAAAAAGTCCCCGAAATTTCAGAAAAAAATTTCTAAAATTCTCTAAAAATTCAAAACCCACAAAGACCCTTTCCAACTCAATTTTTCATATCCACAAACCACATTTTATAACAATCACATTTATTAACACTTATACCAGGAAATGTCATGAATGCATGTATAGCATTTTCCTATGCAAAATTTACTATTCATGTGCATGCACACCTTATATAATGCATGAGCATGAGATGTGTTTTTTTTTCTCACATGTATCAATTTCTAGGGTTCAAACCCTTTGTATGGAAACGAGATGTTACAGTATGTATGTTGTCTAGTTTGTCGATTTTCTTGATTCGTAAAGCTATTAATTAATTAAATCTACGATCGTATCCAGGTTGTTAATTAATAAGGGTTAATTCAAATACATATTTTGGTTAACTAAACATAAGAAAAATTAGGTAAAGAAATTTACCACGATGAATGTTGAACTAATAAATTGATTATTTTTAGTGAAGATGATCAACGCAAGTTCAATAACGAAGGAGACTGGAAACCAAGATTTATTTATATTGATTGTTAAATTCTCATTATTTTGTTTTCAGTTATTTTTTTAATTTCAATTTTCAATTAAATTCTATTTAATCCACAATTACAAAACCACCCTTTTTATTGCGTAACTACTAACGTCTGAATTCCTCATGGGAACGATCCCTACTTTCCACGTCTACATTAATTTGTGTTGCAGGAAGTTGGTTTCTTTTTATATTTGGTTGCAGGAGACAGCATTCACTAGACTTTGTGGCATATGTTTGATTCCTCTTTTAACTATAGTAGCACTACTCATCCACAAACTGATAAACAGACGGAAGCTACCAATAGGATGTTTGGTAATTTGATTTATAGCATTTGTGGTGACAAACTAAGACAGTGGGATGTTGCTTTACGACAGGTAGAATTTGCATACAATAGTGTTGTTCATAGGTCAACGAGGAAGTCACCATTTTATGTTGTGTACAACAAGATGCCTAAGCATGCTATTGACTTGGTGAAGCTACCCAAAGTCCTAAACCTTAGTGTTGCAGCCAAGCATATGGCAGAGTAGTGGCAAACAAGTACCACTGAAGTTAAGCAAAAGCTTGAGGTGTCCAATTCAAAATATAAGGCAGTAGCTGATCAACATCGCAAAGAGCAGCTGTTTGCAGTAGGTGATCAAGTCATGGTGTTTTTGAGAAAGAGCAATTTTCAACTAGGATATACAACAAGTTGTAGCTAAAGAAGAATGGGCCATATAAGAATGAGAAGAAAATCAATGACAACACTTATATTGCAGGACTACCTAGTAATATGGGTATATCTAAAACATTTAATGTGGCAGATATTTATCCATTCTATCCTGATGATGAGTCTTTGTATCCAGTAAACTGGAGGATGAGTTCTTCGCAAGTGAGGGAGAAAGATGTAGATGATATAGCCTTAAAGTTCTTGGAGAAATTGGACAAAGGAAAGAAAAATAACCCAAAAATCCCTATATGTTTTTAAAGACTGATTTGAGAGCCTTATTGCAAGGCCAATTGACATAGTCCATTAGCCTTACGAAACGATGAAGTCATGAAGCCACTTTAATTTTTATGTTATTCAGAATTCTTTCCAAATTAGGAATCTTTTCCTTATTTGTTTGTTTTAGGGTTTCGAGACTATTTAAGCCTTTCATATGTTGTTTACACAATTTTTACGAATTAATAAAAGTTTCCTATTATTCTCAATTTTGCCGTAGTTTTCTTCTACGCTGCGTCATCATCATATTATATGCCCTTTACTTTTATTTTTACTAAAAGCTGAACATGAACAATAACAAGGCTTTTTAAAAGCCAATACTTGAAACATGCTTTTAGCTCAGCTATAATTAAATATGCCATTGATTTATTTTATTTTATTTTATTTTTGGAAAGTACTATTATTTAGAGCTTTTGACAATGTCATGGTTAATATAGAAACTAGGACTTCCAAATGTTTTTATCAAACCTAACTTGCCTTCAAAACTTGTAATCTTACACACTGACAAGTATGTTGGGATAATAAAGCACAGATTATTTGTGCTGTTTAATCTGTTTTGAGTCTGTATCACTATTTTTTAATCACATATTTGTTTAAGTCCTGTATAAATATGTAAATAAAAATTAATCAAACAAGGTTAGAATAAGTTTACGAGCACTATTCCATACAATAATGTAAGTCAGATGGTTCATTGTGCTAAGCATGACGATGGAACTACTTTTAACTGTAGGTACTTATAAGTCGTGATTGCCCTTTGTACGTTATATTTGTAGATGCTATATGATAGATAGGAATTTATTTTTCATGAAGTTCACATAAGTTACATCACATTTTGACACATACACCTCCTAGACTATGAAACTTGTAACACCCCACTCTCATAGGGCATATCCCCGAACGTACCAATGGTATTCTAGAACATACTCTACGAGGGTGGCATGCTAGAACAGCTAACAATTGACCTCATTACAATTTTTCCAAACAATGCACACATATGTAAAATCAATAAACAAATCAGGCCCACTTTATTTGTAAACACTTTCATTGTAAGTGTTAATACACTTATTGATCAATCTCATTTACAAACATTTCCAATTTCGAAAGTTATACAAGTAGAATTATTCAATTACACATGATACAAAAGTTGTAGAATACACAATTTGATACAAAAATAAGAAAATACATATGCAGACGCGAACTAATCCCGAACTCTATCTCTTACTTAAATACAGTGGCTAAACTCGTGTTTGTTGGATAACTCCTCTAATCCTGAAAAATAATATTGCAATTTTGGGGTAAGTTTTGCAAACTTAGTGAGTGGCTCAATCACATAACATATCAATTCATATAATCACATAATTCACATCACTTCATCAATTCAACATGTTGAGTCATATATGTTTCATATTCACTTAAAAACATATATCACATTCAGAAATCAGTCAAATTATTTAAATCATACATAACATATACATATGCAATGCTCATGAGACTCACTTTCAATTTGTTATTATTGTGATAAAGTGCCTATAACTATCCCGTATTTATTGTGGACACCGAGTTCATTGATAATTGTCCCGTATCTATTGGGGCAAGCTCATTATACATAGTGAGCCTTTAGCTCTTAATCACATTCTATGTTTTAAACTCTTTTTCACTTTCTGAGTTTTAAGCTCTTTTTCGATGGCTACTCTCATCACAACAACTTTTATGTTATCATGCATTCATATAATGAAGTGCATCAATCACAAATGGTCAATCAATTACTTTATTTTACTCTACACATGTCATCAGACCTTGGTCCGACATTCAACATTTAAGTTGAAAATCACTTATTTCATTCACATGCACATTCACGTTTTTCTTCAGAACTTGGTCTAGCATTCAACAATCAAGTTGAGTATCATATAGTTAGCCCAATTCACATTCAATGATCACTTTCAATATTATTCATGTATCAAATGCTTTAGACATTCAATGTTCGGAATCTGGACAATCATATTCATATAATTATTCAATATAGAATTTAAATAGAACAATCATTAAAGTAAGACCATCTAGGCCAACTCATAATACGCTCTAGATTAGCATTAGCTTCTATGATCCAAAAATATTTGGATACGGACATTCTATCCTATATCATCATTATGCAAAACACATATTGCACATACATTATTAATTGCAAAATCTTATGAATACTCAATCACATAGACACATACATATATATATGAGCTTGCATTATACACAACACACACACACACACACACACACACACACACACATGTGTTGTGTATAATGCAAGCTTAATGACAATCTCGGGTATATTACCTAAATTCACGTCTTATACTCATTCTCATTTTATAATTCATTTATGTCTAACTGAACTTAAGTTTACACTTCATTTGTACATGATCATTCTAAGTTCACCATTCAATCTTTATCCTTGGTATGTGTCTAGCTTTTTCTTAAGCTTACATCTTAAGAATACTTGATTATTCTAATATCATAACTCAATTTCTCGTCATTCCTTTTCTAACATTGTATGCTCTTATAATACCCAATTCTCATTCACATTTAATCACTTAATACATATTACTCAACTCCTTTGGATCATAACTACAATCGTATGAACATCATCCTTCCCATTATACTCATGCTTTTGGTACTTTGATATTATCAATTCATTCACTAAGTTATAACCTCCATTATCACTTCAAATATATCACACAATAGTCACTTGATTCAAGCATCATTCTAGATTTCATTTAAGCCATAATTAAGACCAAATGATCAGTGAATGTTCATAAGGCAGACATTCATGTTTGCTGAGCCGACCTTCACGGGTCACTTACAAAAATGTGAAAATTTGATCTCTAGATAGCAAAATCTCTTCTCGGTGTCTTTATAGAAGTTGTAGAACTCAAAGTCCTCTTTGAAACCATACTTAAATGACCTCAATAAGGGTCCTACAGAAAACGTTATGCCTCTTTCCCTAACACATATCCAATAGTATTCTTATTTCCAGATTTCTAACTTTTTACTTGCTACATTCACTACCTTATGCTTGGTCTATCATTTTTAATTTAATTTCTCATCATTTCCCCATTATTCTAACTCCAATTTCACTCAATATAGTCTATAAACAAATTATAATCCATGATTGATCATGAACACTAAAATAGAACATATACATATATATACATTCATCATCAACTTTTTGCATCTAATACTCAACTTCTAGTCAAAATTTTAAACTCTTAAAGACAGAATTTTGAATTTGATCTCTTCATGAAAAATGTAGCCTTATATCTCTAATTTAATCTGAATAAAAAATCATTTAATTTGGATATCTAGAGAACAAGTTATGGCTAAACTACAGATGCATAATCAGTGGAAAAATGTTACAGCTAACATTTTTCCAGCACACTTTAAACACCATTACCATTTTATCTCTAAACTTTCATCCTAGTTCTTCCCTTTTCAAGACACTATACTTGCCTTTTCTCTTACTTCAAATCTTAAATCCAATCCATGTCTAAAATAACCAATGATCCACGCTTTTATCATCAAAAACAAAATATAACAATATCCATTCACAAATCAATTTTTCTGTACTTCTTACTACACCATCTTTAATGATCATCTTAAACAAAAAAAACATGACATTAATTTACCCACATTACTCATTCACATTTTAGCATGTACCCATCCTTATTTTATGATCATTTAACTCTTAACTATCATCAAAACATGTTTCTTTTCAACCAATCAAGAAGAGTAATGCTTATACTTACTCGTTTACTTCAAGATCTTCAAATAACACTTCACCCTAGCTTCTCCCATACATCCCACGATCATCAACTTTCAAGGTGAAATGGGTTGGGTCTTTTAGCAACAAGAAGAAGATAGAAAGATAGTTAAGTGGCTAGTAGTAAGGTTCCATTTGATGCTTGGAGAAGAGAGTGTCGTGAGTGAAGAAGAGAGAAAATGAAGAAGATGAAGAAAAGAAGCAAGTGTACTAAATGGACAAGTGAAAGACTATAAGATGGTCTTTAAGTTGGGTAAAAATTTGTGAGTGGTAAGTGGCAAGTGTTGTGACACTTGTCACTTACCACTTGTCATCTTATTGTGGGCTCTAATTGGTTCCTTTAAAAGGCTAGTCCATTTGTCTCCAATTTTCAACCCAAATTTCTCCTAATATTCAATGACACTTGTCATTAAATCTCAATATCATTTATAAAAATTTTCACTACCATTTGACTCTTATTTCTACTAGTATTCATCAATTATTCCGCCACTTGGCATTTTTTTAGTCCAAAAATGCCCTTAAATTCTAGAAAATTCTCACATTTTACCAAAAATTGTCATATTTCACCAAAAATTCTAATTCACTTCTTATGCACTCCAACACAACTTTTAAGACACATAATTCATAATTCAAATTATAATCATATTAAAGCAATCATTTATACCCAAAAAATATCAAATAAGTGCATGAACAATTCATTACAATGTAGATAATAATCAAATTCACATGTGTGTATGCTAACATTACTCATGAGCATGAAATGCCATTTTCTAATCTCTCATTGCTATTTTCTCAATTACAGAAATATAGAGTTTTATCTCTTAGTATAGGAAAGGGATGTTACAAAACATTCTCTTTTAGAGGGTAGCGAGCCTAAGCAAAATATGATGGTATGTAAACTCAAAAAGGTTTGGGGTATGCATACATTTGAGGGAATTAATAGGAATTATAATAAATATCTTAAGGAATAGAATATTTAAAAGTATAAAATAGTATCTAAAAAAGATATAAAATATTATTCATCTAATCATAATATATTATCAATAATTTTTTTATTTTTTACTTATTTTTTCCATACCAACTAATTAAGTAATAAGGCTAGTTTGATTAATAAGTTTTTTAAGGATGTATCACTTACCTTATAGTTTCTTCAAGAAACTTAGATAGAGATGAAATTTGTAGTGTTTGGATCTGTAATGATATTGACTTAAATAAGAAAAATCCTTCAAGTTACTCAAGGATCATCTTTAAAATCACTTAATCTTATACCACAAGTTTATAATAGTTAGGCTAAGACTTCAAAATCATTTCTTGAATGCCAATCAATAAAACTAGACAGGTATGTTGGAGATAGGCACATGACAAACATCAATCTTCAGATATTCATCTTAAGTTTCCTTACATGGGTCTAAATAACGCAAATTCACAAAAATCTAGCGAAACTTACATTTATTTTAATCAAGCATGCCTATTTGGTACATGTAGATGATTTGACATAAATCGTCCTTTGGAAGATTCCTTAATAATATTTCCTATGGAATGTAACTGTTGTATAGAAGCTTTTGCTACATATAGGAAGATGAATCCTCGCTTAATCTATAGTAACTCTATATCTAGTGAGTATAGTAACATAGGATCGGTTACTTCGAACTAAACAGAATAACTTTGTACCTTATAGGCATGCCAAAAAACTTTCTCCTTCCTAAATAACAAGTTGATGTCCTTTCTTGTATTATATGAACCCAGCTCAGTCAGGTCTAGTAAGAGGCTTCATCACTAAAGCACTTTTTTGGATTCCATGTATAGGGATTTGGACAAAAACTTCAAAGCATGCATAAATCCTGATAAGCTACAAAGATTAGGTTTAAGAAGATCATAAAGAAGTTCCACATTCCTAAATAAATCATCGACTATTCAAACTAAGATGAGCATATTTATTACCCTAGGCCTGGGGAGGTATGATTTTATTATGATTCTTTGAAGTGTGGACTATGACTTCCTTTATACGTTTCCTATAATCCATTAGATACTTAATACTATAGACATAAGTCCTAGCCAATTACTTCTATATTTTTCGAGTATAATGGTTTGATTCATCATTGTCTAACATATTTGGGGGGTGACTCTACTTTGAGTATTCAAATTCATGAACCAATACAAGCTTGTGGGGATCAAAAGTGGATGGTATAACTTTAATGCTAAGATTTGGTTTTAGTTGTTAAATACTCCTTAACGTTTGAGTGATTAGAAGGAAAAGTTGTTTTCATATCAAATAAAACATGTTTATAGATTTTTAACGTTATTTGAAGGGGTTTAGAATAGAAAATTTTCAAGTAGGATAGGAACTTTATTATTCTTTTTTAATTGATTCAAGTTACTACTAGATACTTCATAAAGCTCAAATATTATGATTTTTATCAAATCTTTCTTACTTATCACTATAATGTGTTTGGTACGCTCCTCCAATGTTAAAGAGAATATTAAACATTATCTATGTAAATAATGTAGAATTCATAATAAAGGTAAAGCTCCTTACTAAAGAAAGGATAACACTTCCATATTAATGATATTGTGAGATGTTAGGTTATATCACTTTTAAGATTCATTGTTAAGTTCAATAGAGTTTATTCTCTACACACGTCCTATATCATTTGATTGTTACCCAAACCTTACGATTATTAGAGCCAAATGCTTATGGAGAGGGTAAAGATATAGTATTTGAATTTGTTTATTTGAGATTATTGGTTTCGTTCCACTGAGGGCATAAAGCCCTAGTAGTTTAAGCTAAGTAGTTTAGCCTACTCATAACTAGAGAGATTGATATTATTAAAGAAATGGATTTCTTTACGAGATCTAAATCTACCTCTGGTGCATCTGTCTCTAATATCAATAAGAGTCTCATAATTGAAAACTTTGAAAAGTTGATTGATAATTAGGAAATCCTTAAACCTCAAAAAGACCAAATTTGTTAACAATTAAAGTTCAAACTCTTCTAAAAAATGGATTACTCTATCCAAACATAAGAATGTGATATTTCTCTCTTAAAGCCCTTTGAAACTTTCCACCTATTGATCCCAATATCAACGAAAAACATAAAGATAAAATTTTTGAATTCATTCATATAATATTAGTGTAAATAAGAGTAAAACCCCTTACTAAAGAAGGGTCATACACTTCCATAGTAATGGTATTAAGAGATGCTAGGTTTTTATAGTTTTTAGGATTCACTGTTAAGTTCAATAAAGTATATCTCTACATAGGTCCCATCGCATTTAATTGTTACCTAGGTCCATCTCATTTGATTGTTACCTAAAACTAATGATTTCCCTTAAGGATAAAAATATTTTAGATGCCTTGGTATTGCAAATATAGACCTATAATTATAAAATAAACACTTGATTAATTCTTCTAGTAGTAATTTACAAAGCCACGGGCAATGTATTTGCCTATAAATCCTTAGTACTCATAAACCTTATTTTTGCAAACAAATATTACAAACTCCAACATTATATTCCCAAAGACCATAAAATGGAAAGGTATTAGCCTAAGTGGTGAATGGATACTTGAAGGTGGAGCAAATCCAAGTCCACATGTGCCTTTGAGTCTAAGTATAAAGATCAAAGAGATAAAGTAATGTAAAGATGGTAAAGTGAAGTTACCTTTGAGTAAAAAAGTCAAAAAGCTTTAGATAAACTAGGAAGAGTTTCTAACATTCCTTAAGTGATAAACATCCCTAGTAAAGACTTGTCTAGGCACTCAAAATTTGATAGCCCATCTTCAAACCTTCAAGGAGTAGATTATAACAAAAATATTCCACAACTTATTTACAGAAAAAAAAGACAATGAACATCAATCTCCCCTAACATCACTAAAATTTTCCTCAATAACAGAAAATGTGAACAATGAGCTATATGTGTTAGAGAAAGTTAAGAGAAGATATTGCATGATGACTTTTATTTTTTTAAAAACAAATAAAAAAGATTATGATTTTTAACAATTTTTTAGAGAAAAATAAATTCAAGATAAATATTATGAGTTTGTTAATAGTCATAGAGTACACATTTTATTCTTTAATTGGTTTAAAATATATGACCAAGAAAATAATATAAAATAACCTTTTGAAGCCAATAATAATAAAAAAACAAAGGTATGGAAGACAGACAAAAGAAAAATTATACTAAAAACAAAATATTTTTATTGCTTCCCTTTTGAAAATTACAAAATGAAAGTGTAAAACAAGCATTACGTGTTAAAAAAATTACACAAATAATTATTTGCTTACATTAGAAGGACAATTATCTAGAATAGAGAAAACATTAGAAAATCCTATTATGGATACCTAAGAAAGATTTGATAAACACCCTAACATTTAAACCTTATATGATAACTAAGAAAAATTTGATAAACACCCTAACATTTATGCCTTATGAAGTATCTAGCAGTAACTCAAACCGATACAGGAAGAAGATAATGAAGAATTTCTCAACGCCATTCAAAGCCGAATAAATAGGATAAACAAAAATATTGCCTCTGACTTCCCCAAATCTTCAACATCCTAAACATTAAAGATCATCCAAATTAAAACCCAAGCTAGGATTAAAATCAGTAACTCCTAAGAAATTAATATGATTGAACAAGATAGCAATACTGAATCTGATAGCTTTCAACCTCCTTCCTCGGCATTAAACAAACTTTGTTGGTTAAACAACACAAAACTATATTGTTTAAAACCTATTATCCCTAATTTAAATATTGATAAAAAACCTAATGTCTTATAATAAACTAGGTACAAAGTGTCTTTAGTGTAAAAGTGGGAATATAGATGGATCTCTGAGTATAACGTATTAAATATGTTTCAACAAATGGCAGTGGCTGCTAATACCTATTCAACCTAATTAGGAACCTCTAAATATACTATAGCTGAGTTATTGATAGCCAAATTTTTTTGTGAAATTGAAAGGTTAGTGGGATTACCACTTGAAAAAATCTTAAAGACTTAATATTCTTAAAGCCATTAAAGAAGGTGAGGGAATTTTATATGAGAATACTGAGCTTATAGAAGATGTTATCCTAACTTTGATATTAACAATTTCACATTTCATTGGCGATTAGTCACACTTGAAAGATAAAAATGTTAAGTTATTGTATAAACTTAGGTGTAAAAAAAACTTTTACATTTCAAATGATACAAAGACACCTTTTTAACTAAAGTCATGTTAGCATGACTTCTCCCTTTAATATATGAAAATGTGTGAAATAATATTAGAGAAAGCCATAATGATTAAATCTCTTACAATAGATTGACTTATGGTGAGCTAATTAGTGATACCTAAGAAGAAGGATTGAAACTTTGCTAAAATACAAAACTTTAAAAACAATTAAAATATGAAATGTTCAAAACCAAAAAATAATAATTAGGATCTTTCTATCAACAATTTGATATTTCTTATAACAATAATGACAAAATTGTAGAGAATGTAGTAAAGCCTTATAAAACAAAAATAGGAAAAAAAATCCCTATATATTTTACAAAAACCTAAACCAAATAAAAAATATGTTAGTAAAAGATAAAACTTCCCTTCAACATCCAAATTTTAAAAAACGTAACATATTATAGATGCAATAGAAAAGAACATACGACAAAATGTTCTAAAATAAATAAAAAACTTCAAAATTTAGAATTAGACCAGGAGATATTAGATAAAATCCAAGCTTTAATGATTGAAGACTCTAAAGACTACTCTGATGAAGAATTTGATAATGAAGCATTAGGGTTAAAAATTCATAGCTCTACAAACATAATGAAATAGTAAATAATGATCAATTATAAGAAGAATAAGCAAAACAAATTAATATGTTATCAAAAATTTCAAAAATTCCTATTAGAGAGTTATAAACTATATTCAAAATCCTAATCGCAAAAAGAATATCTAATGAAACTTCAACAATCATTTTAAGCCCTAGTTAAAGCTTACCTTTAATTTCCTCATCTACCTACAATTTGACAAACATATTAGATAAAAAAAAAAGAATTGACAGTATCTAGTCCGTATCAAGAAATTATAGTGATAAAATAATAATTAAAAATGTTAAAAAACAAAGAGAAGATAATGAAACAAAGAGAAATTTGCTCCAACCAATTAATAAAAAGGAGTGTGATTTAGATGAAGAAGTTAATGAAAACCTTATGATAAGTGCAAAACTTAGGGGGCGTTTGGTTTGAGGGTTTAGGAATAAAGGAATGGAATAATTGTAAAAAATATTGTTTGTTTTGGGGTTTTCAATTCCAAGGTAATGGATTTATCCCATTAAATTTGGGAAT
>JAOSBK010000006.1:35800691-35826477 GCA_027568895.1 Erythroxylum shatona | reverse complement strand
CCTATGCAATCTCAATCTATCCCATCCTATGCCAATTTTACCATTTTACCCTTCCAGTAGGGGGTGGGATGTTACATCCGCAACTCCATTTGCGCCCACAGTTGTAACCCGGACAAAAAGTTGAAGAGCTTGTCCTCGTCTGACTTGGTTTCAATATCAAGTAAGAGAACTTAAAGATTTCATACAATCTCTTACCGATCCATCCTGCATTAGCTTCTTCAAGGCATCCCTCGCGAGCCAAGAAGTATTTATGAGAAGAAATTGATCCTTCAACTCCTTCTTCATGAGCTCCCATGTATCTACAGGAGTTCTACCCGCGCTGATCTTCTCAGAGGTCTTCGTCCTCCACCAGAGCTTGGCATCCCCATCCAAGAACATGGCTATTACATTGATCTTATCAGCATCTGATATCCTAGCAGCCGCAAAGAACTGCTCTATATCCCACAAGAAGTTCTCCAACACCTTGGCATCCCGCACGCCTTCAAACACCCTTAGTTCACATACTTTCACAGAAGAAAGTTACAGTGTTGATCCTTCACCTCGCTCGACATCTTGCATTGCAATGATACGCCTTAGCATAGTAATCTCAAACTAAGCATCCTCTAGCATCCTCAATATATCTCCCATCTGTTGCTGCAACTGTTGGATCCTCGCCTCTAACATCTCGAAACGACTATTGTGAGAAGTGACTTCTTCCTCCCCCTGAGGAATTAGTCCAAGGAGTGTCTCAACCCTAGACACCCGTTCTGTGAAGTTGCCTACTGCCATTTCAAACTTTGGCTCTAATACCAGTTGTTACAAAGTTCACTTTGGAGACTTGAACTTTCACCCGAAGTTGCTCGCTCACACCCTTTATATGGCAATCTCACTTAGATCTGTTAAAGCAAGACTCAACCTTCCCCAACCTTGAAGTATTTACCTCGCACACACTTGAAGAAACAACGCGGAAGCAACAAAGAATATAGGCACCAAGAAAACACACAAAGATACGGTCAAACAAACAACTTTATATTACTTTCCCTCAAAAGAATACAAAAAATGCTCTCTCTGAAATCTCACTCCCTCTTAATGAATTCTAAAGAGCAAAGCTCGAATGACCTATATATAGGCATCCTAGCCTGGAGTCACAGATTCTCACTAAATCTATACTACCCAAGATGATGTCTATCCTTATGAGATAAGATTACATAAACCAATTGGATGATACCCCCATCCAAATAGGACTCTAACTGATATGATAGAATCTAATAAGATAACCTAAGATAGAGTTTACATTTATCTAAAACACTATCTAGAATACTAACATCCTTATCCACGAAGATCTCCACTATCTTCAGATGTTGAGTTTCATTGCAACTCTAACTCATAGTCATCGCCACATCATCCAAGATCTCCCCGCGATCTCTATCTACTGATGATGCAATATGATCTCGTCGAAGCCCACTAGCACACTAGTCTGATCCAATACTTCTTACAACAAGTCCGCTAGTTGTGGTCCATCCATCCGAGCATAGCCAAGTCCTTAGTCCATCAAGTCCTTAGCCTAGGTCGAGTCAATCTTCACAAAGTTTGATGTTTTACCAAAATTTGCACCAAGTCTGATCTCACTCACCCACATTTGCCTTAGTGTTTTCAACACAGCCTATCCGCACATAGGTCCATCAATGCATGCCCATGGACAAGTCCATCTTCCATGTTAGGCTTACTCATGGTGCAGTCTCGCCGCTCTATGACTAAGTCACAAGTCATAAATCGAGTTAGTATAAAAACCTCGCCCATTTACATACCTTCGAGCTGCCTCATTGAAGTTAAATGTTTAGGCGTCTCATTATGCTCGCATGCCTTCGCGCATCCTCGCGGGTCTCATACACTTCTGCGCCTTCTCGCTAAACCTCGGGTCTCGCATGACTTAGTTTTTCAACTCTGCGTGGCCTCGCATCTGAATCTCACATCTCGTCGAAGATTTTCGCCAATGTGCGCCTACGCATGCCCACGCGTATCGAATCTTGCCTAGTCTCGGGATCTTCATCGATACTTCTCGCATCCCTCGCCTACTTCGCAAGTTCCTCGGGTTTTGCTTGCCAATTCGCAAGACTTTGCCTTATTCCTCGTCAACACGCCTTCCTCGTGCCAACTTACATGCCAAGCATTGACCAAGGCTCGCTAACACTTATACGATCCCGCAGTCTGAACTTAGGAGTCTAACAGTAGGGATGGGGAAGAGAAAGCAGTGGAAGTGTGATCATCAGAGGTATTATTGTTGTCATTGTTAGCTGGCATTTTAAATGAAAAGCTGTGGTGTAGGTTTGTATTATCATGAGGTGAGGTCTCTAATGAAGTAGTAAAAGAATGAGAAAAAATTAGGAGACATGGGAGATGAAGTGTCACATATTAAGGAAAAACGGGAGTTTAGCTCATTAATTGATGAATTAACAGAAGAAAGCATGGAAGATGGTTAAGACTTTGTGGCCAACTGTAATAGTGATAGAGGTAGGGATATTGTAGGAGTATTTAGATGATTAATATTTTACGCCCCAACTAATTGTAAATATGGAAAATTCTCTTCGTCAAAGACAACATGACGCACAATGTATAATCGATTTGTTAATGGATGCAAACTGTAATATCCTTTATGTATATTTTAGATGTGGAGATTTTGGATGCCTTTTCAACTGTAAAAGTGTGGTTGAAGCAATTATAACGCTCTAATGCAAAATGTCCAAATTTAGCACATGACCTTGGATTTCTTATCCCTTCCATTGGAACTATCAAACTTGCCATTATTTCGGCCTCCCTTGTAAGTCTGTTGGTGAGGTTTTCCATTAGCATAAGATTGACTATAATTATGAGCTTGAGTAGATGAATTATAGTTGGGTCTTTTTTAAGAAGATTTGGAGGCAATGTTGGCAACAAGAAAATATTAGAAAGCTCAATTTTCTCCTCCTCTTGAAGAAGCATTCCCAACAGTTCGTCAATAGAAATAGGTTTAGCTCTAGTACTAATAGAAGTATGAAAAGTAGAATAATCCTCACCTAATCCATGAAGTATGAAATTGACAAGATCATCCTCCAACACTAAGTTAGATGTAGAGGCTAATAGATCAACACTGTTTCTTTGCTTTTTTATATACTCTAAAATAGAGACTGAATCTTGTGAGAGAGTTTGAAGTTGCTAGAGCAATTGCAAAAGTTGCCAGACAATTGCAATATGCGAGCTCGAGATTGAAATTGAAAAATCCTTTCAAAGATAACCTAGGCCTCTCTAGCACAGAGGCTCTTACTATGTTGATTTGAATTTTCTTAGAAATGATTGTTTTAAGCCACAAGAGGACCAATCTATCCTTTTTCTTCCAAACAACAAATTTATGATTAGATTTTTGAATGGAAGATTGAGAAGTCTCCCTCTGGTGGTTATTGAATGAAGCTTGGTGGTGCCATAATTTCACCAGTGATAAAGCCATTTAATCAAAATCTTCTGACGCTGATAGAGCATTTGTGCTCTAGAGCTAATAGTTTTCTCTTTCCATCTTAATGTTCATGATTGGAAAAGAAGTAAATAGGATTGGCTAGGAGATGTAGTAAAAAGTTGTCATTGAAGTTAGTCTTTTAGGCTCTAATACCATACGAAGACACAGGGGATTTTGAACGCATTCCCTTATCAAGTTGTTAACTTATTTATACTGAATGATATAACAAACTCACGAATATTTTAGTACAAAGGAGATTATAAAGAGATATATAAAATTCAATTCGACAAAGTTATCCAGTAGTATATCTAGGAGCATCTGAGTTGGTTTTAACCAACATTTGACTTAGTCACTTGTTATTAGGTTGTTGCGGAAATAGTCTCTTTAATTTTAGGTTGTCGGAGAGATATTCTCTTTGATACTAAAAATTATTTTTTCACACATATTTGTCTAAATAGAACTATCTTCGTTTGTACCGTATGTTACTGATTCCATCAGATTCTTTTAGTACATCCAAGGTACCAACTTAAACTATTTAAGGATTCCAATGATAGCTTCTGTGGTGACAAGCGTTGTCTTAAGAGCTGGTTGCTTTTCTTCATCATCATATTTTTCTAGGTTCTACTTGCCTAGGAAATTATAAGCCCACTCATTAGTTCCACTCCCTGAATTGCACCTGAAATCATATATATGGGCTAGTCGACACGTGGTTGTAAGGAAGTTCTCTAGCTATGACATTGCAAATGAAGCTTGAGGAGGTCTTTGTGGGTCAACACAACATTTGTAGATACCAACAGTGCATACTCCATTGCACAATATGATTCTCCCATCCATTTCAATGGTCGTCTCTATGAAGTATGGGTAGATGTTAATGCGTTTGGACTAGATGGATAAGAGACCCACAAAATAGCTATCTATTGAAGTTTTACATGAGCGGAAGAACAATTTGTACCTTAATCACCTATCCACAACCTCTTTCTTTCTTATTTTATTGGATTTGGTTATGCTTGAAGTACTCTGTACGAAGTATAGTTTTGTCAAACGAAGCCCATATTTATGTTGAGATTACTAAGATGTAATGCCATGCACTTTGCCCATATTTATTTTGAGATTATTATGGTGTGTGTCATACAGTTTAATTATGAGACTAATTAGGTATTCTGCCCATTTATGCATATGGAGGGAAATAATTATTCGATACAGCTGCCTCAACGATTGAAAATCTGATCCAACTTGTGATCAAAGTCATGAATAATGAACCTAAATCGTTTTATAAGTTGGAAATCACAAATTATTTAACCTTGCCAACTTGTGATCAAAGTCATGATATGACCCTAAATCGTTTTATAAGTTGGGAAGAAGGGTGGCACTATTAGCCATTCAAGTTCATCTTCATCTATGCTTCTGACTTAGACAAGAAGACCAGGAGCTTCCTGGTTGATCTCCGTTCTTTTTCTTTTTTGGTTTCAAATGCACCATATGCGATTCTCAAGTTTTGATATAGTTAGTACGAATATTCTGCTAAACCTATACAATTAAAAATAAGCAACTGGGTCAATATTTTTTTCTTTAGGCTTGAAATAATTAAACATGAATTTGTTAAAAATTAATGGATTGAGTAAATTTTTGTCTTAATATATTAGATTTTTTGAACTTTTTATTAACATAATAGAGATTGTTTAATCTAAGGCTTTACAAAATTATAACACGTATTCTTAACAAAATTAAAAAAAAAACATAAAACTTTATGATCATTTTATAAGAATGTAAACAACAATATATTGTGCGCACATTAAGAAAATAATTTGCTTTTCAATAGCTTTATAATTTTTTGGACTACGTTTAGGTTACACAAATTATTTTTTCTCCTCTTTAAATAAAATTTGATTTCAGAATATGTTTTAAGATGAACTAGAATAATTAGGTTATTGTATTATTTATTAATAAGAAATTTTAGTCTCCTCACTTTATTATGTAAAGTTGTATTACCTCATTTCTTTTTGGTATTATGAGTATAAAACACAATTTTTAAATTCAATCTTTGACATATTAAAATCAAAATATTCAAACTATGTTTTATAAAGAAAGGAAAGTTTCCATTTTACCATATAGGCCAACTCTTTATTAAAGATTACTCACAAATCAATTTCAGTTTAGAAGTAGAAGTATAATAAACATGTAACTATACAAATAATAATTTGAATTCTAATTTTTATATATTTTGATTGAATAAAGAGTATATAATTATTAAATGTGTATCAAATAAACTATTGCTACTAGCTTAAAATTAAGAAATGACTATCACGGACTCAATTCAATTATACACACTTTCGTAAAGTGAGCGCCTCTTGTTAATAAAAGCTCAATTGGAATTACTTGCCATTGTCCAATTAAGTCTAATTTGTCACGCATATTAAAGACAGGAAATATACTTGGTGAAGGTAATTTTGTAGTTGATTATGTGGCTAAATTATATCATAATATTTCTATCAACTTTTCAAATTTGGGAGGAGATTCTTGACATCCTCTTCTTAATTATTTGGATCTTTTCTAAAATAATTTTAATTTTCTCTTAGTTTAGTTATAACCCAAAAAAAAAAAAAGACAGAGAAATCTCGAATTTTGCTTTTTGTATAAACGGCATCTTTTTTCCTACTCATTATCATCACAAATTTTCTATTATAGAAGTAGTTAAGTATTCTGAAAATACGTTCAGTTATTTTTTAAATTTTCGGGTTCGAAGATCCCTGTCAAATATTACCGGCAAGCTTGCTTCTTCATCAACTTTCTCTCTCCTCCGATCTAGATTCTAGAGATCTACCACCACTCTTTATATCGATTCTTCTGTTGTTCGCCGATATCTTTCCCGCTCTCCACTGCCTCCGAGGCCTTCCTATCAATCGTACTTTCTACGTCTATTATCTCCTCGAATCAACGCATTCATTGGGACGTTTACCTCTGTATATCTAGGGTTTCCAGTTCCGCACGCATGCACACACACAAAAAGGAATATAAATTGAAATACGAATTGAAAGTTTTTAAGTGTTTTGTCTGAGGCAATTGGTTTTCTTTTTCTAGGTATTGCCATTTAGACTGTTGCTTGTTGATGTTTATGGCGTTTGTTTGTTTCCTGAGAAAACGAAACGGCGATTGTCATTATCATTATTTATTTTTTCCGTGCTTTACAATTTTGCTCCTTGCTGCTACTCCGCCGCTTGTTTTACGTATTTAATTGTCTAAAAATGTGTTTTTGTTCTGATTCTTTTTGGTATTTTTCTTTCGGAAGGTTCGATATTATGGAAGAAAGTGAGTCTTTAATGTTGTTATTTGTACATTCATTGGGTGTATGAATCTCAATGGACAGTTGTTGAGGACATATCTTCAGTATTTTTTAGTACTTACTTGGACACTCACTGAAGGTGTTAGGATTTTCTTGCATAGAAATGTGGACAACAGTAGGTGTAATGTAAATGGTGAAACGAAATTCTGTCTGAGCTATTTAGTGCTTAACTTCATTCTTGCCACTTGTTGGCGGTTAGCAATTTATGCGCAGAACTCCTTATTTTTGCAAATGCACGGAGACACAAGATGTTAAAGAAATTGTGTATAGTAGCTGTGAGGCTCTAGACACTTTTGTGCATCGTTGTTTCAGTGGTTTTTCTTTTGCTGAACCTTGATATCTTCCTTTACCAATCGGTTTAATATATGAGTGATGTTATTGCATCTTGATCTGCATGAATATTTTGTTCGTCTCCAATAATTAATTTTCTTGCTCTTACGTGTTTGTTCTGTTCTGTTAATTCATTCTCGTGGTGGAGTTTTATGGACATTTTAATTGACAGGTCTTTTGATAAGGTCATTGGATGACCTTGCTAAAAAGAACTGAATTATGACATCGAGCATGTTGGCTGGAGAGCGCAGGTATGCTGATCTTATGTTTGCATACCCTTTGCAACTATTCATTTTTTATTGTATATGTTATTTTTCTTGGCAGATACAATCCTATGTCGTCTTTTTAGGAAGTTATTAGGCTATTCTCTAGTTAATTTAGCTTTTTGTGAAAATAATTTTTTGAAATTAATAAATGTAATTTTGATTTGGCTTTCTATTGCTATTTACATTTGATCAAAATTAAAATGCCAATATGATTCACATATCAGTACTTAAAAAGATCTGTAAGATTCTTGGATGCTCTTGAACCTTCATCTTTGGGTGACATGGTCTTGGGTTGGGTTTTGTTTTCTATTTTAATGTTTCTGATCTACGTACTCACCAATGAGTGAATGAAATTAGTAATGCCTAACCTCTTCTTGATTAAAATCATGTAATGATTTGGACTTTGATTGCTGCATATCTTTTAAATTTGTTTCTCTCTCTTTCGGTGAAATGTTTATTTTATATTTTAATGTTATATTAGATTTCTTTTTCTAATACTCTAAGCTAGTATCAAGTTTGTGTGTATAATATCTTTGATCGTCAGTGATCAATGGATATTTCATACCAGTCATAACTACATTTCAATGTTGAGTGTTATTTTTCTGTCGGAACTTTCTCTTGATCTATGTGTGTGAATACCAATGTTTTTCCCTTTCTAGCATACATTCTGTTGCACTTTTACCAAATTATAATTTCTTTATGATCGCTGAAACATGACAACTGTTCATTGTTGTTAAATTAGTAAGCATAACAATGTAAAGATCACAGGTGTGTGAATCATTTTTATCTTTAGACATGTTTTGAATTTCTTTCTTTTTGGTAGGAACATTTATTGGATTTTTTAAGATTAGATGTTTTAGGATGTTCCTGAAGGATGTGAAATGCATATATATGAAATTCTTGGTTGTGGGTCGCAGATGGGCTTCTGCAAGAAGAGGTGGGATGACTGTCTTGGGGAAAGTTGCTGTCCCTAAACCAATAAACTTGCCCAGCCAGAGGTATTCGATTTTTCCACAAAACTTTTTCTGATCATGTGACATATTTCTTCATATTAAATTAAATGTTGCTCTATCTCTTCTTTTCAAGGTTAGAAAATCATGGTTTGGATCCAAATGTTGAAATTGTTCCAAAGTGAGTAATTCATCTAACCATGCTATTGTCTATATTTTACTATTTTGTTTCTTTTGTTTATCTTCAGTTATTGTAACTTGTTGTCAAACTTATTATTTTGAGTGGAGATAGTTTTTCTTTTTTTGCCTTTCTACTTGAAGTGACTAATCTCTGGCAATTGACAGGGGAACCCATAACTGGGGCAGTAAATCATCATCTTCATCATCAAATGCTTGGGGAACTTCATCTCTTTCTCCAAATGCTAATGGTGGTTCTCCAAGCCTTCTCAGTGGCCGCCCTTCATCTGGTGAAAGTGGCACTCGACCATCAACTGCTGGTAGTGACATAAACCATGAACCTATTACTAATGTATCGGGTTTGAATTCAAGGCCATCATCAGCTTCTGGAGCATTGACTTCAAATCAGGCATCACTTGCAGCATCACGTCCTCATAGTGCTGAAACAAGACCTGGTAGTTCACAATTATCACGGTTTGCTGAGCCTTTGCCTGATAACTCTGTAGCATGGGGTGCAAGTAATGCATCAGAAAAGTTGGTATGGTGTCCTTAAGTTTTTCGTTTGAATGGTCATGTACTGTAGTTCTCATTATCTAGAGGTAAATCTACATGTTGTTCTATTCTATAATCGAACATATAGTCTGCATTTTAGCCAACACGCCGAGTAATGGGATACTTATTACCATTAAATCACTTTGTGTTCCATTTTCCATGACTTTTTATTGTTCTTTGCAAGTTTTATTTTGACTTGTGGTCGTTGTCAATTTTTTGACATTCGGTTAGTTCTGTATTGACACTGATTGGAGGTGACCTAAATATACTTTCAAATTTCTAGTTATTGTACCATAAATATGGAAAACCGATCTTTTCCTACAGGCATCGTTTTAAATTCTAAGTTATGAATTCTGAGCATATTAATTTGCTCTATTAGTTATTCCAGTCGTAAAAGAAAAGGCTTATCATTCCACAAGTTTGCGCACAAATGAGAAATATATCATGGGCTTTTTTAAAATCAAAACTGCTTTTGCTTTCTAATTTCATTTACTAATTGAATTCCTCTGTTATTATGTGTTCTAGGGGGTCTGTAGTTTAGATCATCATTTTCGTTACACTTAGTATTGTAGGGTTAGCTTGGATTTGCATTGTGTTTAGTGCCTGCTAATTCTGAAGTTTAAGGCTACAAATTGGATTTGGAATTTGGTGGCTCAACTCCAATTCTTTTGTTTGGTAACAAATTTAGGATTCATCTTCTAATTCCAAAATTTGTTTGTTGAAATGCTAATTTAAAATATTTTTCATTATCTGTGGGACAGATGCATTTTATTAATCTTTGGAAGAATAGTTGTAGCTTGTGTTGTTTAGTATCTTAAGTGAATTGTAGGATTTGAAGATGAATTTTACTTCACTTGAACTATAAAATCATTTTTATATAAGTACCCCTTATCTCAGGTAGAGTTATTATTTGATCTTTTAATGTTGCCCCTTTCCTCTCCCTTCCACCCTGACATCAAATATTTGTGATTTATTAATGGTTATCTGAAATGTTGAAGTCAATTATTTGTTCTACTCAAGCTGACTGAAAATCAATGTCTTACCTGACTTGGATATTATGACACTTCAGGGAATGAAATCTTCCAAAAATGATGGGTTTTCTCTGATTTCTGGAGATTTTCCTACTCTTGGTTCAGAAAAAGAACTTTCTGGAAGGAACCCAGATTCCCAAGGTTGAAATTTGAATATTGCCTTAAATTTTGCTACTAGTGAATCTTACTTGGTTATTGGCACGGTTTATGATTGGTTTGACATTTTCAAATGTGGTTGTTATTCTGTTTTTTCAACATTTTGAATTTTTGAAAAAATCTCCGGTCATTCACAATGCTAATTGTTTGATTCTTGATTGGCTCCTTAGTGATATCTTTCTACAAATCTTGGATTTTTTAAAATATTTTATACCTTTGTCGATTTATTGACCAAGTTTTATGATTACAGACCATGGTTATCATAGTCGGCCTAGCTCGTCTTCTGGTGTGGTGACAGCAGGGAAAGAGAGGATCGAGAATTCTGTAGGTTTGTTTCTTTGTACTATACTTTCCTACATGAAATTTCTGTTATGCTGATGGTTCTGTGCATTTTTTTTCAGCTGATGTGTCTACACATGGAAACTTCAGAAATGAAACTGCAACTTCTTTGAGAAAAGCGGATACAATATATGGTGAAGATCGAGCCCAAGCTTGTGTGGAGAAGTGGCATGGTGATCCTCAACCCTATCCTTATTCTAATATTCCCCCTCAGCATTACGATGCATGGTGCATTCCTCCTGTAAATAATCATCCAGGTGGTGTTTGGTACAGAGGGCCTTCGGGAGGTTCAAATTTTGGTCCACCAGTTGCACCAGGTGGTTTTCCCATGGATCCATTTCCATATTACCGTCCACAAATGCCCCAAACTGCAATTGCGAACAAAAAGCCTGTTCCTCCTCCAGGAGCTGGGCCCAGAAGACCCCATCAAGAAAATGGAGAAATGTTGAGACCTAATGTCTGTGATCCTTATGTTCGTACTGGTATGCCAGTTAGGCCTGGCTTTTATCCTGGTCATGTGCCTTATGATGCATACTATGGTCCTCCTATGGATTCCTATGGTGCCAGCGAACGCAATATTGCACTTATGACAATGGCCATGGGCCCTACTGCATTTAATGGTTATTCAGGACAAGATGTCCCTGATTCTGGCAACCCTCGTGGTAGATCCTCTGGATTTGGCCCTGATGGTAAATCAGTGGTTTCAGAACAGGAGGAACCTGGGAATCTTCAGGAAGCTCGAGGACCATACAAAGTTCTTCTCAAGCAGCATGATGGTTGGGAAAGAAAAGATGAACAGAAGTGGAATGAGTCCATGACAATTAATGCACCAGGTCCGGGGGGGGCAGATCATCCCATGAACTCATCATGGAATAGTGGAAGGAGAGGAGAGAACAAGGATGAAAGAATGCGCACAAGAAAGGCACTTGTTGAACAAGCTTTGGAGGCAATTGACAATGGAGGTGGTATGGCTTCAAAAGCCAAGGCACCTGAAACGGTTGGAAATGCCAAGTCATCTGATGATTGGCCACTTGAAAATGCAGATCACTCAGCTTTTACTTTCCATGAGGTATCATCAACATCAAAAGATCCCAGTCTGATTCAGAAAATAGAAGGTTTGAATGCTAAGGCTCGTGTTTCTGATGGAAAGCTTGATGTTAAATCCACTTCCCATAGGTTGGAGTCTAAGAATACATTGCAAGTTCGTAATGCTAGAACTAATAACTCAAGTGAAGCTTCTGGAGTGGATACTGGATCGCTGGATACAACTGTTGGTTTTATCAACAGTGCCTCACATGAAGACTATGCAACCACTGGGGATAGAAGCCTTGAATCAACTGCTGCAGATGGAATACTTACCACCAGGTGGGTTTATGACTTGCTTACTTTAATTGGACATACATCTGAAATGCCAATCTTCAGAATGTGCTAATACCTAGATTCTCAGATCTGCTAGTGGCATGCATGGTAGGGCTGATTATCGTGGTAGTGGAAGACTTCCTGCTGAAGAGACTGGTGGATTGTGGAGGAAATCTCAGGTCACAGACCGACCAGGTGTTGTATCATCAGATTTTGAAAATGCCTCTGTTGTTTATCAGCGAGGCCATACATCAGTGAGGGCCCCTGAAAATTTTCGTCGATTTCTTCAAGAAAAGGATGGAGAGTCTCTGCCTCCCGTTTCTAATGCTTGTGATAGCCAAGCACAGGTGGCTTGTATTTTTTTCCATTTTATTTCCTTTTGCTGTCAGGTGAATATCCTCTTACTGATTATTGAGTCTGTTAATCAGCGCGCTAAGATGAGAGACGTAGCCATGCAACATCACCAACAACGAGAGAGGGAGGAGAAAGAACGAACAAGAGATCAAAAGGCCAAAGCTCTAGCAAAATTGGAAGAGTTGAACAGGCGTACGGAAGCAGGAGATGGCATAATTTCAAAATTAGAAACTGTTGCTGGTGATGTTAATAAGAAGAATGTTGTGGCTCCAGCCCAACCAACTTTGGCTGGTAACAAACCCCAGGAATCAAGCTATACTGTAGTTTTCAACAGAAATGCTAATGAGCAGGGCAATGAAAACAGTGTTGCAGGGGTTGAGAAATCTACCACTGTGTCCATTGAGGTAGTGATGCAGGCACCAAAGCCTGTTTCTGTGGCGCCTGTGTTGCTTGAGCAATCGGAGTCATTGCGACGGGATGATGTTCATTCAGACTCTTCAACTGGCAATAGTATCCGACATGTTCCTGATAACATTGCTGCCAAGCAGAATCACATGGGTTACAGACAAAAGCTAAAAAGTCCATCAGAGAAGAACCCTACTGAAAAATTAATTTCTACCACTATTTCTGAGGCATGCAGTGGTAATGTTGGTGCGTCTTCAACAAATAATGGAAAGAAGAAAAGTGTAAAAAGCAAGCAGAGAGTAGAGGAGTCCTTACCCGCTGTGAGAGATACACCTGCTTTGGAAAACGTGGTTCAAAGTGATGAACAGAGGACTTCTGAGCCTCAGTTGGATCCTGGATCACTTCAGCCTCAGACTGACTCTAAAGATGTACCCCTGTCTTCAGAGCAGCGTTCACCTGTACCCAATGAGGAAGTGCATACCCATTTAAAGAACCAGAGGAAATATCAGCATGCATGGAGGTTGCCCAGAACTACGCATGCTAATAAATTAACAGAGAAATTCCAGAGTGGTGATGCTGTTGTCTGGGCTCCAGTTCGGTCGCAAAATATAACTCAAGCTTTTGATGCAGTCAGTCAGAAAACTGCAGTTGAGACTTTTGGTCCATCTATAAAGATTCATCAGCCAGTTCAGAATAGCCTGAAAAACAAGAGGGCAGAACTGGAGAGGTACATTCCAAAGCCTGTTGCTAAGGAAATGGCTCAGCAGGGAAGCAATCACCAATCATGGATTCTTCCAGCTAGTCAGGTTACAACTGACCATCCTCCTGGAAGGCCTGAATCGGGTTGTTGTGGTGCTGAAAGGTCTCAAACTTCTGATGCATCTGTTGCAAAGGTAGGTTCTACTTTGGAGTCAAAAAAAGTGGAAGATCGGAAAAATAGGCCAGGAAAAATGCATGGATCATGGCAGCAACGGGGCTCAGTAGAACCAACAGATTCTAATGAAAGTAGAAATGCTCAAAAATCGATTAAGCATCATCAATTGCAGAAATCGTCTGTGATTTCTATGAAAGATCAGCCGAGGTATTCAGATGAATGGAATGCCACTGATGGCTGGAGCATTCCTGAGGAACCCATTACAGCAGTTGTTACTGTTGTGAAAGAACAGGTTATGACAGCCAGAGGAAAGCGACAATCAGACAATGATCACAGAAGTGCAGGACACAATCATGATTCACGGGAGAGGAGAATTAATAATGGGGACATTGAGAAAGTTCGTGTCCAATCATCATCCTCTGATAGGGTTCGAGAAGATACATCTGGTCCTTCAAAAGAAAACCGAGATGCTGCGGAACGGTTGACCTCTCACTGGCAACCTAAATCACATCACTATTTGGCCACTAATCAAAGAGGAAGCAGGTTAAATGGTGGTCAGGATGGTGTCGAACCTGGCGCTGCCAATAAAAAGAATTCTGGAAGCCAGGGTGTGGTATCACTCCCATATGAAGCTGATAAGGTGCCTGTATTCAGGGATGAACAAATTGTGTCTGAAAAGAGAAACTTGGTAGACACATCAAGTATGGGGCCTCGAGAGGCAAAGAAAGTGGCCACTCATAAAGGACATCCTGGTAGCCCAGCTGAATCTCCTTCAAAGGTGGATGGTCGAAATGATCAGTACACATCTTTAGGCTTCTGCAAAGATGAAAACCAGAACATTCGTTTTGGCCTAGAATCCCATGGGGAATGGACTGTTTCCCAGAAAGATAACAGGCAATATAATGTGAACCGGGAAAGGCAAAGACATTACGAGTATCAGCCAGTTGGGCCACACAACACTACCAAAGCCAATGAGTTGGAACCTCCCAAAGATGGCTCTTCTAATTCTGGTCCAAGGTTCGGGCAGAGGAGCCAGAGTCATTCAAGGCGTGGTGGGGGTAACTTTCAAGGCCGGAAGACCAATGGTGCCCGGCTAGATGGTCGATATGACTGAAGAACGAGTACATGAGATCTGTGAGTTTTTGTTTTCTCAGGAACCGTGCCCCTTGCATATGTATGTGGCTTAATCCCTCAACCATGCAGGTATTCTAGTTCGGGTAGTTATTTTGTGTATTTAGCTGGGCTTGAGAAGAAAGCAAACTGTAAGGTTGACAAGGAGGAAAAGGAAGAAGTTTTGAGTGATTGGGGTTAAGATGAATGGCTGCTTTCGTTTTCTTTTTTTAAATACTGACTGACCTAACAGTGTAATTTGGTTACAGCTTGTGTTTGCTGATATCTTCGCAGTGCAGCGGTGATCTCAAATGAAGGAGCTCTCCCTTTTCAAATCTTAAGATCTGCCTCTGCTTGTGATGCTGCTAGTGCCTTCATAGCCCCGAAAATATATGGATTTTTTTAACTCCTCTTATATAAAATTTTAAATTTTATATATAAAACGAAATTTCTTAAACCTGAAATGAAAAAAAAACTCTGTTGTTAGTATGTTAATGTTGGTTTAGAACATTGGAAACTTTGTAGATTTTATCAACTTAATCACGAATAGGAAAGAGCAGGAAGAGAAGCTTTTGCATCCCGCCAGCTTGATCTGGTTTGGAACAGAACAGTTTTCCCATTCCGTACCTCCAGCGGTCACTTCTGTATTTTAATTAATTAATTACTTTTTAGTTAATTAAAGAATCTACTTTTGTTGTGATGCCAATAAATCTAATAAATTCTTTTGGTTTGAGAATATTCGTATATTCAATAATTGTTTGTTTTTAATAATTAGGCTATGATTACTATTCCTAATAAAGAGGAAGTAATCAATTAATGACTTTTTAGTTAATTACAAAACGTACTTGTGTTGTGCTAATAAATCCAATAAGTCCTTTTGGTCGGTTGTTCAACCTAAGAGATGGGTCTTCTCGAATGAGAAGGGTTTTGTTTTGCCCTAGTCACAAGTTTTTTGTATTTGTGTGTGATTCTCTTGATCTTCTGTGATTTAATTATGGCGGCTGATAACATCTCAGTCGATATGGCTAATTTGTCTGTAGATGAGGGTGAGGAGGAAGCATTAATTTTCAAGGCGGATGAGTTGAGTCACGAAGAACCGTTGGATCCAATCGTTTCCTAACAAAGAGGTCGGTTAATTTCATGGCCATGAAACAAACGTTGGCATCTTTAATCCAGTTATGGGGATGTTAATCAGGAGTTGGAGGTGGTGTTTATACTTTCCAGTTTTACCATGAAATTGATACGAGCAGAGTAATTGACATGTGCCTTTGGACTTTTAATAACCAAATTCTATCATTGGAGAAGATAGAAGTCTATTCGCATCATTCAGAAGTACCAATTTCTCATGCATTTCTTATGGGTACAATTACATGGACTACGTTCTGGTTATCGATCGGATTATGTCCTCAAAAAATTGGGTAACCAACTAGGGGTGTTTATAAAAGGTGACCTTGAGAAATTTACCAACAAGAATCGGACTTATTTCAGGGTGCGAGTGAAGTGGTCTATTGAAAAACTAATTCGGTTCTCATTGAAGTTGTGGATGGAAGATGATTCAGATGGGTTTTTGGTTTCATTCGTATATGAAAGAATTCTAGGATTTTGCTTTATTTGGGAAATTATTAGGCATGGGGAGAAGTTTTGTCCAGTACCAGTTCTAAATAATGAAGTGATGGTGCTGAGGAAGTATGGATCGCATCTTAAAGCTTCCACACAAAAAATTCAAATGAATATAAGGTCTAGATGGCTTAGGGATGAAGAGTTCTATGGTACTGGTAACTCAAACAGAGATGGTGATCAAACTCCAGATGGAAGACGAGGTTGCGTTGGTAATCCCACAATGGGAGGTGTGCACGCTGGAGCATCTTGAGGTAATAAATCAGGGGCAGGAGCGAATCAAAGAGGGGATAGGGGGAGGTCATGGGTGGAACTGTAGGAAATTCAAAAGGGAAGGAAGTGGTATCAACTACTAGAGGTGTTGTTATTGATCCAAAGCGACAACGTATGGGCAATGAAGAAGAGATTACTGAAAACCTTGAGATGGGCGTGCAGATTGATTCCAATCAGGTTCCAAAAAACGGCATAATGGCGGGTTTTGGTTTTCAGACTCGCCTAGATCAATGGGTCTGTTAAGTTGGAACTGCCGCAGGGCTCGGCTACTCTAAGGCAATTAAGAATTTAATGCAGCTAGATAGAAAAAGAAGGCTGAATTTAATTTTCCTTGTCGAAACTTTGTGTAATTATATTAAGATTAATGATATAAAGACTCTTTTAGATTATGATGATTTCTTTTGTGTTGATAATAATGATCATAGTAGTGGGTTAGCCTTGTTGTAGAAGGGTGATAATAGTGTTAATTTGTAGGGTTCCTCTCAACAATTTATTGATGTAGAGGTTTCGTTGCAAGGAGTCGTCCCATGGTGTGTTACTGGTTTTTATGGGCAGGCGAATAGAATGAGGAGAGATGAGACGTGGGAGCAATTAATTCATTTATCATCAGTTTTAAATCTACCCAAGGTTTGTATCGGTGATTTCAATGACATCCTTTTTCAGTCAGAAAAGAAAGGGGGGTTACGACAACCAACTAACTTGCTTAATGGATTTCCGAATAGTAATGGAAGCTGGTCTTTCTGATTTGCACTTAGATGGGTATCCCTTTATGTGGGATAACGGAAGGATGGGGGAGGACAATGTTGAAGTTAAATTAGATTGGTGTTTAGTTTCGGATAGTTAGCGCGATAATTTTCCTTTGTATAAATGGTCGGTTCTCAATCTTTCTACATTGGATAATCTACCTTTACTGCTTTAATTTTAGATTTAAATGCCTAGGCAACAGGTGTGTCTTTTTCGATTTGAGAATCATTGGTCGAAGGAACCTGAATGTCGTATGGTGGTGGAGAGTTGTTGGAGAGATAGTGTGGCTACTGATTTATTATCCAAGCTAACAGAATGTAGTCGACCCTTGGATGAATGGGGTTAGAATTTCAGGCATAAATTTGAAGAACAAATGGATGCGTCTCGACAGTGTATGAACAGATTGAGAGGTAAGAGAACTGAGGCAGATCAAAGGGATTTTTTGCAGGCTAAAAAGCAGATGGCAGAGTTGTTGGAGCAACACGAATTATTCTAGAAGCAGAGGGTAAAAGAGGCGTGGCTAAAGCATGGCAATCGTAATACACGCTTTTTCTATACAAAAGTTACGGCACGACAACGTAGGAATAAAATTGATCAATTGAAATATGTGAATGGTAATTGGTATAATTGGTTGATTGGGATTAAATAGGTAATATCTGATTATTTTGATACCCTTTATTCATCGCAAACTTGTTCTCCGGATAGTATTATTAATTGGGTGCCGCAATGTATTTCGTATGAGGATAATTTGATGCTTGATGAGTCGTTTACCTGTGAGGATGTTAAACAAGCAATTTTCAGTATGGGTGGGGATAAATCTCTAGGAATTGATGGCTTGAATCCTGGGTTTTATCAGAGATACCAGGATGTTATTGGAGAAGAAGTCTTTGCGTTTTATATTCAGTATGCTACATCAAGAATTATTCCACAGTCTCTGAATGAAACAATACTTGTTCTTATTCCAAAAAAGCAGAATCCGGAATGTATGACTGAACTTCGACCGATTGCTTTGTGCCAAGTCATCTACAAAATTATTACTAAGATGTTTGCTAATAGATTGAAATATGTTTTGCCTAAATTAATTTCTCCAGTGCAAAGTGCTTTTGCTGCTGGTAGACATATTCATAATAATTTGATTGTAGCTTTTGAGGCAATGCATTATTTGAGGGCTAGAAGAAGTGGTAAGATTGGCTATGTGGCTCTAAAAATTGATATAAGTAAAGCCTATGATAGGCTCAAATGGTGTTTTCTGAAAGCAGTTATGTGGAAGATGGGGTTCAATGATAGATGGATTGGCTTGATTGATCAATGTGTAGCTTCAGTTTCCTACAAGGTGCTTCAGCAAGGAAATTTTATTAGAGCGATATGTCCAGGCAGACTTTTGCGACAAAACGATCCTTTGAGTCCTTATCTCTTTATTAGTTGCGCCGAAGCATTATCTAGACTTATTCAAGCCAGGGAGAATCAAAGGGCTATTCATGGTGTCAAGATAGTTACAGGTGCTCCTATAATTTCCCATTTATTCTTTGCTGACGATAGTGTTCTTTCTCAAAGCTAAGATTAATGAAGCATAGGCTGTTAAGACATTATTGACGGAATATAAGCAAGCTTTTGGATAAGCGATTAATTTTAGCAAATCCTTGATTTATTTCAGTCCTAATACAGATTTGGTGGTGAGATCAGATATATGCTCAATATTGTAGGTTCAGGAATAAGATGATCTTGGCAATTATCTTAGTTTTCCAATGGCTATTGGTCGCAACAAGAAAGAAGTTTTCGGATATGTGAAGGATCGAGTTTAGAAAGAACTCAATTCATGGAATGTCAAGTAGTTGTCAAAGTCGAGTAAAGAAGTATTATTGAAGATAGTCCTTTAGGCTATATCTAATTATGTAATGATGCTATTTTTATTCCCTAAGTTGTTGTGTGAGAAACTTGAGCGGATAATGTGTCGATTTTGGTGGGGTATCGCGAATAACAAGAAAGGTATACACTGAATGAATTGGGATCGGCTATATAGATTAAGAACGGATGGTGGTCTTGCATTTAAACATCTCAAAGAGTTTAACATTGCTCTTTTGGGCAAGTTAGGATGGAGGCTAATGAAGGAACCTGATTCGTTAGTTGCGAGATTGCTCAAAGCATGTTACTATGCCAATTTCTCGTTTTTTAGAAGCCCCTCTTGGTACGAATCCAAGTTATCTATGGCGAAACATTTGGGAAAGTCAGGATAATATTAGAAGAGACATTTGTTGGAAGATTGGTAGAGGGAATACAGTGGCAATCTGGTTTGATCCATGGTTAAAGGATGTGGATAATCCATTTGTTACCACCTCTTGTGACGTAAGTTATGGTGTATTCTTTGTTAAAGATTTGATGGTTAATGGTAGGTGGAATTTAGAGTTGATAAATGTTGTATTCAATCAACATGGTAGTAGTTTAATATTGAGTATTCCACTTTCTGGTAATGAAGAGGATATTTGTTATGGATGTTTGAGGAAATAAGGTTTTACTCGGTCAAGTCAGCTTACAACACTCTCACTATTGGTGATCAAAAGCTATGTAATGCAGAGATGCAGCAAGTTTGGAAAAAGCTTTGGAAACTTAAAGTGTCCCTGTAAGTGATTAATTTTGTATGGAGGGCTTCTAATAATATTTTGCCATTACGAGATATTTTTTATTAAAGAAGGTTGATGTCCCGCCATGGTGCCTGTTTCGCAGTTGATCAAACGGAATGCTTGCTGCATTTAATGGTTAATTGTTCTTTCACAAAGCAGGTGTGGCAGTGTTCTTATATGGGTTGGTTTTCGCTGGTGGTGACAAGTTTTCAAGATTGGCTGTGTAGGATTTTCTGGTTGCTTAATGATAATGATTTGCTTTAGCGTTGACTTTGTGCTAGCAGGTGTGGAATGTGCGAAATGGTATTATTTGGAAGCTTAGAGTTGTTACTCCATTATCGATTTGGGATAGAAAGTTGCGGTATCATCAATATTGGTTGAAGGCACAGGTGGTGGTTGAGAATGTAAGAGCTACTGATGGTGTAATTACATGGAGGAAACCAGATCTTGGGTGGGTAAAGCTCAATATTGATGCTGCAACAACTGTTGATGGTTCATACACTAGGTATGGTTTTGTTGTTAGAGATTTTTCAGGTTCAATTTTGGGGATTAAGGTTGGTGGATTTGATGGAGCTTTTCGACCAAAGATTGCTGAAGCATTGGCAATAAAGGAGGCCCTTAGCTGGATTGAGAGTAAGAATTGGCAAAGGGTTATTGTTGAGAGTGATTCCCTTCTTGTTATTTAAGCAATTACGAATGGACAATATACATATGCAACTGATTTTGGTGATTTAATTTCTAGTTCTCGTTTACTTAGTTCTCAACTTAATTGTGAAGTTGTTTTTCAATATATTAGGTGTTCTGCTAATGAGGTAGCTCATGGCTTAGCCTAAGCTTCTCGAACAATGACAAACATAGGCGAGTGGTGTGATAATTTTCTTCATTTTGTAATGCCTATCTTGAGTTTGGATAGTTAATAGAATTCATCCTATTTCTTCTTATTTATATGGTAAAAGACAAAATTATCTATGTACTTAGGGAAAATTTTGCAAAATTTCTATTTAAAATTTTTGAAAAACAAATATTTTGTTTCATAAGGAAAATATTTTATACGATTTCTGTTTAAAAATTTAATGAAAGTGGTAATGTGGCAATATGAAGATACATGGACCAATCAAAGAATACTGACGTGGCAATGTTAGGCCACATATGTTATTTATTTGACTCAAAAATTTGATCCATCTTATTCAATCAACCTAATTTGTCTAACTAATATTTCCAACTTACTTGCTTGTTTTCTTCAAATCAATTCCCTAAAATTCCTAAAATAAACAAATGAACCATATTCAAACTCAAACGATTTCAGGCAGTGGCAAGTGACGCAGGTGGAAGTAACAGTGATGTAAATGGTAAGGATGAAGGTGATGGTGGAGACGACAGGCAGTAGCGGAGACGATAAATAGTAAGGATGCAGGCAATGGACCAGGGGTTATTTTGGTCCCTTTTCTTTTGTGGTTCCTTTCATGTGATAACTTCCAACTTCCATCAATCACCATTTTCCCTTATATGGTATGCACCTTGATAAAATGGTATCATCATAAGTTTTTGAATTAATTAGAGGCCATAATTAAGTGAACAATTAATAATTTCTTCATGTGATTTATGCATTGGGGATTTTTGCCTTCTTTGTCAAATTAGTGTACTCTTCTCACTTCTCTTACTATGTTTTTTTCAAGGCCTCTCTTTTTTAACTGGGTTATGTCTTTTTAATGTTTGAAGGAGTTCTCTATCTATATGAATAATAGCAATGAAGTTAAAGATGAATTGAATGACAATAGTGAATATGGTTTGCTTTTAGTTGATGAGCTCGATGTAGAATTAGGGTTAAAGAATCTTTGTTTATCTAGGATTCGAGGGGATAATTTAGGATTTGGGTGGTTATAAAGGAGCTGCAAAAAGCTCAAGAAATTGAAATTATCATGTTCATATCGAGATCATCTAGTGCTTTACTATGTTCTTGTTTAGTTTGGCCAAGTTAAAATGTGTTGGGCACCAGAAGCTTCAATCATCCCTTATGTCTTCTTAGTGATATTTAGTTTGGTGAATATTTTCACTCTTCTTCATAGATGATTTTACAATTTAGAGTTTTTTTTTCATATTTCTCTTAGTAAGTTGAGTAGTTCTTAAATTGTGAAATTACATTTTGAATGTTTTTCGACTTCTATTTGCATGTCTTGTTTTCTTAACTATTTCCTTTTGCGTATATCATGAAATATATCTTGTTGTTTTATGTGTTAATTGTTTCTTTTTATCTATATAATGAAATAGCTCTCCTTCATCTTAAGTCAATGTAAATTTATGTTCATCTTTCATTTATATATATTATATCACTGACTTGTGGTGTCATCTCCTATGCCATAATTGTATATAAGCTTGAGGAGTTGTAGCTAGATTCTTAGATATGATTATGCTCTACAAAAGATTTTTTAAGATGTTAAGAGCGTTAATGCTATGTTTTAAAATGTCTTAAATGAGTTAGTTGAAATTTTTTAAAGTCAATGTTGCTTTACTACAATTCAGAACCACATTTTTACATGTTATGTTAATAATGAAAAACTTAAAGCCAAAAGTTACAAAAAGAATTAGATGAAAAGATGCAAAAGATTCACATTTTATATTTGTACCTATTTGTGCATGAAATTTTTGTCAGGTCTATCGTATCAAATAAGTCCTTTGAATTATATTCTTTCTTCAGTTTCAACATCGATCCTGTAGGCAGAATTTGATATAATTTAGTCCCAACTATGAAACTAGATTAATGGTTAATGAGACACTAAATGTTTACAAACTGACATGTTCATTAACTCTTTCTTGGTAGGTTGGACATATTTTACATTATCCAATTGTCTTTCACTGCAATATATTATAATATGATTTGAATGTTCATTCTTATACCAAAATACAATAAGAGTTTAATATAGTACAACAATTAGAAAATGAACTTAATATAGCTTATGGTGTATAACCAACAAAGATGAAAAATGATAATAACATAATATGTCATGAATATTACACAGTCTAATTATCGGTGGAATGTTAGGTAGTAAAATTATTTATTATTTATTGGAAGTAGTTAGCTTGGATAAATAGTCATATAAAGATACAATTAAAAGAGGGAGAGAACACAATTTTGGTAAAACAAAGCTTACTTTCATTTAAATGCTTAGTATTTTTATGTAAGTAGGCTCTTCCATTATTTGAAGGTTCATAAAATATGTTTAAGTATGTATGTAGATTCTTTCATTATTTCAAGCATCATAAAATATGTTTTTATATATAGGCTCTTTCATTATTTCATAATATTGATGCTTGCAAGTTTTAGTGTGAACTCAAGCATTAGGGAAATGAATCCTGAAACAACTGGAGTTGAAAAAATTATGAAAGGTACATAACTTATGTTTCCTTGAATTAAAGAACATGTTTTAATAAAATATTTCACAAATTATTTTTATTTGTTTGTTATTCTTTCTTATGTGGCAGACTTTAGGATTGAGTTTCATTTTTGGCAAGGTGGGACCTTCAAATTTATGTAAGCATGCACTATGAAGGAGGAGAAATGCTGGATCCCACTTTCGAAGCCCAGCATTCGGAAACAAACACGGAAGCAATGCTTGCCCTCCACCATACTAAACCTATTTCAGGACATTAGGCTTAACTTTCTCTAGAGACCTCAGATTAAGGTGTTCCTTTGATGAATAGAAAGAGAACTTCAAGTTCTAGAACTCTCATGAAGACCTTGTATACCAATTATATCATCTAAAGGAGAAAATTTTTACCGGAAGATGTTCTGATCAAACTAAGATGAAACAGAAAGTCAACCTAAGACGTATTGGAAAAATGATTATAACTTTTTGTACATAACTCGGATTCAGATGTTCTTTATATAAATAGAAATAGAACTTCAAGATATACAACTCTTATGAAGACCTTAAAGATCAATTCTATCATATAGAGTATCAAATTTGGACCAGAAGATGTTTTGGCCAAAATGAGACGATGCTGACGTCATGAGATGAATTGCTGATGTCATAAGACGAATTGGAAAAATGGGCATAACTTTCTATACAGAACTCAGATTCAGGTGTTCTTTAGATTAATAGAAAGAAAACTTCAAGATATACAACTCTTATGAAGACCTTAAAGATCAATTCTATCATCTAGAGTATCAAATTTGGACCAGAAAATGTTCTGGCCAAAATGAGACGATGTTGACGTCATGAGACGAATTGCTGATGTCATGAGATGAATTGGATAAACGGGCATAACTTTCTGTACAGAACTCGGATTCGAGTGTTCTTTAGATGAATAGAAAGAGGACTTCAAGATCTACAACTCTTATGAAGACCTTAAAGACCAATTATATCATCTAGATTATAAAATTTGGACCAGAAGATGTTCTGGCCAAAATGAGATGATGCTGACGTCATGAGACGAATTGCTGATGTCATGAGATGAATTGAAAAAATGGGCATAACTTTCTGTACATAACTTAGATTTGGGTGTTCTTTAGATGAATAGAAATAGGACTTCAATATATACAACTCTTATGAAGACCTTAAAACCAATTCTATCATCTATAGTATCAAATTTGGACTAGAAGATGTTCTGGCCAAAATGAGACGATGTTGACGTCATGAGACGAATTGCTGATGTCATGAGATGAATTGGAAAAATGCTCATAACTTTCTGTACAGAACTTTAATTTGGGTGTTCTTTAGATGAATAGAAAGAGAACTTCAATAACTACAACTCTTATTAAGACTTTAAAAACCAAGTCTATCATCTAGAGTATGAAATTTGGACCATAAGATGTTCTGGCCAAAATGAGACAATACTGACGTCATGAGACGAATTGCTGATGTCATGAGATGAATTGGAAAAATGGGCATAACTTTCTGTACAGAACTCGGATTTGGGTGTTCTTTAGATGAATAGAAAGAGGACTTCAAGATATAAAATTCTTATGCATGCCTAAAAGACCAATTCTATTATCTAAAGTATCAAATTTAGACTAGAAGATGTTCTGGCCAAAATGAGACGATGCTGACGTCATGAGACGAATTGCTAATGTCATGAGACGAATTAGAAAAATGGGCATAACATTCGGTACAGAACTCGTATTTAGGTGTTCTTTTGATGAATAGGAAGAGGACTTCAAGATCTACAACTCTTATGAAGACCTTAAAGACCAATTCTATCATATAGAGTATCAAATTTGGACAAGAAAATGTTCTGGCCAAAAATGAGACGAATTGGACCTTACAACTTGTGATGCTCTTGTCTCCCAGCTCCGATATCCACAATCTACAAACTTTATATCGTTGGAAAGCAGGGAGGATCCTATACAACTTTCAAGAAGACTATTTTTACCAGTTCTACCTAGAATATTCCATATTTTCCCCCAAAGTCTGAACATAATTCTATCCCTATGGAAAACTTGAAATATGCTATGTACACTACCAGATAATAAACACATCAACATAGAACTTCTTCAATGCTCAATTCATTTTCAAATCAAAAATGGAGTTCGCATATAGCCTCCATTCATAGCTTTAATTACACATCAACATCTCATTAAGTCTTAACCCAAGTTACAAAAATACATTGGATGCTCAATGTTCAAGATGCATATAAAGCTATTGGGAAGTCTAGCCATTAACTTAGAACAAAAGCTAACTATCTTGGAATTTCTGATGCCTTGCAAGGATTGCTAACCTTCATGCTCTGCACCTGAGGAGGGAAGAGTGGGGTGAGCTACACAGCTCAGTGGCTAACATATTTACAGCCATGTCAATTGACCAAAGTCAAGCATATGTATGTATAAA
>JAOSBK010000006.1:35786423-35800591 GCA_027568895.1 Erythroxylum shatona | reverse complement strand
TCCACAACACAAAAAACAAAATCCATTTACCAGCAATTTTTGGAGTTTCTATCAACGATTCAACGGTAACACACACCTAAAAAAATTATTAAACCGTCGGATTGTCTCAGGTCTTCACTTGGGTATTCAGGTTGGGCTTCGGGTCGTGCCTCTGTGAGCTGCCGGAATGTCTGTGGTGGTGCGGTGGTGATGTGAGGAGGAGAGTTGACGTCGAGGAGGAGCTGTGGAGGGCTAGATCTACACAGATCTACACGGATGAGGCCCGATCTACACAGGGAGGAGAATGGAGAACAACCGGGGCAGGCGAGGAGGAGAGCCAGGCGAGGAGGAGAGCCAGGCGAGGAGGAGAGCCAAGAGTCGCGACGGTGAGATGACCTCCAGACGCTGGCGACAGAGACGGTGAGACGGTGAGATATGTGAGCGATATAGTGAGAGAGAGAGGTTTAGAGAGAAGAAGAGGAGTAGAAGAAATGAAGTAGAGAGAGTAAAAGAGGGTCGGTAGCAGAAGATGGTCGGGGGGGTTGAGAAATTTTTTTTTTTGCACTTTAATCCTCAGAGTTCCGGAAAATTCTGAAATTGCCCGGAATTTTCCAGAATGTTGGGTATCGGCCGGTACCCAATGGAAAACCCCGGTACCGGCTGGTATTTATGGCCGGTACCGAGGGTGAGTTTTGAATTCCAATCTCCGGCCGGTACCGGCTGGAACGGAACAGAATTCGAAACTCTGCTTCTAGGCAGGGAAAACAACCTGACACAAATAAGGTACAAAAGGAGAAGTTAGTGAATTTGATGATTCAATATATAAGGGTGAGTGAGGAAAAGTTAGTGACTCTGATGATTCTAGTTCAACTAATTCTAATGATATTTTTTAAGAGAGGAAGATGAAGAGGTTGTGAAAAAGGCTATTTATAATGATGTGGAAGAAGTCATAATAAATAAGTTGGATTATACCATCATAAAACTGAATAAATATTGAATAAAATTAAAGAATTTTGAAATATGATTTAAAGAAATTATCTTTATCAAGCAAAGAATTTGAAGTTTATTTTCAAAAAGACATTTTAATCGATTTATTTCAGTTTATAAAAATTTATTAATTTACAAAAATTGACCAACTAATTAATAAACTGATTGATTTTTAACCACAAGAGTTATTAAAGTAAATTGATATGAAAAGTTAAAAATCGAACAGAAAAATTAGACAGTTCAAGGTTTTTATGGTTGAACCAATCGAACTGGTTGAGTTTCTTAATTATTGGCTGCAATTCATATACATAACAAAGGACTTAACCTATGGAGAGTTTGGAGATTTTAGTTATAAATTTCCTCGATAGCCTTTTGAGGATGACATTAAAGAAGAAGTGAGGATGACATAATCATTAGGATTAATGTAATTATAAAAATGGCTATAAGATTGTGGAGGTTTTTTTGGATAATGTTATGTATCTCTTATTAAGATATAAAAAAAGGTATTTATAAGATGGTGAACAAGTTGATTGTAAGATCCATGAGGTTGATCAACATACTTCTAGGGACGGAAAATAGCTTGACACAAATAAGGTAAGAAAGGAGAAGTTAGTGAATTTGATGATCCAGAGTTATGAGGGTGAGCAAGGAGAAGTTAATGACTTTGATGATTCCAGTTTAGTTGATTCTAATGATATATTTGATGAGGGAGACAATAAAGAGGTTATGAAAAAGGATGTTTATAGTGATGTAGAAGAAGTCCCAATAAATAGCATACTAGACATAAATACAGATTCAGTATATGAAGATTCTGATGAACTTAGGAGCCTGGATGCTAGTTTAGACGAAAAAGGGCAAAGAGGGCCTATGTTCCTAGAATTTAATATGTATAATGCTATGCTGAGGCTAATTGTTTTAAAGAATGGCAGGTTATTTCATTCTATGAAAGCTTTTAGGCAAGCTTTAGTGCAATATACGATTGAGAATGGTTTTGATTATATATATGTCAAAAATGAGAGTTATAAAGTAATTGTTGTATGTAAGAAGGGTTGTGGGTGAAGGATACATGCTTATCTAACACAATATGGTACAACATTTCAAATTAAAACATTTAAATCTAATTATATGCATAGTAGATAATACCAAAATAAAAGTGTAATATGTTATATATTACAAAGAAATATCTTTCATATTTTAGAGATTATCTTATATGAGATGTTACAAGGCTTAAGCAACACTTTAAAGGGACTTTAATGTTAAGATTACAAATAAAAAGCCATATAGAGTAAAGAACTTCACATTAGAACTTTTGGCAGGTAAATAGGGAAAGCAATTTTAGGATTTGAGGAGCTATATGTTAGCTATATTAAAGTAAAGTCAAGGTATTACTTTCATAATAAAGTATCCATAAGATACTTTTGATTTCATTTATATATGCTTAGGTGCCTGTAGAAAGGATTTCTTGGCTGGTGAAATGTGCCGATGGTTGTCATTTAAAGGGCAAGCATAGAGGGCAATTACTTTCGACCATTAGATTAAATGTAAATAATAACATATTTTCAATCTTGAGGGCTATTGTTAGAATTTAGAATCAAGTATCATGGAAATGGTTTCTTGAATGTTTCATTTCTGATCGAAAATGGGAAAAATTGTGTTATTAGGTTTTCTTTTAATCTTATAAACATTCATTTGTAGTTAATCTACCTTATTGATTAATGGAAACAAAGTTTGGAACATGTGTTCAATGTTGATATAGTTGATGTTGAATATAAATATTGTGTAATAAATCTTTATGCTGACCTTCATTCTAAATTTAAGATTATAAAGGTTATAAAGAATATGGTGTGGAGTGAGGCTAAAGCATATATTTTTAATGAATTTGAAAGGTATATGATTGTTTAATTTTGGATAGTATTTATACTTCAATGTGTATGGTTATTTAAGTCATGTTGGACTTTTTTTTCATTGAACAGGTATATAAAGCAATCAGAAAGTATTGAAAAATTGATTTATGATTGATTAGAAAAGATACCAATGTTCAGGTGGCGCAGGCACACTCATCATATAGAGTTTAAATATGACATGTTATTGAACAATCATTGTGAAGGCTTTAATCATTACATCAAGGATGCTAGGAACAACCTAATCATCACAATGCTTGAGATGATTAGAAAAGTAATGAAGCAGAGATTTAATAAGAAAAAGGAGGGGAAGGAGAAACTTAATGGATCTAGTAGTCCTAGAATCTAGAAAACCTTAGAAGTAGTTTAAACAATTTTCCAATAATTGGATGTCATACTTTAATGGTGGGAGATTGTTTGAAGTGGAGCATATAAATTTGACCAATATGTTGTTGTTAGGCAATAGGACTTAGACATGTAGGAGGTGGGATTTTAATGGAATTCCTTATCAATATGTTTGTGATGTAATCAGACATGATGGTGGCAAACTAAAAGATTATATTAACTTGATGTATAGTAAAGAAAAATTTGAAGCTGCTTATGTATGTTAGATTTTTCCAATTCTTGGTAAGGATTTGTGTCCAGTCCCTACCAAGTTTCGTAGTTTTGAAATCCTTCCACCATAATGCACGAAAAGGGTTAAAAGAAAAAAAATGGTAAGGACTAAGGAGGTAGTAAAGGAAAAAACCTATATGAAGTTACATGGAAAGAACTTATTATGTTATGCAAAATATGCAAACAATATGGTCATAATATAAGAACATGTTCCAATCGAATACATGATAGTCAAATAAGCCAATTAACACTAGAATCATCATATTTGATAAAGAAAAGAAGAAGAAGAAGGAACTGACTTTTTTTTTTGGGTATATAATGCGGATTAAGACTAGCTACTTATGTATATGGAGTTTATTTTGGATATGAATGTACTCATATATGTGGAGCTTATTTAGGATGTGGATATACTCATATAAATGGAGCTTATTTTGTATGACAAATATACTCACGTATATGAAGGTTACATTTTTTATTTTTTGTAATACAAATATACTTATGTATATGAAGGTTAAGTTTTTTTAGTTAATCATGTTTATTTTAGATATCTATTTTTATATGTAGATCTTATTCGGATGAAAAATTATGGTGTATATATATGCTTTAAATAGTATATATGTTTATGTATGAAAATTGTAAATTGTAATTGTTTACTTTGTGTCATACTTGTCTAACTTATTAATGATTTGTCCATTATTTGCAATCTTTTTTCTTATGTACTTGTGGGTCTTTATCCATACTTGGTGATAAAGATATCATTTCCTATTACTTTGGCTTTATATTTGTGTTTAGCCTTAATTGGTGATAAAGAAATTTATAGCATTTTCCAAATAAGTTAATAATAATAATACATTAATCATATATAAAAATGCTTAATATTAGTCCATATATTAATAGGGTAAATGCATTCCTTATAATAAGTACATTGTTAAGTAATACCCAACAATTATAATAAAGATAATCCAACTACAAATCAATAGCCTCGTCAACAAAAAGTCATCTCATTGATTCTTTAATTTGTCGTTGATCTCTAGAAGTTCATTTATCACATTTATTCTTATTCTTATGAATTTTTTGTCATGCCATACAAAGTAATCACACTTTTTTTGCTCTGCAGATCACATATATAATACAAATTTAGTAATATGTCAATCTAAAATCTGATGTAAATGGTAAATATATTTAAATTTTACCTTAAAATGGGCATATCCATAAGTTGAACTTGGTCCAAGAAGTTCTCATAAATGTTACCAATCCATAATTATAGCAACTGAAGTGATTTTTAGTCTTATTGGTTACACTATTAGACGAATTTGACATTTTTATTTCTTCAATTGTGAGAATAAGTGAATATAATAACTAAAAAATTTTCAAGAATTCACCAACAAAACAATAAAATAAAAAAGGTAATTGTGTGCAAAGGTTAAAGCAAGAAGGCAAAATGTCAGAGGGATATATACTGATGCAAGGAGGAAAAGCTACCTATCACATTCATAAAACCTACATCTCAAGTGTTCTTAACCTATTACGTGATTGGATATGATATCAATGCAGGAAGGTAGATGATTCACGCTAAATAATATAAAATGATGTAATTAGTAATTAATTAGTTAATTACTTTTTAGATACTTACATAACCTACTTGTGTTGTTGTGCCAATAAATCCAATAAATTCTTTTGGTTTGAGAATAATCATTTATTAAATAATTATTTATAAGGAAAAAAGAAAAAAATACCTATGTACTTAGGGAAAATTTTGGAAAAACTCTTTGTGATTAAGAATTTTTGGAAAAAAAAGTCCATTTTGTTTCACAAGAATCATCTTTTACAGCTGATTTCTTTTTCTAAAAAATAACAAAAGTTGTAATGTGGCAATATGAAGCTGCATGGACCAATTAAACTATGATGACAATGTTGGGCCACATATATTAATTATTTGACCTAAAAATTTTAACCCACGTTAATTGATCCGACCTAGCTTGTCTAACTAATATTTCCAACCTGTCCGCCTGTTTTCCTCAAATCAATTCCATCAAATCCCTAAAGAAACAGATGAACCACATTTAAACTAAGATGATTTTAGGTTATGGAAAGGGACATAGGTGGAAGTGACAGTGACACAAGTGCTAACAATGCAGGCAATGGGGGAGATGACATGTGGTAGTGGAGAAGACAGGTAGTAGGGATGTAGATGACAGATATAAAGGTAATTCTTGGTCCCTTTTCTTTTGAAGTTCCTTTCATGCGATAACTTCCAACTTCCATTAATTACCATTTTCCCTTATATGGTATGCAAAAACTCAATAAAATGGTATCATCATAAGTGGTTGAATCAATTAGAGTCTAAAATTAAGTAAATAATAATAATTTCTTCATGCGATTTGTGCATTGGTGACTTTTTCTTTCTTTGTCAAATCTGTGTACTCTTCTCATTCTCTTAGTATCTCTCTTTCAAGCCTCTCTTTTTGAGCTGGGTTATGTCAGTTTGAAGGAGTTTTCTATTTATATGAATAATAGCAATGAAGTTGGAGATGAATTGAATGTCAATAGTGAATATGGTTTGTTTTTAGTTGATTTGCTCGATGTAGAATTGGAGTTAGAGAGTCTTAGTTTATTTGGGATTGAAATTATTATGGTCATATTGAGATCATGTAGTGCTTCATTATGTTCTTGTTTAGTATGGCCAAGTTAAATTTTGTTGGGCACTGGAAACTTCAGTCAACCCTTATGTCTTTTTAGTGATACTTGGTTTGGTGAATATTTACACTCTTTTTTATAGATATAAGAACACTATAGAATTTGTTTTTTCCTTGTTTCTCTTAATAGGTTGAATAGTTCCTAAATTCTAGAATTGTGTTTTGAATTTTTTTGACTTCTATTTTCATTTCTTGTTTTCTTAATTCTTATATTGTTTTTAAATTGTTTCTTTTTCTATATATCATGAAATAGATCTCGTTGTTTTATATGTTAATTTTTTCTTTTTATCTATATCATGAAATAGCTCTTCTTTGTTTACGATTTCATCTCACGTCAATGTTAATTTATGTTTGTCTTTCACTCTTATATATTATATCATAATTTTTTGTGTTATCTCCTATGACATACTTGCATATATGCTTGAGGAGTTGTAGCTAGATTATTAGATATGATTATGTTCTACAAAAGATTTTTTTTAAGATTTAAGAGAATTAATGTTACTTTCAAAATTTTTTAAATGAGTCAGTTGAAATTTTTTAAAAGTCAATATTACTTTACTACAATCCAGATCCACATTTTTACATGTCATGTTAAGAATGAAACACTAAAAGCCAAAAGTTACAAACATGAATTAGATAGAAAGAAGCAAGACATTCACATTTTAGATTTTTACCTATTTGTGTATGAAATTTTTATCAAGTCTACCATATCAACCAAATCCTTTGAATTATATGCTTTCACCAGTTTCAACATCAAGCCTATAGGCATAGTATGATATAATTTAGTCCCAAGTATGAAACTAGATTAATGGTTAATAAGTCACTAAATGTTTACAAACTGACTGTTTATTAACTCTTTCTTGGTAGGCTGAACATGTCTTGCATTATTTGTCTTTCACTCTTACATATTGTAATATAATTTGAATGTTAGTAATTATATTAAAATATAATAAGAGCTTATTATATAGTATAACAATTAGAAAATGAACTTAATATAGCATAAGCTGTCTAACCAACAAAGATGAAAATGATTATAACATAATATTTTATAAATATTACATAGTCTAATTATCGGTGGAATGTTAGTTAGTAAAATTATTTATTATTTCCTAGAAGTAATTAGCTTAGATAAATAGTCATATAAAGATGCAATTGAAAAAACAACATTTTGTAAAACATAAAGCTTACTTTCATTTATATGCTTAGTATGTTTATATATGTAGGCTCTTCCATTATATTAAACTTAAAAAAAAATGTTAGACTATGTAAACTCTTTCGTTATTTCATGCTTTATAAAATATGTTTGTGTATGTGGACTCTTTCATTATTTCATAACATTGATGCTTGTGAGTTAGGATGTGAAGTCAAACCTTAGAAAAACGAATCTTGAAAGAGATGGAGTTGAAAAAATTATAAAAGGTATATAGGCCATGTTTCCTGGAATTAAAGAACATATATTAATTATTTACTTCACATCTTTTGTTTGTCTTTCTTATATGGCAAATCTTAGGATTGAGTTTCATTTTTAGTAAGGTGGTGTTACAAAGGTCACCTTGGAGACTCGAACTTTCACCCAAAGTTGCTCGCTCACACCCTTTGTACGGCAGTCTCACTTAGATATGTTAATGCAAGACTCAGCCTTTTCCCACCCTCTAATTGTTTACCTCGTACACACTCGAAGAAACAACGTGGAAGCAACAAAGAATATGGGCAACAAGAAAACCCACAGAGATACGGTCAAAAGATCAACTTTATATTACTTTCCCTCAAAAGAATATAAAGAATGCTCTCTCTGAAAACTCACTCCCTCTAAATGAATGAGAAGAGCAAAGCTCGAATGAGCTATATATATAGGCATCCTAGCCTGGAGTCACAGATTTCCACTAAATCTGTACTACCTAAGATCACATCTATCCCTATCAAATAAGATTACATGAACCAACTAGATGACATCCCCATCCAAATAGGACTCTAACTGATAAGATAAAATCTAACAAGATAATATAAGATAGAGTTTACATTTATCTAGAACACTAACATCGTTATCTGTGAAGATCTCCACTATCTTCAGATGTTGAGTTTCACTGCAACTCTAACTCACAGTCATCGCCACATCATCCAAGATCTCCCTGTGATCTTTATCCGTTGATGATGCAACGTGATCTCGCCGAAGCCCACTAGCACATTGGTCTGATCCAATGCTTCCCACAACAAGTCCGCTAGTCATAGTCCATCCATCCATCCGAGCATAGCCAAGTCCTTAGTCCGTCAAGTCCTTAGCCTAGGTTGAGTCAATCTCCACAAGGTTTGATGCTCTACCAAAATTCGCACCCAGTCTGATCCCACTCGCCCATATTTGCCTTAGTGTTTTCAACATAGCCTATCCGCACATAGGTCCATCAATGCACGTCTATGGATACGTCCATCTTCCATGTCAGGCTCACTCATAGTGTAGTCTCATCGCTCCATGACTAAGTCACAAGTCACAAACCAAGTTAGTATAAAAACCTCGCCCATTTACATACCTCCGAGCTACCTCGTCAAAGTTAAGTGTTTAGGCGTCTCATCATGCTCGCATGCCTTCGCGCATCCTCGCAGGTCTCATATATCTTTTGGCCTTTTCGTGTACCCTCGAGTCTCACGTGACTTAGTTTTCCAACTCCGCACAGCCTCGTATATGAATCCCACATCTCGTCAAAGATTTCTGCCAATGCGCGTCTACGCATGCCCACGCGTATCGAATCTCGCCTACTCTCGAGATCTTCATCGACACTTCCCGCATCTCTTGCCTACTTTACAAGTTCCTTAGGTTTTGCTCGCCAACTCGTAAGACTTTACCTTGTTCCCTTATCAACACGCCTTCCTCATGCCAACTTACATGCCAAGCATTGGCCAAGGCTCGCCAACACATGTACGATCCTGCAGTCTGAACTTAGGGGTCTAACAAACCACCCCCACTAGAAGAATTCGACGCCCTTAGTCAGCTTTTGAAGATGGTAGCAAGTCTTCATATCAATTGGTATTTCACCCACATACCATTTTCCCAATCCATCGAGGTTGTCTTTGCTTCCACTTGGACTTGCCTCCCCAAGGCTCACTGCGCCTGCCAAAAACATGTTGAGAAGAGCTCTATCTGCTGAGCTTTCCCTGTCACCTTGATACTCCACGATCTTGGCGATGATATGCTCCTTACCCACCTTTTGTTTCGAGTTTCCTAAAGTATAGTTCGACTCCTTTTCAATGATCATATCCAACATATGTGCTACCAGTGTCGTAGTCTCTTTCGTCCCACCAACGAATCTACAGCAATTAACAAAGAAAGATTTTTCACCATACATAAACATCATACCTCCCAAACTAGGATACATCATCGTCTTTGCTACCTTAAGAAAGTCAATCCCTAATATCAACTCAAAATCCTCAAGTGGTACGACCATATAGTTCATCCTGGCACTCCAACTCCCTATGTTTACTAGAACGTTGTAAGCAGCTCCCATCACCGCTTGTGCCTTACCCGCCAAGATCTTTACCTTTGTCGAGGTCTTGGAGATTTTAAGTCTCAACTTGCACACCATCCTTTCCGCAACCAAGGAATGTCATGCACCCATATCCACCATCGTGGTCACCTCTATCCCATTAACCTGTATCTTCATATACATTAGTTCATCATAAGGATTAGGTTCTTTACTAACTGCATTCAACAACGCAATGGGATTTAACACTGCCACCTTTGAAGATTCACCCTCTTCTTTGGCTATCAGGGAGTTCAGCTTCTCTTTCCTAAGACATTCTCTTGCATAATGTGATCCACCTCACAGATAACAAGCAACCTTACCCTTTCTGGAGAACGTCTTCCTATTCTCGGACCCATCGTTTTGCTTGCTTATCTACTTGAAGTATTCCTTCTTAGAATCTTTCTTCTTTTTCCCTTCGATATTCTCCTATTGAGCATGGCCTTTACCCTTTGTAGAATTAGAGGAGTTTGCCGTAGTTTCCTTCATCGCTCAAAAGTCCACCAAGGCATTAGTGGCCGTAATTGCACTAACCATGTCCTTCACATTTTGCCTCCGCAACCCCATTTGCACCCACGGTTGTAATCTGGACAAAAATTTGAAGAGCTTATCCTCGTCTAACATGTTTTCAATATCAAGTAAGAGAGAACTAAAAGATTTCATATAATCCCTTACCGATCCATCATGCGTTAGTTTCTTCAAGGCATCCCTCGCGAGCCAAGAAGTATTCATGGGAAAAAATTGACCCTTCAACTCCTTCTTCATGAGCTCCCATGTATCTATAGGAGTTCTACCCGTGCTGATCTTCGCAGAGGACCTCGTCCTTTACCAGAGCTTGGCATCCCCATCCAAGTACGTGGCCGTCACATTGACCTTATCAGCGTCAGATACCCTGACAAACTCAAAGTACTGCTCCATATCCCACAAGAAGTTCTCCAACACCTTGGCATCCTGCACGCCTTCGAACACCCTCGATTCACGTACTTTCACAGATGAAAGTTGTAGTGTTGATCCTTCACCTTGCTCGACATTTCGTGTTGCAACGGTATGCCTTAGCACAGTAATCTCAAACTGGGCCTCCTCTTATGCCTTTAACAAATCCGCTACCTGTTGTTGCAACTATTGGATCCTCGCCTCCAACATCTCGAAATGAGTACTGTGAAAAGTGACTTCTTCCTCACCCTGAGGAATAGGTCCAAGGAGTGTTTCTGTCCTAGACACCTGTTTTGTCAAGTTGCCTACTGCCATTTCAAACTTTGGCTCTGATACCAGTTGTTACAAAGGTCACCTTGGAGACTCGAACTTTCACCCGAAGTTGCTTGCTCACACCCTTTGTACAATAGTCTCACTTAAATCCGTTAAAGCAAGACTCAGCCTTTCCCCACCCTCGAAGTGTTTACCTCGCACACACTCGAAGAAACAATGCGAAAGCAACAAAGAATATAGACAACAAGAAAACACACAAAGATACGATCAAAAGATCAACTTTATATTACTTTCCCTCAAAAGAATACAAAGAATGCTCTCTCTGAAAACTCACTCCTTCTGAATGAATGAGAAGAGCAAAGCTCGAATGAGCTATATATATAGGCATCCTAGCCTGGAGTCACAGGTTCCCACTAAATCTGTACTACCTAAGATCACGTAAAAATTACATGAACCAATTGGATGACATCCTCATCCAAATAAGACTCTAACTGATAAGATAGAATCTAACAAGATAACATAAGATAGAGTTTACATTTATCTAGAACACTAACATCCTTATCCGTGAAGATCTGCACTATCTTCAGATGTTGAGTTTCACGCAACTCTAACTCACAGTCATCGCCGCATCATCCAAGATCTCCCGGCGATCTCTATCCGCTGATGATGCAATGTGATATCGCTGAAGCCCACTAACACACTAGTCTGATCCAATTCTTATCATAACAAGTCCACTAGTCGTGGTCCATCCATCTGAGCATAGCCAAGTTCTTAGCCTGGGTCGAGTCAATCTCCACAAGGTCCGATGCTCTACCAAAATTTGCACCAAGTCTGATCCCACTCGCCCATATTTGCCTTAATGTTTTCAACACAACCTATCCGCATATAGGTCCATCAATGCACATCCATGGACAAGTCCATCTTCCATGTTAGGCTCACTCATGGTGCAGTCTCATCGCTCCATGACTAAGTCACAAATCACAAACCGGGTTAGTATAAAATTCTTGCCCATTTACATACCTCCGAGCTACCTTGCCAAAGTTAAGTGTTTAGGCGTCTCATCACGCTTGCATGCTTTTACGCATCCACGGGGGTCTCATACACCTTTGTGCCTTCTCGCGCACCCTCGAGTCTCGCATGACTTAGTTTTCCAACTCTATGTGACCTCGCATCCAAATCCCACGTCTTGTTGAAGATTTCCGGCAATGCGAGCTTACGCGTGCCCACACGTATCGAAGCTCACCTACTCTTGAGATCTTCCTCGATACTTCCAACATCTCTCACCTACTTTGTAAGTTCCTTGGATTTTGCTCGTCAACTTGCAAAACTTTGCCTTATTTCCTCGTCAACACGCCTTCCTCGTGCCAACTTACGTGCCAAGCATTGGCCAAGACTCGCCAACACACGCACAATCCCGTAGTCTGAACTTAAGAGTCTAGTAGGTGGGCCTTAAAATTCATACAAGCATGCACTATAAAGGAGAGGAAATGTATAATTTTAGAGTTGACCATGTTGCAATTCATATACACAGCAAGGGATTTAAGTTTTGGAGAGTTTGGAGTTTTTAGTTATAAATTTCCTCATGAATCTTTGAGGACAATGTTAAAGAATTAAGGAGTGAGGATGACATAATCGTTAAGATTAATGTAATTAAAAAAGGTTATGAGATTATGGAGGTTTTTAGATATTATTATGTTTCTCAAGTTGAGAGATAAAAAATGTGTTTAGAAGATGGTGAACAAGTTGATTTTGAGGTCATTGAGGTTGATCAACATACTTCTAAGGAGGGAAAACAACTTGACATAAATAAGGTATGGAAGGAGAAGTTACTGAATTTTGATGATTCAGTATATGATGGTGAGCGAGGGGAAGTTAGTGACTTTGATAACTCTAGTTCAACAGATTCTAATGATAAATTTGACGAGAGAGATGATGAAGAGGTTGTGAAAAAGGCTATTTATAGTGATGTGGAAGACATCCCAACAAATACCCTACTAAATATAAATAAAAATTTAACATATGAAGACTTTGATGAGCTTAGGAGTGTGGATTCCAATTTAGATGAAAAAAAAGGGAGAAGAAGGCCTAAGTTCCTATAATTTAATGTGCATAATGATATGCTAATGCTAATTGATTTAAAGGTTGGTATGTTATTTCATTCAGTGAAATTGTTTAGGCATGCTCTAGGGCAATATGCTATTGAGAATGGTTTTGATTATGTATATGTGAAAAATTATAGTTATAGAGTAACCGTTGTATATAAAAAGGGTTGTGGGTGAAGGATACATGCTTTTATAACATAATATGCAATACAACTATGAGTGAAGTAGAGAATATCATAACAAAAAATGTATGGTGCTATAGATTACAAAGAAATATCTTTCATATTTTAGAGATTATCTTATATGGCATGTTACAAGGCTTAAGGTTACACTTTGTTAGGACTTTATTGTTGAGATTACAGATAAAAAGGCATATTGAGCAAAGGCATATTAAGCAAAGAACTTTGCATTAAAGCTTTTGGTAGGTGAAGACAAAAAGCAATTTCAGGATTTAAGAGCTATGTGTTAGCTATATTGAAGTAAAATCCTGCTGTACTTTCATAATCAAGTATGTACAATATACTTTTGATTCCATTTATATATGCTTAAATGCTTGTAGAAAGGGTTTCTTGGTTGGTTATAGGCCTATGATATGTGTCAATGGTTGTCACTTGAAGAGCAAGCAAGGAGGGCAATTACTTTTGACCATTTGATTGGATGTAATAACAACATGTTTTTAATCGCATAGGTTGTTGAACCCCAAACTTTTCTTAGAAGTTAAAACTATTATATATGAAATGTTGGAAGTTGAAAGCTGGAAAAATGTAGTTGAAACATGTTCGCTGAGTATGCTTTGGTATTTTAGCCATAACTTTTTCTCTAGTTATCCAAATGAGATGATTCTTGATTTGAGTTAAACTAGAGAGATAGGGATACAAACTATGTGATGAAATAGAGTTCTAATTTGGTCTTGGAGAATTTCAATTTTCTGATGGAAGTTAAGCATAGAATATTGTTTTAGTATAAGAACAGTTTGGAAATGTTTGAGATATAACTTTCAGATCTCTAAACCAAATTGAATGATTTTGGTGTCATTGGAAAATCAGACAATGAGGAACATTTTTGGAGAAGGAAGGGTTATTAAATTACTTCGATTTGTGCATGATCATTAGTTAAGGAGTTAGAAGTATAAGGTATTAGTTATAAAGACAAAAGAAGGGTAAATATGGA
>JAOSBK010000006.1:35770427-35783834 GCA_027568895.1 Erythroxylum shatona | reverse complement strand
GACCCTCTCCAACTCAATTTTTCATACACACAAATCACATTAATTTACAATCACATTTCTTCACACTTATACCGGGAAATGTCATGAATGCATGTACAGTCATTTTTCATGTGCAAAATTCACTATTCATGAATATGCGGATGCTAGATTATGCATGAGCATATCAAGCGTTTCTAAGTACACAGTGCCGCCCACTCCAAATTACTATTCTACCCTTCCCACTAGTAATGGGATGTTACATTTAAAGCTTATAGGCAACAGTTTATAACGGAAAAATAAGCAAACCCTTGGAAATGTTCATTGGTTAATATAAAATTCAAATTGAAATCATAAATTGTATCATTCTCAACACCTTAACCAAAGTTCACGATTTACAAAACATGAATGCATCAAACTTGTTAACATAACATAAGCACATAAGCACATCAAAAGGGTTTGGGAGGTCCGTAGATAGAACGAACTAACACATTCCCAAATAATGGTCCTGTGTAGTCATGAGCAGAACGTACTAACACAATCCCACATAATGGTTTTGCATAGCCGTGGATTTAGGGGAGTCTGTGAAGCAGCTCCATGCTACTAGCGGGTAGGCGGGAGAAGCCTTTAGTTAAAGTGCACTTGACTTAACTTAGGGGACCACCACAAACCCACATAACATGTAGTTCATGACATAACATATAGTTCATGACTTGTAAACTTGTTGCCCAAAATGACACATTTTTTAAACTTGATTTTTCATAAACATGAGATATTTCGAAAACATGATTTCATAAACATGTTATTTTTTCAAAAAAATCACTCCTGAAGTCTTTTCATAAATCATCACATAATTTATATAATAACATATTACAATATCTCCAATCATTCAAAAGTAATAAATGTAACACTTATGATGCAATTGAAATCATGAAGCTTCTTTGATTCAAAGAAAACATTAGTGGCTTATTTACTCTATTATAAACATGTACCCACCTTGAATTTCTTGCTTAAAGACTTGCTCAAAAATGCCTCTACTCTTGCTCCTCTTGCGTCTCTTGATTCCCTTTATTAAGAACAAAATTCCCATTCAATAGGAATTCAAATTAGAGAACTCATAAGACATATTCACTAAAATTGATCTTAAAATTCTTAAACACATACGTTTTCTAAACTCCATGAACTAAAATCTTTCCAAAAATCCAAAAGATTCAAAATGATCTTAACTTGATTCTTCACCAAATGAAGAGATCTTTGGTTCAAATGGAAGCTCTTCTCTTCCTCTACCTTTTTCCCTTCTTGAATAATCTCAAACTCTCTTTAAAACCAAGAAATGATCAAACCCTAACTATCTTTCCTTCTTTTCTCTCCTCTCCACCCAAACTCTCTTCTTTCTCTCTTCTATTTTTGGTCTTCTCTCTCAATTCACGTTTTTCTCTTCTTAACAAGTAAGACAACATATTCTTCTTCCCCTTTTTACCCTTAACAAGCCCAAAAAGTCCATTATACCTTTCTTTATAGGCTTATGTTCTTTTAACCTTAAGTGTCTTGCCAAAGACACCCTTGAACATTCTTAAAACCTTAACACTTTAATTCCGTTAATCCATGCAATAAAATCCTACTAACTTTGACATAATAATTAACTCCATAAATAATTAATCTAATAAACCTCATAATTTGTTTAATCATGTTTAACTTTAATGAAAAAAATTTCCAGGGCCAACAATTCCACCACAAATTGCCAATGATGTTAGATATATGCCATATTTTAAGGTAATTGAATATGTTCTTCCTCCCCCTTCATTATATTTTCCATTGAAAAATGTTGTTTTATTATTTTATAATTGTTGATTTATATTAGGATTGCATTGGAGTTATTGATGGTACACATATAGCAGTAGTTGTTACAGAGGAGTATCAAATGAGATTTAGAGGACATAAAGGAATAACAACAACAAATGTATTAGCAGCATATGGCTTTAGCTTACTATTTACATATGTTTTAGTGGGTTGGGAGGGATCAAAACATGATTCTCATATTTTCCTTGATACAATCGATAATCCGAGACTTAAATTTTCAAAACCACCAATAGGTAATTTTATGATCTGTAAGATTTGTTATTCATGATTTAGATTTTTTTTGATATCATTTATACTAATTATATTGCTTCTATGAAACTCAAGTAAATGTTACTTGGTTGACAAAGGCTATTCAAAAAGAGAAGGATATTTGACGCCTTACCCAAAGACAAGATATCATGAATCGGAGTTTCATGGTGCAAATTTAAAAGGATCTCGAGAAGTTTATAATCAGGCTAATTCATCATTGAGAAGTTGTATTAAGAGGGCTTTCAGTATTCTTAAGGCTCAATGGAAGATATTGGAGATAATGATACAAAATAGAATAATTTGTACAGTTTTTGCGTTGCATAATTATATTGATTCCAAATGACATTACTAGGAATTTATGATGGTAGTATTGAGTCCTAAATTAAATTTTAAGTATATCCTCTCCTTTGATTCTTAGCAGATGATATCTAGACCTTAGGTCTATCTTAAAAAAATACCTAGCACCCTGAATTTCATAAAACAGATCATCAATTTGGGGTAATAGATACTTGTTATAGATGGTCACGTTATTCAACTTCCTATAGTCAACACATAATTGAGGAGAACCATCCTTTTTCTTTACAAATAATACTGGCATACCCTATGGTGATTTTCTTAGTCTGATGAAACCATTATCCAATAAATGCTACAACTGTTATTTTAATTTCTTTTACCTCTACAGGTTTCAATCTATATAAAGGCATAGAAATTCAAGTTGCACTAAGTACTAAATCAATTCATAACTTGATATCTCTTTCTAGAGGTAGCCTTAATAACTCTTCAAGAAATACATATGGAAGCTTTCAAACTCCTATAACATTTTAAAGGTTGTTAATTTCTAAGGAGGTATCCTTGACTGATGCTAAGAGCCCTTAACACCCTTGTCTAAGCATCTTATTATTTACTTATGTTAAAACTATGTTAGATGGGATGGTCCTCTTATCTCCCTCAAAATTATACTCTACATCACCCAAAATAAGAAATGCAACTTTCTTCTCTCTATAATCCAAGGTGGCGTAATGACTAAATAATTAGTCCATCTCTAATATTACGTTAACATCCATAACTAGTAGAACTATAAAAATTAGCTACCAATATCCTACTATCAACCTCCACAGGTCATGTGAGATCACTCATCGGTTAGAGAGGAGAACGAAGTACACCTTATAAGGGTACAAATACCTCTTCCCTACAGATGCATTTCTAAGGTGTAGGATGAGCAAAACTGTGAGGGCCTTCGCCCGATGGGCAACCCAAAGAAGACAATATCTGTGGCAGGTGGTCCGAGCTATAACAAATGGTATTAGAGCTGATTCCTGACCCATTTTTCCAGTGAGGACACTGGGCCCTAAGAGGAGTGGATTGTAAGATCCTACATCGGTTGCAGATGAGAACGAAGTACGCCTTCTAAGGATACAAATACCATTTCTCTATTGATGCGTTTTCTTGGGTGCGGAAAGAGCAAAACCGTAAGGGCCTTAACTCGATGTGCAGCCCAAAGTAGACAATATTTATAGGCATTTGGTTTGGGCTGTTACAGGTCACAAATAGTATATTAAATCCCCTTTATGGCATTAGTAAGAGGCATAGATATGGATAAAGATTCTTCCATTCTATTTGGCATACTTCTAGTCTCATAAAAAATTTGGATTCTATAAAAGAATAAGTTGCTCATAAATCTATCATAACTATAACTTTTAATCTAAAGATGAAAAGAATACTAGATATCACTATATTTGAAGGCTGTGCATCTTGAGGGGTGAAGGCGAACACCCTGGCTTGATTGTGACCTACATGCTGAGAGCTAGAGGATTATCGCTAATTGCTGCCTCTAAATTTTCCTCTTAAATGCCTCACTCTAAAACCTTACCCTTGTTGAGCACCAGATTGTGATCCCCCTTATGACTACTAAATTAGAGGTTACACCACAATAGAAGATATATGTTGGTATCCCATTTCTAGAAAGTCCCTTATTAAATTCCCATACTGGCCATATTTATAACAGCCTCCTGATGGTATGTAGCATAGGCCTTGGTGCGCCCTACTATAATGCTAGTAAATGAATGATGTCAAACCTGAACTGTTATATTTAGAGCTCCTTCTAGAGTTTCATCTGCTATTGTTGCTACCTGCTCCAAATGCAAACTTGAATCATCCCTTATATCTACAGTTAGATATCACCTTACCATGTACTTAAATAGCCCTTTGTCAAGAGCTCCCACTCTAAAGATACCCTAACATAAAGTTTGATTATAGCTACTTCATCATCATCTTCTACATCATCATCATCGAATCTCAAAACATGGAATTTTTAACTTTTATTCCTATGAGAAACTCTTGCATGTTAAATATAGGTGCCTTAGGAACTCCTTGTAACACCTCTGGCTCTTCTATAAGTGTCTCTTGAATCTTAATTGTCTTGTACCTACCATACCTTCTAGCTAAGGAAACATAGAGAAATGCCTCTTCTTGTGTTGAGGCCTCATTGTGGGCCACTTGCCCAATTCTAGTGAGAAATCGAGCACATGTTTTGATGCTGACAAAGGAAGCAAAGGAATGGTTAGCAAACCGTTAGACCATAAAAGAATTTTTAAGTAAGGAAGCAATTTTAAGAAGTGATTAAATTCCTATATATCTGTATTAACAAGTAGAATGATACTTTAGGCCTTAAATCTTTAAACTTAAGGTTTGATACCAACCTTACACAACCCAAACGGGCGTATGATTGGTATATGAAACCTAAAAGCTAAAGGCCACAAATCACACGTAAGCCTAACTACTAGTGACAAAAATAAATATAAAATATCAAAAAAATAAACATCAAAAACACGAGCAGGTGTAAGTAGAAACACAATAAAATACAATAATGTTAGCATACATGAGAGGAAAAATTGTCGACATACTAAATCTTATCACTGCGGACACTAAAGTACAAGTATAAATGAAAAAAAAATCAAAAGCACACATTGAAGTAGATATGTTATAATAGATGCTCCTTAGAGTCACTGCTATGAAGTTGGTGGTAACTGACCTGAAAAATAAGGTTGTGGGAGTCAAACCTCATTAATGGACATAAACACACATATTTGAAGCATAACCAATCACGTGTAATACACAAAAAATTGTAGAGAAGGAATATCTATAGGATCCTAGTCTCTAAGGGTAAATCCTCACAATACTACACCTAAAATGGTTTTAAGGAGCGAAGCATCACCAATGTCCCTGCCATACACCTATACTCATTTATCTGTAAGGCTATATTAATCCAAAGGGGCTGCGGGGAGTCGAACATCATCAACAGACCAACCCTAAATTAATACATCCAAGCCACAATCACATCAATAATATACAAATAAAATAAGGATGCAATCAGAGGCCAAGCATCAACCAAGATCAGTCCGTATTATGTCTCCATATCATATCATAATCATCTATCATAATTAAACTAGTATGCATCTAGTCCTGATGCATGCCCATCAAGTGGCACATTCTACAAATTTTCCATTCTCTATAATCATAGCCAAAGACATCAACACATAATCCAAATATCAATCACTTAATTTCATTAAAAAATCTTTTAGTTATATAAGGACCATCATAAATGCATATAGTATGTCATAGGGATATTATAATAATATTTGCATAAAATCATAATAACAACTACAAAAATTACAAATATACATATATATACTTATAGGTACTTATATACATATATAATTATATAAATATATATTTACATATTATATCCACATATATAAGGATAGGACATCTATCTTGGATTATCACGTTATCATTTTTACTAATATAGAAGCAAATTCAATAGTTTGTATAGATTCAATATTAGTAGATAGATATGAACTTACTAATTGATTTACTTGTCAATTTAAACCTTGTGATATAAGTCCCACTCCTGATATACACATAAAATAGGAAAATAAATATCCAGATCAATGTCATTTGCAGCTCATTAGGCTCAATTAACAATCTAGGACTCATTAAGTTTGCTAGGATGGTCTAGCTATACAATTTGTCCCTTGATTATATTATTGTCTAAACTCTTCATGAATTTTAATTTATAAACCGTTGAGAATTTCGATATGGTTCTTAAAGAAAGATGATCAGCATAATTTATAAAATTTTCAAAATTTTTTGAAAAAGTCTCTAGAAAGTCGCTAGGACAGTATCTTCGGTGGCCTAAATATTCCTTAAGTCATTAAAATATTTATCAAGTGATCAAAAAATATTTAGCTAGAATTCAACAATTTTTGTAACAAATGAAAGCTTTTGATGAGTAAAGCAACTTTTATAATTGCAAGAAACTCAAATTCTCAACCAATTTAATGAATCGAAGAAAATTTATTTTAGAGTACTAACTTCTAATCAATGGTAGTGCAAGCAGTGATAGATGATAAGACCATAGGATTTTGCCCCTGATATTAAAGACAGTCCAACATTGATGGTGGTCAAAATATAACATAATGAATAAGAATGTCAAAGTATTCATGTAGCAAATCAAATTTAAGTTCAACAAACCCTCACTTATCCTTCTTTAGTGACTATTTACTAAAAGGCCATTTATTATTTTGCTTACTCTCAATACACAAGTATTTAGTAAAACTCAATCAAAAGATGAACAAGAGAGAGAGATGGAAGAAGCTAACTTCTGTTGATCTATTCATAAAGAAATAATATAAAGCACTCAAGTTACTTCTAGCTTGAAGAAGTTTATAATATAACTGCTCAAAATCTTCCTACTTAAAGCTCTTAACAAAAAGTTTCTTTCACAATGCTCAACTCTCTTTTACAGATGACTGAACGTACTCATTTTCTTAAAATGAATTACAAAGTATGTATTTATATAAGCTTACAAGAACTATGGGATCAACTAAGCTAACCTTCCCACTTTTCCCATTATCATATCAAGTTAGTGGAGAGTTTTTAGTTCTTCCACTAAATTCACTAAGTTAGTAGGAAGTTGTGCCTTTTTTACCATTAACTCTACTTAATATATGTGAAATATGGTTTGAAAGATGTCCATTTTGTTTTCACATTCTCCTATCATTTTTCCACTACTTAAAAGAACTGTTTCCACTTTATAAGGTAGTGCTCCCACTTTCTTTTTCTACTACTTCATATTTTTGCCATGTTTAGTAATGTAATCCACTAAATAATAAACCTTTCAAATTTATATACCTTTTAACTCCTCTTCCAAGTTAAATTCCTTTGTGTATCCTCATAATTAGTATGACTTAATTATGCCCTCATCTCTGGTCTCACATTTGGATCTCATTCATTATTGAAGATTTTTGCTAATGTGCACTAATGCATGCTAACACTCGCCTACCTTAAATTTTTTTGATATTGCTCGTTTTTCCTTACCTACTTATAGGTTTTTACCTTGTTATGCATCAATATACCATCTTCCTATCAACCTAAGTGCCAAAAATCAACCAAAACTTACTAACATTTACACGAATGTGTGATTTAGATTTAGGAGTATAACAAACTACCCTCAACATAAAAATTTAATGCCCTTCTTGAAATAATCTATAAGCACTCCTCCATAAGCATTTTCCTTAAAGACTACTTAACTAAACTTTAAAGATAAGAGAAAGTCTTCTTTTTCATTATCATGTCACCCATATACCATTTTTCTACTATTTTAGGTTTGTTTTTTCTTAAACACTCCTTCATAATGTTGATTATGCCTAATATAACATAGTTATTGAGGTAGACTTCTTCCACCGAGTGCTCAGTTCCCTTTCCTTGATCCTTCATAGGCATGAAATAGATTTTCCCCTCACTTGCCTTCTATTTTAGGCATTCACAAAAAAAAAGTGCGACCTTTCATAAGTGAAATAAGCAAGATCTCATTTTTAATATTTCTTCCATTTATGGTGAGAAGATTTACCTACCTTCTCCTTGCCTTTATTTGAGCCATTTGGAGTTTTATAGTTCTTCTTTTTCTCTATGCTAGTTCAAATTGGTAATTCCATTTAAAGGTTCACCAAAGCATTTACTAACATTATAGTGCTAGGGAGGTCCTTCATATTTTGCCTCTAAATCTAAATTGTGTCCAACCATGCAAACTACTTATGAAATGGAACAACTTGTCTTTCTCCAACTTATCTTGCACCTCTAATATCAAAGATGTGAATTGTCGCAAAGACTCCCTCATTGAGCAATCTTACCTTAAATGATTTAAAGCTTCTCTTATAAGCCAAGAAATGTTATTAAGGAGCAACTTTTTTGTTAGCTCCTTCTTTATGTTTCCCAAACGTTAATATAAAATCTACCCACACTTACGAGGTTCTCGTTTTCCACCATATATTTTTATCATCAACTAAGTATATTATTATGATTAACAACTTCACATTGAAAACCTTTGTGACTATAAAGCATTGTTATATACCTTACAAGAAATTTTAGAGAACTTTAGAGCACTCTACTTGCCTCAAAATATATGACGATTGCACCTTCACCTAATGCTCTCTGGTTGGACTCCTTTTCATTCCTAGCTATAACACGTTTGAATGCCAATAAGTTATAGATCATTTTCTCATGAGCTTTTAACTATTCTTTAAGTTCTTTGCTTATTTTTTGAAACTCACATACCAAAATTTTATATCATTCTAATAAAGGAATCGTACACTCATTCATTGGGGCTAGATGACTAATAATTATCTCTAATTTAGCAATTATTTCAACAAGATTGGTTACATCAACCATTATTAACCAGTAATATATGAAATCCTTACCAATCTATGATATTAGTTATCTGAGGCACTTTTTTTAGTGCAATATAATAGAATAAGATTACCAAATTCCTCTTATGGCAATCAAAATTAAGTCCACCAAAACCTACCTCAAGTTTCCTTCAAGATCACTAACCAACAAGTTCATTTATTCTTGAACACCTTAAACTACTAATTTTTAAATGTTTCACTCATTCTCAACACACAATTGTTTAGCATAACTCATTTAAAAGATGCACACTAGAAAGATAAGGCAAAAGTCAACATTTTATTGATTTATTCGTAAACTAACATAACGAAGTTCAGTTACTTCTAACTTGAAGCACTTTATAATAGAATCGGGTAAGATCTTCTTGCTCAAAGCTCTTAATAAGAAGAAATATTTTAACTTTTTCTTATAGATGATTAAATACATGCAATGTTGTAAAATAAACTGTAAAAATTGTTATAAAGGATTGCAATAACTTAGGGACCAAGTAAGTTAACCTATGGATTTTTTCTACTAATCCCTATAATTAGTGGAGATTTATCACCTCTACCACGAATTTCACCAAGTTAGTTGGATTTTTGTTCCTTTTTTTGTCACTATAACACGTGAAATATATAGTTTGTAAGATTTTACTCTATTTTTATAACCTTTGGCCACTTCCCATAACTTAAAGAAGTATTCCCACTTTATAAGGTAGTACTACCAATTTCTTTGTCCACTACTTTATGTTGTTATCATGTAGGACCTCGGCCTCTCGGGCCTCGCGTTCACAGGATCTCAGTCTCTCGAGCCTCGCGTCTATAAGGCCTCGGCCTTTCGTCCACTCATTTGTAGATATTGTCCACTTTGGCCTCAGCCTCTAGGGCCTCGCTCCCTAACGATTTTGTTTTTCTAGGACTTCCTAAGAGGTCACCCATCCTGGTACTACTTTGGCCCTAGCATGTTTAACTTCAGAGTTCTGATGGGATCCGATGCATTAGGGCATGGAAAACGCATCTGCAAGAGAGAGGTTTCAACATCCTTATAAGGCATGCTTTGTTCTCCTCTCCAGTCGATATGGGATACCCCTAAGTATCCACCCCCCCTCAGGAGGCCCAGCGTCCTCGCTGACATATCGCTTGGGTCCTGGCTTTGACACCAATTGTAGGCCTATATCTCTAGATTACTCTAAATCAAAAATCATCTTATTTGGAATCCTATAGATCCAGATATAATCAAAACACTTAAGTATGTTCAGTGGAATAACCCCAGTTCATATAATTTAAGAGCACACTCACTGTACTCGTCCCACGTTTCTCACTTAATCTTTCTCAATTCATTTCAAATGGCTATGATTTTTAGTGGAGGTGTAGGGAAATGTCTTACGAGTCTAATGGTTTAAGAATCAATTTATTTGGGTGTCTACAGAAGAAGTTATGGACAGGCAAAAAAAAGCAGAAGAAGCAAAACGTAGAAAAAGATGACATCATCACAGAAGAAGCAAAAAGACAAAAGAAGCAAAACTTAGAAGAAGCAAAAAGACAGAAGAAGTAAAACACAGAAGAAGACACGTTAGTAAACACAGAAGAAGACTCGCCAGCAAAACACAAAAGAAGCAAAACTCAAAAGGAAAACACAAAAGAAGCAAAACTCAGAAGGAACAAAACACAGAAGGAGTGAAACACAGAAGAAACAAAACTCAGAAGGAGCAAAACACAAAAGAAGATGACATCATCATAGAAGAAGCAAAAAGACAGAAGAAGCAAAACACAGAAGAAGATGACGTCATCACAGAAAAAGCAAAAAGACAAAAGAAACAACTTCACTTTTGAACATCTTCCCTTACAAGGATCCTGACTTTCAGCTCAGATGTCCAAAATTTTCATACTATATACTATTGGAAAGATAAAAGGAAGATCTATAACTTTCGTGAAGGCAATTTTGACGAATCTATCTAGATTGGTACAGAAGTTTCATGGAAGTTTTAGATCGAGTTATTGCTATTTCAACTCTAACATTATTTTTACATCACCTAATCACTAATAATCTTTCAAAAACTAAAGTAACACTATAACCAAATTTGTTTCCTCCCAACCACACAATATTTATGAGTATACACTTAAATGTCATTTTCCATGCAGATAACAGTAACTCATCAATTTTCTTTCATAAATCTCCAACTCTAAAGGATTTATTCATTACTTACCTGTTGAAAACTCCAAAATCTTCAAGCCCTAAACTCCATAAAATTTATGTATTCCACTGTGTACAATGACCAGCTTCTGGTTTTTCTTAGGGTAGAAGACACAAATAGCAAAGTGGGTTTGGTGTAGGAAAGGAAAAGCAGAGAAATCTCTTAGAAGGGCTTTGATGGAAAACTCTGTGTATGGGAAGAAAATTTGAAGGAGATGACAATGAAGAATGAACTTAGACATATAACTTAACTTTTCAACTCTCAGAGAACAGTAACCTACTTCTAACAAAAGTACAAAAGCCTAAGTGACACTTGTCACTTTCCTTATATCTAAGCTCTAACTTAGTTTCTTTTGAAACTAACTTCCTTAAACTCTCATCTTTACAATCCAACTATCTCCAAACCTTCATTTGATGTCTTTTTCCTATTTTCTATAATTTTTTGAAATTTATGCCTAAATTCACCAAAATTCACAAATACAATATTCTTACTAACCAATAGAATTTTTAATATAAATAAATTCAAAATTCTCAAAACACCTAAAAATCACAACTCAATCTAATTATACCCGAATTATTCATGAATGCATGTACAATTATTTTGTTGTGTGCCAAATTCACTATTCACATATATGTGCATATCATGAAATGCATGAGCATAAAATGTGTTTCCAAATTTCTCCATAATCTCTCACATTTACAATTTTAGCCTTAGGGTGGGTAACGGGATGTTTCATAAAATGATATAAATTGTCATATACTCAAGATGCATAAGACAAAATAATATAAAATGATTTAAGCTAAATAAATAATGCACTTATCTAAAATAAGATTATTTACCAATAACTAATGTTCTTAATTGAAAATGGAACATAAACAACTCCTTGCCAAAAATTCAACTTACCCTAATTCATATTCTCATCTTAAGTTAGGAAGGAAGGAACTAAGAATACAAATCAACTTTTTTTTTAAACATTGACATAGGCAAAAATCAAACATTAAGTTTAAAAGAATCAACATAAAGTAAATGCTTGAGCGTGAGACAATAATATAAACTAAATTATAACCAAACAAAGCACTGTAGGATGTGCGAGTTGTAACCATATCAAATAAATACAAGTCAAGGTTTATTGTTAAAGTGTTGATACATTAACTAATAACAAAGCCAACATAAAATTAAAGAGGAATAAAACTTAGAGAGAGCTTGGCCTCTTTAATTGGGACATAAAACTTTTCCTTCTTTAATAACGAATTATAATTCATACATCAATCATGATCATCTTATTGGATGCCCACATCTTAATAGTTTCTGGAATCTTGCTTTCTTTAACTTGCATGCCCATATCCTTAAACCCACTAATCATTACATTATATGTAATCACATTCGGGTACATTACTGATTCTACGAACCTCTCCCACATCTCTTTCCCCTCAGCATGTTCCTCTCTTTTAAAAAACCCATCAATCATCGCATTATAACATGCTACATCATCTACCACACCTCGGATTGTCATTTCATCAAACCTCTAATGCATCCCCCATACACCCACTTTTCACTTTCCATTAATCAAAGTACTATAACTATAAACATTAAGCATCAAATCAATCTCTCACAACTACCTCAATAACCCTTTTACCTTACCAAACTACTTCTTCTTACACATAATCTTAAGCTAAACATTATAAGTCTATAAGTTTGGAAACATACCCACCTGACTCAAAAACGATTCGATATTTCCCTATTGATTACATTAACAACAAACAATAGGTAAACTATTAAAAGACCTATTACTTGCGTCCCTATCACTTGTGTCATTATCACTTCCACCTATGTTCTTTACATTGTCTAGAATTGTCTGAGTTTGAATGTGGTTCATTTGTTAAGTTTAGGGATTATAGAGAATTGATTTAGAAGACATAGTTGGATGAGTTAGAAATAATAATTAGACAAGTCAGGTCGAATCGATTAAGGCAAATATAGATTTTAGGTCAAATAATTGGTATAGCCACATCAACATGTTTTAATTGGCTTATGTAGCTTAATATTGTCACGTTAATTGTTTAATAAAAGCCAATTATAAAAGACTTTTTAGGTGAATGCAAAACAAAAGAATTTTTTAAAAAAATTTTAAACTAGAGATCTTTTCAAAATTTTCTTAAGTACAATGAGTAGTTTTGTTATCTATATTCGATATGAGACTATGATTATCGATCCTAATATATATATATATCAACAACAATCAATATAAATCTTGTTGAGGCGTGGAGTTTGGAGAAGTGTAGTGAAAAACAACCTTACCTTAAAATGATTGAAAGCCTCTTTCCAAATTATATATACTAGCAGGTAAACTCTGCGCAAATGCGCAGTGAAAGTGCCCACTGAATTTATACGCAGGGGAAAATTTA
>JAOSBK010000006.1:35756994-35768376 GCA_027568895.1 Erythroxylum shatona | reverse complement strand
CATAGATTGTTTAAGAAATGGTTGAATATGTTGTGCACACAACCACCATGTGAGGAAGAGGATGGAACTTTGAAACGGCAGTCAGCAAGTGAAGAATTACAAGTACCTCAAAGCAATATTCAAGACAAAGAAAGGGGTGGAATTCTAAAGAATGTTTGGTGCAACATTACAGGGCTGGATGCAACAATCAAGATACCATTACTAGTTTTGTGAGTATGACGGTTTTTGCATGGCTCTTCTCTTATCTTTTGTGCTCTCTCAATCTGCACGTTGCTTATACATATTGTATCCTTGTGGCAACTTTTCCACTTCAGAAGGGACAGTAAAAAATGAGACATGCAATATACAATTCAAACAATGGTAGTAAGGATAGTTTTTGTTGAAACATTTGTTGTTATTAGGAAGTTTAAAAGAATCAGGAGTTGAGGATGATAGGCTAGCTCGGTGGTTGTCACCTTTCCAAGATGAAGTTCTTGGATTCAACTTATCACTTGGGCAGGGTGAGTTTGGGGTGTAGAGAATACTACCTCCTGTTTTAGTATCTCAATATTGGCTTAATAGTTTCTTTCCAGATCCCAAAAAATAAAAAATAAAAAATGGAGAGATAAAATAAAAGAAAAAGAAACAGGGTTTTTGCTTTGTAGCTTTCGTAATCAACGTGTTCTGAGGCTTTATCAATGTTATAACTGAGAACTAGTTTTGATTGTTCCTCATCAACTAAGCAGCAGAGCATTCTTCTGCAATATGCCATATTTGATTAGTGTATTTAACATCTCGAATCATTTTCTTGATCATTACATGCATAACTTAAAACAGCTCATAGTTCATTTTTCTATCGAAGTTTTTGCTACTTTACTTATATTTTGTTGTAAATGCAGCATTCCTTTATACTTGGTGATCAATGTGTTTTGTGGGGCTGAGGTGTCCAAGGAATTGACTCCCTTGTGGATATTGGGGCCTCTTGTTGTTGCTCTCTACATCAAGATGATCCGGGTTTTATGGGCACTCTATGTTTTCACCTTTCGGCAGACAGTTAAAGTAATTAAGAATTTGCCTACTTACTACCTGGTGGCCGCTAGCTATGTTAAGCAGGGAAAGTTGAAGGATGATGTGAAAGCTCGTGTGCTGCAACCTGTGATTAAATTTAAAAACATGGACTACAAAGAGTTCTCGAGGAAAAATCTTAAAGTGTTGGAAGAGTGGCTTATGGAGAAATATCTAGATTTTGTGGAATCTATATGGCCCTATTATTGTAGGACAATCAGGTTTTTAAAGAGGGCTAATCTGATTTAACTTGAAAAATGATAAATTTTTAGGTGAGGCCACAGGTTAAAGAATTTCTTGTTTTGAAGAGCTTGAGGAGCCAGCTTGAACCCCAGTTTTAGATTGGGGTCGCTGCTTCAGGCAAGTCAAGGATTACTTTGGAGGCAGATTGCTCATTTAAGTGATCTTTAGGGCATTCTTGTGCTAGATTCCTACCTCCATATTTCATTGTATTAGCATGTTTTGGTTGTTCCACAATCGAGTGGAAGTGTTCAACTTAATCATTGAGTAATTAATGGAATTTGTATGTTCTTCCCTTCTCATGCAAACAGCTATATATGGAGACGAGTATGTTTGGTATAGAATGCAACCTTTGGAGGGCTTCAGGTTATGACTCCCTGAAGTTTGAGCCCGAGAATATGATTCTCTCACTTTTGTTTATTTCAACGTTGCAGATTAAAGGAAAAAAGAAAAATAGTTAAAGATATTTCTACCAACTCAAGAGAAGTCAAGCATATCCGGTGTAATAATCAGAAGTTAAGGCGTAGGACGATGCCATGCCACCTACAGCAAGACAACTCTTAACATCTACAATGATACTAGTTCATTATTTATTTAGTCACAGCAGCCAGAAGAGAGTTTTGTACAACTTTGAACTGAGCTGAGCTTTTAGGAGATTTTGATGCCCATACTTAACCTCGGAATTCAACCAATGATTCCACTCCAAAAAGAAACAAGGAGATATTACTGTATTTGTAACCAAATCAAGCACGCAGGATCAAACAGCCAATGCATGTTGAAGTGGAAACGAAGTGAAGAGAGTTACAGGAATGCTAAAATCTTTACGACACTATAAAAGTTCGAATACGAACAAAAGCGAAAAATCTGTACGGTAGGTTCGGCAGTACGAGGCTGAGATATAAGGAATGGTAGGATTTGCCCAAAATTGCAGCTTTGCTTTAAAACCAAAAGCATAAGAAGCATGAAAGTCGCTTTTCCTACCACGCCCATCCAACTTTTGTCCCAAAATCCTTCAAGGTCGTGTCTTTCTGTATTTGCATCCTAGAAAGCTCGTATGAGTAGCTATACCATCCCTCCATATGAATTGGGTATGCGTTATAATCAGCCAATATGAACCTACAAAGTCTGGCACAGACTGTTATTGTCATAACCTTTGAATAGAATAGATAATTCAAAATAGGCTAATGTGTATGGCTCTTAAAATTGATCTATCTTCAGTTTGTTGTGTGGCGAATCCACTTTCTTTCAATCGCAGAAGACAAAGAAGATGCTTCCAGGTACCTCCTTTTTTTTAATCCTTCTGGACAATAGCTCAATTCTTTCTACCGCTTCACTGAGACTTGTATGCTCAAGGATGATATCTGCAACATGATTTTCCTTTTGCTTTCTGCTTTCTTCTTGGTGACTTGAGTATTGATTTGTGTTCTGGCTACTATTCGTTGCAAATGGTTGCTACAGTTTGACTTACGAAATTTTTGTTTATGGCGTATCCATATCTGAAATGGTTGTTTTAGATTCTGCTCTGTACTTCCCACGGACTTATTAAACCAAGTTGATGATGCTGAAATGGTACGGATGCAGATATCTACCCGTAGAAGCCCATTAGGTCATGGCAAATTTGCTGGGGTTTTAATAGCGTCTGCTTAGGAGGTAGTTCAATGCTTTGGTGTTACATGTATTGTAAACACATTTTGTTAAATGGGACGGGAAGCCGTTGTTCCTCGATTTATTTTGAATTGTAACTCCACATAAATTGCTGATAAATCACTGATATCTTGGTGCATTCTGTGAAGGCCAAAATATTCTAAAATCAATCTTTGGTGACCAAAACAGAATTAGGAAATACTGTTGTGGTTTATGAAGGGATGATTATTGCACTAGATGCATATACAAAGAACATTCAGATTAATTAATTTACGTAGTCCAATTATAAATTTGAAAGATCAAAGCTTACATACCTGTGTTTTGATTTTCTTTTTGCTTTGTATATTAACGTTCTTGAACCATTGACTTCTTTTTCTTTCATTTCTTTTCCCCTTTATTCCTTGTTCTTTTTTTGGGGTTAGGCTGATAAGTGGAAGCGTTGTTCAAATTCTTTCTCCTATGTGTGTGTGAGAAAATTTTTTCTTTTATACATTAACTTGGTTGAAGTTATACCCTCTTTTTATTTCTTTCTTTTTTCTTGGTGGATTGATAGGAAGAAGAGCTGGAAATGAAAATTCAACTCTTGACGCCCAATGCTTTTCTTTTTCTAATTTAGAGACACCTAACAATGTATTAGACTAGTGCTTGAACAATTGAACCTGTCTTTGTGAATTTGATTGACTATGTGACTTCTTGGTTTTCTTTGCTATGCTTTCCTTTCCTGGTTATCTGTCTAAGAAGCTGCATGGAAAATTTTCTGACTTCTACAACTTTTATTTTGCTTTCCAGCTGTCCTTATCAGGAAAACAATGTGATGAACTGCATCGTTGTTCTCATAAGCTTGGAAATGCTGAAGGTAAATTCAGAGTGTTTTGATAATTTTGAAAACTCTGAATCTTTTGTTCAAGTGTGTTATTGATCTGTAACCCAAGCACTTTAAAAAGATGACATAAATAGTTATAATATAGGTCAGTTATGCTATAGTAAACAGGTTTACTCTGCTTAAATGTGAAGTAAAATTGCTGATAAATTTTTATTTCTAATAATGTACTTGTTAATGGTGATTAGTTAGCTTGTACCATTGCATAGACAGCCGGACAAAACTAAGCGGAAAGTTTACAGCTAGGGAAAGTGTGTTGTTTGCAGCTCCAGAAAGCTTGTACCATTGCATAGACAGCCCGATAAAACTAAGGGGAAAGTTTCCAGTTAGGGAAAGTGTGGTGTTTGCAACTACAGAAGAACAACCACAATTGACTGAGGCTGAACCAAATGCATTGGAGCTGGAAGATCTTGATCCCTATGCTGAAACTCTCTCTTCTTCTAGCAATTCACAGGACAGCATTCAGGGAGCCAATGGAAAACCAGGCTTTATCTCGTTTTACAACTGTCCATATAAAATGGATGATGAGGTCAATATATCAAGTCTTGAAAGGAAGCAGAACAGCCTGTCATGGTTTTTGGGCCCAGCTGTCCTTGTGGCTTCCTTCATTTTCCCCTCCCTGTATCTGCGAAAGATACTCTCCACAGTTTTCGAGGATTCTTTGCTGACAGGCAATGACACTTCCTCAATGATTTTTGTTTTAAATGTCTTTTCAAAATTTTCCTATTAGCTTATTGATCTTAAAATATCAAAGAAGATCTACAGGGAAACAGAACTATGGATTTTCTGGGAGAATTAGTTTGGCTTTTAGCTTATAATGTTCTATTTCATTTTTGTGTCTATATGAATCATCAGACTATGGTACTTTATATTAGATTACTGGTTTCAAAGTAAGGAGAGTAGAGTGAAGATTTTGATGACCTAAAATAGGATGAAACTGTTGAGAGAAAGTCACTAACAACCGGGAAAATAATCGAGCAGGGATATAAACAAGAGATGGAGGCAGAGCTAGTTTGTTTTTGTTGTTGGGGTTTCTTCTTTCCTTCCAGTAAACAGCACATTTGCATATGCAGATTTCCTCATACTATTCTTCACGGAAGCTCTTTTCTATTGCGGTGTTGCTGTTTTTCTTCTGCTAATAGACCAGTTAAGGCGGCCATTGGAGCTCAAGTATGATGTATTGCACGGAACCCCAACTCTGCAGTTAGGCCAGCGGATATCTTCTGTTGCTGCCCTGATACTTAGTCTTCTAATACCAATGGTGACAATGGGATTTGTCTGGCCATGGACTGGTCCTGCAGCTTCTGCCACTCTTGCTCCATACCTGGTTGGGATTGTGGTTCAGTTTGCTTTTGAGCGCTATGCAAGATATTGCAAGTCACCCTCATGGCCTGTAATCCCAGTCATTTTTCAAGTAAGTGCAACTCTGCTCTATTCTTTGATCAATTTCTCTAAAAGGGAGGGAAATCGTACAGATATCGTTTTATACTCTTTTACAATGCGTTTAGAGACGTGAAGACCTAACTGACATAATGTTTGGCTCTTCTCTTAGTTTTTATGTTTAATTGCACTTGTGTTGCTTTTTTTGAAAGTATTTAAGCTTATATCTAGGCAAGTTTGATTATCTAAAAGTGAAATATGTTGCTCCTGGTGTACAGGTTTATAGATTGCACCAATTGAACAGAGCAGCACAACTGGTAACGGCCCTGTCATTCACAGTCAAGGGAGCTGAAATGACTTCACACAACTTGGAAATAAGTAATTCCCTGAACACACTGCTGAGTGTCCTTCAGATCCTAGGTGTCATTTGTATTTGGTCACTCTCAAGCTTTCTGATGAAGCTTTTCCATGTTGACAATAATTGCTGACTGAGACATGAGAGCTCAATTATAATTGCACTTGCCGGGGTAAAACATGGCACCTTTTTCCTTTCAACCCGTTCGAGCTTGAGACAAATCGGTTTAATGAACACAGAGAATTGATCTTGTCCAAAGCATAAAATTGTGGCAGGGTTATTCTGATCAAGATGCTGAAGTATCAGAGAAGCAGATTTGTTGAAAGTTCATTGCTCAAATCCTGCTATTTAAATATTGCAGTTTCCTATTTTATCATCATCTTTTTCTTTATCATTTCTCTTTAATAACTCTTACTGTATTTCCAGACATCTAGTTGGTTAAGGTACAGACTAAGACATGATTTGTACTGCTCATCTTTTCATCTAATCTGAGCTAGCAAAATGTTGTAGTGTTTAAACCATTTTCACGAGATTTATCATTCGTTTATGAAGGTTGTCATCATTATCTGGTTATCTTAGCATCTCAATCCAAGACTTGTATCTTTTCTTTTGGATTAGTTTCTTATCCGTTGTATTCTATAACTGTTTCTTTTATCTTGAATGAGCTTTCCAAGAGATAAAAGCGTTATGGTCACCTGCTCAACTTGGTGAATCAACTGACATCTCCGTTTCAATCTTCATCATCTCCTTGATTAATGCTCTGGTTATCAATTATGACTTTTTTTTTCCCCTCTGAATCTTCTAAATAAATTTATCTCAAGTTCTTTTCTATTTGAATAATTCTTTGGGAATCTTTTCTCCTAAACTGATTGGTTTACTTTTAGTTTTTGAAATAAACCTGGAATCCCTTTCTTTCACTTACCGTCCCTCCCATAATTGCCAGGTTCTTCTCTAGATCTTCTCTACATCACTATAGATCCCATATTCAGAAGATGACTCTTTCATGTCCAACTTCTGGTTCAACATTATCAAGTTTCTCTCTACTAATCCCTGCTTTTCTTGGCAAATAATTATTTTCATCTTCTTTTCTTTTGTGTCCAATTCTAATCCCGTTCTTATCTGCTTCAACGTTTCTAGCTCTCTTAAATACTCCTCCTCCTCTTTCTTTAGTTAAGTTTCTAGGCGGTGATAATGCTTATGCATCAATAGTATCTCCCTTTACTCCTTAGGTATGGCTTTCATCTTATTCGAGGATACAAACTTGGCATCAAATGCTTGGTGATTCCACCCTATCAGAAAAATTAAGACACATACCTCCTGATGATGGTAATAAAATAGTTATCACTCCTGTGGAGATACTACAAGCTGGTATCTTTAAATGAACATCTTATTTGACATATATATATATAGTTTTTTTTTTACGTAGAAAAGATCTTCATTTTTTTAGGTTCAACTTTGAATAAACAAAACCTGAAAGAAAATGGGATTAAAATTGATAAATAGACATAATATATTCATATTTAAATTTTGCAATAAAATGAGTGCTTCAAAGATACTTTAAACTGGTCCTTGACACATACTACTAATGCTTTAAAATAGAGGTTAGATAAGGATATGACTAAAATAAGGATGATGCCAATATGGAGCAACTTCTATATTATTCTTCTAGAATACTGATTTACTATATGGCTAATTACCTAACAAGTTCTCTAGGCAAACCTCTTCATCCTAATGAAAATAGAATAGAGCTAAGAGAATTAGCTTTGTAAGAATTTATATAGAAATTATCACCATCAAAATTGTTTGAAAAATAATGAAACTTAACAAAGATGAGAAACTAGTAAAGGATGTTAAGTATTATTAACATGTCAATGAAAACCATAAAGTTAAGGTCACCTAAGTTTTGGAAGGCCATAGGTAAAACTTTTGTAATAGGAGAATACAATGAACTAATAAGAATAAATAGACCATTAATTTTGAATGATAAAGAGGTGATACATCAATAGGTAACTATTCCTCTAGAAAATATAAAGGAAATGAAAGAGGAATAAGAGAAAAAAGAGTGATCTTGTGAGCAACTCAAAAGATACTACTAACTCTAAGAAGGAACTTTCAATTTCTAAACTAGAAGAAAATAAACATAAACGTTTCTGTAATGATGTTACCCTTCAACATTTCAAATCCTAGGATTTGAAAAAAAAAATGCAAAATACAAAAGATGTTAAGAAGATTTCTAACTCCATTAATTTTCTCTTAGAAGTGGGAAAGTTTCCTATCTTACAAAAATAAAATCAAAGAGAAAGCAAAAGAAGAATGCTACAAGTAACTCATCTCCTTCTTGTCTATGTCAATATTAGCTCAATAATATAAAGATGAAGACTCTTCGTGACTATTTGCTTTTAAAGTAGCCTAATATAAAGATGAAGACTCTTCGTGACTATTTGCTTTTAAAGTAGCCTATTTTTATTGCTATCTTATAGACCAAAATAATAGCCTTAAAAAACTCAAAAGGGTCATAGTTTCTCAATAAATAAGAGCCTTAAGATATTAGAAAGGGTTGTGCTTCCACATTATAATTATAAAATTATTGATGCTTTTGATTCAAACTATCATACTTACTAAAGCAATTCTACATAATAAATACGGAATCTCAAAGGAAAACCTTTAAAGATAGGATTAAAAGCATTATAGAGTGACATTTTAATCTTTGGTTGATACTAGGGGATTTCAACTGTACACTTTTAGCTAATGTAATAGTTATAGAGACATAAATTACTTAGTCATACTAAGAAGTCATGGTAGAAGGTGATTGACAAGAGAATGAGAAATGATACACCTATCTCAAAGAATCAGTTTGGTTTCATGCTAGGAAGGTCTAAGACAGAAGTTGTACATCTCTTTAGACAATTAATAGAATATTACAAAGAAAGACAACATAACTTACATATGATTTTTGTTGACTTAAAGAAGTCTTATGACATGGTATCTAATGAAATCATGTAGATGTGTTTAGAAGTTAAGAGAGTTCCTATGACCTATATACAGATATCGAGGATATGAATGAAGGTGTAAAGATTAGAGTAAGGATGATAGGAGGAGATTCCTCCAAAGCATTCTTCTATCAATATCGAACTACACCAAGGCTCCTCGTTGAGCCTTTTTTTGTTTGTAGTAGTGATGAGTGAGCTCACTAAGAATATCTAAGGGGATATGCCTTAGTGTATATTATTTGCTGATGATATTGTTTTAGTGGATGAGACAAAAGAGGGTATCAATGCCAAGGTAGAATTTTGGAGAGATGTGCTAAATTTGAAAGGGTTTTAAATTGAGTAAGACTAAGACTGAGTACTTAAAGTGTAACCTTTCGGGCTATGGTGTGGCTTCTAATATAGTGATAAAGATTGGTGCAAAAGTTAAACCAAAGAAAAAGTTTTTTAAGTATCTAAGATATATCACCCAATGTAATAGAGAGATCGATGAAGACATAGTTCACCATATAAGATTAGGGTGACTTAAAAGGAGGACTGCATCAAGAGTTTTATGTCAAAAGAAGATACCACTCAAGCTTAAAGGTAAATTCTATGATTTAGTAATTAGGCTGACCATGTTCTATAAATGTTGGACCCCATTTTTGGAGCCCAACATCGGAGTCATGAGCGTGGAGGTAGGCTTGGGATTTGAAGCTAACTCCCTTCGAAAGCAAGGCGGGTTCAAGGTGACGAACTTATGTTTCACCGCGGCGAACATATGGGAAAAATCTCATAGACCCTTCAGCTAAATTACACTAAGACGAGCGATTGAACTTCACCACGGCAAATCTAAAAATTTATCTTCGCCGCGGCGACCACTTGATCTCACTGTGGTGAAGTTGTCACACCAATAAAAAAATATAACTTTGGTCAATTACACTGCGACGAACTCTTGGTTTCGCCGCGGTGAAACCCGCGGGATAAATCTAACTATCCCAACTTCCTATCATATGAAAGGCACATAAACTCTTTCAACCATCCTTGTCAATTCTACTCAAAGACAAAATGAACTTGGACATAAACGCAAGCAATTTTCCAAATTCTTAATCTCGTTATAAATCGATTGTAATGCCAAAATGTTTGAAAGCTAAAAGCAACATTAACCATATTTCATTAATAACCAAAAGGAGAGTCTTACAAAGCTTTAATGGGCATTTCAAGCTACATTACATCATAATCCAAAAATACATAGTTTGCAAAAAATAGAATTTATCAAAATGCAACTAAAGCCTTGTTTTACAAAAACTTATTTCAAAAGAAAAATAATCCTAGTTAGAGTGATGCCTTGACTCTTGACTACTTGATCTCTTGCTCCTCACCTGAAGATGGGACAGAATGGGAGGGGGTGAGCTAAAAGCTCGTGGGTAACAATTTTATAACCAGTAACAAGCAAAACCATTAAAATACTTATTTCTATTGTAACAAAAATTCTCATAGAAATCACAAGCACATATATCTCAATTTCTCAACCAAATTCACAATAGTGCAAAACAAGTATGCATCAATCTTGTCAACTTATCATGGACACATAAGCACATTAAAATGGTCTGGAAGGTCCATAAACAGAACGAACTAACACATTTCCATATAATGGTCTTGTGAAGTCATGAATAGAACGAACTAACACAATCCCATATAGTGGTTTTATGTAGTTGTAAACATGAGGGAGTCTATGAAGGAGCTCCATGCCACTAGCGAGCAGGCTAGAGAAGCCTTTAGTTGAAGTGTACTTGACAACAGAATGGACCAAACCAAACTCACGTAGCATGTATTTCATATCTTGTAAACTTGTTGCCCAAAATGACACATTTTCAAAACTTGATTTTTCAAACATGGTATCTTTTCAAAAATCATTTTCACACTCCTTTCATAATTCATCAACACAATATGCTCATACCAAACACATAACACTTTTTCAAAACATTCAAAGAGTTATAATGTACATTTATGAAGTAGTTCAAATCATTTATTTCCATCATTTGAAAGAAAACATTTATGGTCTATTACTTAATTATAAAACTATAACCCACCTTGAAATGCTTAAACCTTATTCAAAGATGCCTCTCCTCTTGATCCTCTTGCGTTCCTTGATTCCCTTCTTGATTTCCTTTAACAATAACATAATTCAATAGAAATTCTAATTTGAGAACCCCATACTACATATTCACTAAGATAAATTCTAAATACTTAAACTCTTCCAAAAGTCCCAACCTTGGGGTCAATTTTACATGATCATTCAGATTAGGTAAATGACGAAATTTGATAACACTTATTTCCAGAAAAACGTTCCTCAATGTCTTAAGTTTCTACTGACACCAAAATCATTCAATTTGGTTTAATATTTTAAAAGTTATGCCCTAATCATTTTCAAGCTATTCTTATACTAACACAGCATTCTATGCTCAACTTCCCTTCAAATATTGAGATCCTTAGAGACTTAATTAGAACGCCATTTCATCAAAAACTTTGTATCTCTATGTCTCTAGTTTACACCAAATCAAAAATCACTCCATTTGAATAACTACACAAAAAGTTATGCTTAAAATACTAAAGCATGTTCTGTGCTAAAAAGTTAAGTTCGCCACGGCGAAACCCAGGAGTTCGCCGCGGCGAACTTGTCCAGAAACATGCTTTAAGAATATGTTTTGCCACTTTTTCCAACTTTTTACTTCCCACTTTTCACATATAACCCATTATAAACCTAACCCATCTCTTCTACTTTATTTTCAACCTAAAATCATTCACAAACCAATTCATAATCTAAATTTGATCATTAACCAAAAATTTAAAACATTAACTCATACTATTCA
>JAOSBK010000006.1:35681641-35700659 GCA_027568895.1 Erythroxylum shatona | reverse complement strand
CATCGATGATGGTCACTCACTGAGTTCGCAAAACTCACCCAAAATTTGCAATTATTTTTCAGGATCAGAAGAATACCTCGTTAGGCCAACGACAGTATTTTTGCAGGATTCAAGTGAAGGATAGAAGTCGGGATCAGTTCGCGTCTGCATTGTATGTCTTTGTTTATGTAATAAAATGTATATTTATATTTGTGAAATGGGCCCGAGTGGCTATTGGAAATTGGTTATAATGAAATTGTATATGATTGAAAGAGGACCCAAATTGGACATTGAATTCCGCATTTATAAAAAAAAAAGTGTACTGATTACTGAATGAATGTTTTAGCATGCCACCCTCGCGGGGCACGAACTCGGATATCACCGTCGATGTGGGGTTCGGGTCGCGCGGGAGTGGGGTGTTACACTACAGACAACTCGGGTTGATCTCCTCTCTTTCCAGCATCTTTGCCCCTCATCTCCTCAGGAACCCCTCTTGCAAGCTAGAGAAAAATAGTCACTTTCCAACTACATGTCTGCGGTTAGTAACCACTCCTTCTTACTCCAATAACAAGCAATGACCAATTGGCGTAAAGATGGTGATCAGTGTTCCAAATTCTTCTTTAATAATATTCTTGCTCGGAAGAACCGAAACTGTATTCTTACAATCACCATTGATGATGGAGCTTAGTTTCACATCCTTGACGACATCCAACATAAGGTGGCAAGGTTTTTCTCTTCACTGCTAGGTGTACTGAGCGTAGCTTATATCTCTCCTGCTGAGCTCTCTAAGTTTATCTCCAAAAGGATAACCTTAGAGGATGTTGATTCACTAACCAAGTCAGTCTAAGACAAGGAAATTGAAGATGTAGTATTCGATAAGGATGATAGCAAAGTTCCTAGACCTGATAGCCTGAATGCTCATTTTTATCAAAAATCTTAGACTGTCACTGGCCTTTTCGTCAAAGATGTTTTTTGGGATTTTTTTCCAATGGTCGGTTAATCAAGGAGGTAAATAAAACCTTCTTATGTTTAATTTCTAAAAACTCTTATCCATTTGACTTCAATGATTACAGGTCGATAGCATGCTCAAATGATCTTTACAAAATCATCTCAAAGATCCTCACTAGGCAACTAAAGATGGTCCTTTCATCCCTCATTAGTGACAACCAGAGTGCGTTTATGTGCAACAGACAAATTGGAGACAACATTTTAATAGTTCAAGAGATATTAAAAGGCTAATCTCGATCTCACTCCACTCCTAATTGCACAATAAAAATCAACTTTCGCAAGGCCTTCGATAGTGTTAGCTAGAATTTTCTTTAGAGCATACTCCAAGCCCATAGTTTTCCTCAGGTCTTCATCCACTAGTTGGTGAATGTATTTCAATGGCTAGTTTTTCGGTGCTCATCAATAAGAGTCCCTTAAATTATTTTAAGGCGGCTAGGGGTCTTAGGCAAAAGGACCCTCTTTTTCCTACCTTTTCATCCTATGTATAGAAACTTTAAGCTCTATCATCAAGCGTGGAGCGGAAACAACCCCCAAATTCAAACACCACACCCATTGCCATAATGTTGGCCTAACTCATCTCTCTTTTACTGACGATCTCTTATTATTTTGTAGAGCAAGCTTGGACTCTATTGGAGTCTTCATACAATCTTTGGACCTCTTCACCAGAATTTTTGGGCTACATATCAATCTCCAAAAAAGCCATTTCATCCTATCCGAAGGAGCCTTACCTCTTGAGTCCACAATTTCTTCTGCCACTAGTATAGAGATAAAGCCTCCACCATTGCTATACTTGGGATTTCCCATCTCTACAAGACGACTACAGTTTGTTAAATGCCTCCCTTTATTGAAAAATTTCAAAAAAGGTTTGGGTTAAAACTTTCTATCCTTTATAGGAAAGTTTCAACTAGTTAAAACGGTCCTTAACTCCCTCCACATCTATTGGAGCTCTCATGTTTTCCTCTCCAAGAATGTTATCAAAAACAGTCGAACGACTCTTCAAGAACTTCCTTTGGGGGTCATTACAATGGGGATAGACGTATTCTAAAAGTTAAATGGGCTGAGCTTTGTGTTCCTAAAGCTGAAGGAGGATTAAATATCTCTCCATTGAAACTTACCAATCAAGCTTTTATTCTTAAGCACTTATAGTGGATATTATAGGATAAACAATCGGTATAGATTCGATGGCTCCATTCGTACTTTCTTAAGAGAAGGTCTATATGGGAAATCACTAGCAATTCTTCTCAGTCCTATTTCATGAATCAACTGATCCTTCTAAAGAATTTCGTCCAGAGTAATGTATGTTGCATAGTTGGAAATGGGGAAAAAGCCTCATTTTTGTTTGACAATTGGTCTAGTCGAGGCTCCCTCTTCCACTTTCAATATATTGACCCAAGTCTCCTACCTTTCCCCATCTCCACCAAGCTTAGCTTCTTCATCAGGGGAAAACCTGGCAACTTCCCGAATCTCTTCAATATCTGCAACCAACTCTACCCGCCCAATTCTGATAGCTCAAATCTCTTTCTCTAGAAGGACCAACCTACTCACCAGCTATCTAGTAAACACATCATTGACCTCCACCGATTGAGGAATCCTAAAGTCCTTTGGAATACCATAGTTTGGTATAAATCTCTCCCCTAAGGTTTCCTTCCTTCTTTGACTAATCATGAAGAACAAACTGAGCACAGCTGATCAGCTCTTATACTTAGATATTAATAGGGTTTGCCCACTCTACTCAATGCATGCTGAATCCCGGGACCATCTTTTCTTCTTATGCTCCACTGCTACTATCATTTAGGACTACGTAAAGAATGTATACGACTGGAACACATCTGAGAACTCGCTACCAAACCTCACCCACTGGCTGATAAATCACTCCTCCATCTCAAATAATGACTATAGGATCTTCATTCTAGCCATAGTTCTAATAGCTTAAGCTATTTGAAAGGAACTTAAGATGACTGGAGGCCAAAAGCAAAACTGTGGAGTCATTAATGGGATCTGGGAGCTCCTAATCTTCAACAATCTTACATCATCGGACAAATTACCCGCAACTCTTTGACCTTCCACCCAATGTCCCCAACGTTATTATTCCTGGTAATCATTTTGTTATTTGAAATCCAACGAGTATAACCTGGATCTTTTTTGTTTGTAACTTCATTTTATTAATATAATTATTTTCCCTTTTTAGGGAAAAAAAAAAAAAAGGCAAGGCAGGATTGCGCCACAAGTAAAGAAATTCCTGCTTGAATCGTATCCATCCATGGAAAATTTTCCTTGTTACAGCTTTAATTTGTTCAATTTCAGGGTAGGATCTCATGGCGCTAGCGAAGTATCTGCGGTACCCCCTAGAACATGATCATTCAGGCCCCGAGGATCCTATTCAAACCCATTTCAGAAGCCTGCCAAAACGCCCTGCAGTGTTTGATTTCCTCGAAGGCTTTGCTCAATGTATTGAATTGACACTATTTTGTCTGAGACATTTCCACACTGTTACGAAATTGTTCTGGTCCGTGATAGATTGTGCTGGACGTATTTTGCAAGTCACCTTAAAGCACTTCATCTGCAACTTGCTGATCTAAGACGCAACTTTTGGTGAGAGAAACCTTGGTAATGCAACTTTGAGTCGAGTCATCTGGGTTAAGCACGCTAGCATTTAAGAATGGAGGTTGCTTTGGTGAAGGGAGTTCACATTCTTTATCGGTTAGCATTTGAACCACTTCAGCCATGGATGGTCTTAGGGAAGCAGAAGCTTGCGTGCATAGAAGTCCTATTTGAAGCACATTTGCTGCTTGTTTCTGAGGAAACTCACCACATAAGCCAGGAAAGATGGTATTAGTAATGGTCCTTGCCTTGTAGTTCTTCCACACCTGAACCAAGAAACAGAAGCTCTTCACTCCATGTAATATATGACAAATTATAGAAATTAAGTTTTAGCACTGTAAAACATATTTGGTGTGAGATCGTTAGTAGTTTAGAACAGCGCCAAGGTGCCATGAAACCAAGGTGCCATGAAACCTTGCAATGATCTAATACGAACCTAATTATTAAACGATGTTAGCTTGCGAATGATATGGATATGAGCAAAAGGAACAAGAATCTTACTGAATGCAAAATTGAGTTTGATCCTTGCAAGTAAACGCTGTTCTTCTTACCAGTTGCTATCTCAAGAACAAGAACTCCGAATCCATAAACATCAGCTTTTTCTGTTAATTGTCCTTTAATAAGATACTCAGGAGCCACATAACCCCTGTAAAAGACAGCCATAATCTAGTTTAACGGGTCTTGGACCAAACAATCAAGCAAGCAAAAACAGAAAAAACTTTTCTTACAGCGTTCCTGCAATGCCAGTACTGATATGGGAATTATCACTAGGGGCACAACGAGCAAGTCCAAAATCAGCAATTTTTGGAGTCAGGTTCTCATCAAGGAGGATGTTGCTGGTCTTTATGTCTCTATGGATGATTTTCACCCCGCAACCTCCATGAAGATAAGCAAGCCCTTGTGCTGTTCCAAGAATAATAGTGAATCGCTGCTTCCAGCTGAGAACCTGTACTGTGTTATTAACTGTAATAGTGAAAGTTCAGAACGTTAAATGTCTGAAAAACAAAATTTACAGGCAGATACGAAGATTTCAGAACAAAATAGTCACTACATACTTATATTGCACCAGATAACTTACTGAATAGTATTTGATCGAGACCCCTATTGGGTACATATTCATACACAAGAAGGCTCTCGGGTCCTTCAATACTGCAACCCAAAAGGCTTACAAGGTTTGGATGTTGAATGCCACTGATCAAGTTAACTTCATTAAAGAACTGATCCACCCATTGTCTCGAGTTGAACACCAATCTTTTTACAGCCACCGTGGTTCCGTCTGGGAGAGTCCCTTTAAACACAGAACCTGCTCCTCCTTGGCCCAATTTCCTAGACTCGTGGAAAAAGTCAGTTGCCTTCTCCAGCACTTCATACTTGAAATTCAAACTAGTGGCGCCTGTAAATGGCCCGAGACGATTGTTTTCTGTAGAAAAACAATAACTCAGCTAAGGACACGAATGAATTTGAGTTAGGGAGATTCAAAGAGTGGATACAAGAAATGTTGGTTGATGGATAGAATTTCACCTTCTTTCTTTTTTGATAGTCTCCTATACCCTATAAAAGCTCCAATTGAAGACAGCAGAAGAAATGCAACTGCTGATAAAACGATTGCTATTACAATGCCTGCGTCTCTTCCTGTACAATTAAAAAGCAGGGAACCATATCAAACTGAAAAGAACAGCAAGGCTAACAATTTGACCCAGAAAAAGCAATCATTTGTACAGAAATAGAGGAGAGATATAAAAGCCAACCTAACCTTTTGTTTCTAAGTTACTGTAAAAGAACCTTTCTGTAGAATACTTCATATAGCAACCAGTGAACAGAGCTTTTCCTTCTGACCCAGGAGCACACTGCGTCAACTTTAAACCCGCCATTGTCAAGCATTTTCTACAAGCATCCTTGTTAAGAGACTCCCAACACTGAGCCAATGCATAAACAGGAAGAACTCCTCCTCTCGATGCCACAGTCCCAAAACTTCCGTTCTTGAGAGCCAATTCAGTGACTTGCAGAATCACCTGCGCAACCTCGCTCTTAAAAGCCATATGCAAAGAGGTGTCTGCTAAATCGCCACTTGGTGCGGAACAGTTTGTCGAATCATAGTTTGGATCAACAGATTCTTGGAAGAAATCATCTGTTCCGTAACGAAGAAAGCAGCCTTCGAAGTAGATGCGACCAGAATAAGCAGGAAGGCAGCTAGGAAGCTTAACTCTACCTTCGCTAAAACAGAGTTTGCACTCGACATTGGAGACATAACCAAAGCACTGCACTAAGGCGTAAACCTCCGGCAATGTGATGGTAACAGAATCGTCAGCCCATCGATTATTAGCGACTTTTCTCATTAATGACTCCATGACAATGATGAAGTTGGGGAAGATAGCGGAAGAAGCGTTGGAATTGATGGAGTCGTCAGAGGAGCCGCAGATATGGTGAATTTCAGAGGTGGGAGAGGCCAACAGAAAAGAAAAGGAGATTGAAGCAATTATCAGAAACACCCATATGAGATGTTGAGAGAATTTCAATGGAAATTGCATTGATCTCCAGCAAGTCTGCTCCTTTCCCCGTTCTTCTGTGTTGCTGTGTTACCCTCTCTTTTAATGGAATAAAAAGCAGAACAAAGCACATATAAGGGAGTTCCTGAAATTGAACAACGTTCTAAAACTCTTCCTCTCTCTGTCCAATTGGAGAGGGCGAGAGAATTCTGGTTCTACGTTGCTAGAGCCAGGAGGTTTCTTGAACCAGAATTTGGTCTGTTTCTTTATGTTGCATGGCTATGATCATAGGTTATGGTATTGTTTTCTGCGAGAGGAAGGATGGGATTGGAAATGATAAGGCAAAAAACTGGAATTGGTTTCTGGTTTCAGCTTTTTTTCGAGTATTGTTAGGCTAGCAGGCAAAATGGAATTAAAACAACACTGGTGCAAAGTGGTGGTGGGTGGTCGCATCATACGTTTGCACTCCTGAAGATCTCCCCAAGTCTTATAATCAGACCCCCAAAAGAGACTTTTATAACTTTGCGCTTACCTCCATTTTGGCTTCTAGGGACTTCATTATGACAAGCTTTGCTGCTTCTGCGATTCCCAAGTTGACCAATTTTCTCTTTATCCTTTGTGACTTAAACGCAAGAACTTAATGAAATTGTTTGTCGCTCTCATCTTAACTTTACTTTGTAATTGTTTCACACAAGGAGAAGGAATGTCATGAAGCGTTTAACTTCTATACATATTTGTAGTGTATTTTAAATTAATGATTTATCAAATAATTTAATTTAATATAATAAAGATATACAAGTGGTTGCATAAATTGGAAAATAATGATTATATATGAATTAAAAATCAGTTGAAAACATTAATACAATTGATAGGTCTTTCTCACCTCACCTCAGCTCTTGTTTCACAAACCAATCAAGCATCCAATACGTATATTTAAATTACTTTCATGATTTTCTTTTAGTTTCTTCGAAACTTGGTTGACAATGCCTCGATTGTTCCAAACTCATTTCCTTGACAACGAAGTAACGAAGCATAGAAGAAATTACTTGGTTTGGAATCACACCAATTCTCTATTCCTCGAATTCCATTCATTAAAAATGATTATTAAAAAAAAATAGGAAGTAGGTATCATGTAAGATTTCCAAGTTCTAGATAGTTTGACTGGCGTGGATCCTAGACAGTAAATCAAAACCACTGAAAATGAACGTTATTAGTCCGGCTGCTAGCCAAAGTATAAATGAGTGTGAGTAGCTGTTCTAACACTCCATATCAGCTTGTGAAAAGGGAAAGTGATCGGTGGATCAAGCAACATTTGTTTACAAGACTGAGTAGTAAACTTATGAGAGTTACATAACTCCCATCTAATTTCATCCTCACATCTTATATCAGGAGAATAATCTGGCATACAATCAATTATTGGTCTTATTCCTCTCCCTGCTTGAAAAGGCTAATGCCAGCTACCATTGCAAACAAATAATTGCACTTTGGTGTTGACAGGAATTAACATGTTGGTTTATGCCATACAGCTAATCGCTTTGGTTATAATTTGGTGACAAATTATTTAAAAGACATTATTTATATTGTACATATTTAGATGTATATGATAAAAGTCCATGGGATAATTGTACATTACAAATGAAATTATAATGAGATTATAATTATGAGATTCATATTGCATTTATGTATTATTCCTAAATGTTTCTAATCATTATTCTATTAAGATTGGACATTAATAGAACAGAAAAAGACTAGCACACGTCTTATTTTTCCTTATGAAAGAAGTAGTCCATCTCATAGGCTAAAGTATAGAGATACTTAAACAAAGATGCGGGTGCTTGCTAGAGAACAATTTCACTGAACAGACCGAACATGAGAAATCCATTTGAAACATTACTTGTATGTCTATAGAATTCTCATTGTGATGATTATATAAGTGATCCTTTGACTTGAGGTCATTAAAGTTATCTTGTATGGAAATTGCTATATTTTGATGCTACTTATGATCTAATTTATCAAAGGTCGCTTAATCAGTAGTTATTGAATATAGCATGAACTATATGAAGATAGTTGAATGATCAAGATAGGATTCATTACCTTAAAGTAATTAGAGAGAATGTTCTATTGTTCTCAATTAATATTGATACGGGAAATCTTTGGTCAAGATAGAATGAGATTTTGTAAACAGTTTACAAATATTATTAATTGAATCAATAGCTAATGGTAAAAAACTAATATAATTGGACTTAAAATAAAGTAGACATTAATTTCACGCTCTATGTCTAATTGGAATATTAGTTGATGAAATGATTGAATTATATGAAAAAATCATGCACGGAAGAGTTATTCAAAACCACTTTGACATTCCTAAATATTTGGGTTGTCATGATGCGTTGCTAGACCCCAATCTTGATATATGATTATAAATTGTTTAATTTGAGAATTAAAGATAAATTAAAAGGAGTTTTAATTTATCTAATTCTAATTATGAATTAAAACTATAATTTATAGTCATTGTTAATATATTTAGGAACCTAATGAGTCTCACATATAGAATGGGTTGGAGAGGAAAAATTAATTTAATCAAGTTGGACTTAATTATAAAATTTGAAAAACTTTAAGATTAAATATGAGATATTTAATAAATAAGGATCAATATAAGATATTAAATCTTATTTAGGCATAATTGGTATTTAATTAGAATTATTTGTAATTCTAATTAAAATTTAATTAAAATTAGTATTTAATTTCAATTACATTACTAAAACGTTCAAATCTTATTATAAATAGGCTTGAGCTCTATAGAGATAGCACTTCATGCTTAACCCTCTCTGTAAAAGTTACAGAGTTCTCTTAACCTGTTCTGTGGATACCATTAGAGGCCGGACACTTGTGCGGCTACGGTGGTTAAGACGGATCGATTTCAGAAATAATTCGAGGGATGCAACAAGATAAAGATCAAGCTTTGAAATAAGGTACGAATTAAATTTTCGATTTATTATAATTCATGTTAATCATTTTATAGAATTAAATAGATCTTGATTTTCGAGAAATCAAAAGTTACGGAAAAATTTCATGATTATTTCGTTGCGATTCGGATTGAATCCCGACCCGGTTTCCAAACATAACCATGTTAGAGCTGATAAATATTGAGTCTTACACAACGATTCCAGAGCATGTCAGTTGTCAAACTAAAATGTTGTGCCTTTGCCATCTCCGATCTAATGCTTGATATTAGAATGCATTAAAAAAATCTGGTGCCTAATATTTGTTGAAAAATATAGGATTGAGTACTCTTTTAAGCTGCTGACCAAATGCTTCCTTGTTTAAAATGAAATATGTACACCCATTTCAACCAGAAACTCTCCTTGTTAGAGCAAATCCTCCGTAGCTTTTTAGTTAACAATACCTTGCTCATTCCACTAGCAGAATTGATACCCAATCCACCATACTCTTTGGGTAAACAAACGTTCACTATCAATTGTTATTACCAATAATGATTAAAGATATTTTAAATAAAGATTATTACCTTTTAAAGAGAATCAAAAGGATATGATTATCTAATGTTCAATTAATAAGACTAACACAAAAATTAAATCTTAACAATTTTTATTAGCACACATATGATAACTATAGTTGATATTATTATTATTGGTTTGTTAACCCCACCCGGTAATTATTCTTGTTTTAAACATGATAACGATCTTACACTTTAGAGTTTGTTTGTCTCTATTAGGATTTTTTATATTTTAAAATTCAATAAAAATTGATTTGTTTAATTTTATGGTTTGCATTTTTCATTTTTTGTTTCATATAGTTTTTATAACTTATGAAATTATAAAAATTAAATCTTATTTTCTGTTTAAAATAGAATCGATCATTAAAAATATAGTATTTGATTATTTAATATTAATTATTAATAAAAATATGAATAGGATAATTTGGTTATTTAATTAATTTAAATTTTATAACTTTTAGAAATAATAATATTTTAAAATTCAATCACTATTTAGTAAATTATTTTAACTTTGAAATATCTTAAATTACATAAATTTAAAATAATATTAGTATTAATTATCAAAATATATTAATTAATTAACAAATAAATTTTCCTTACTTCATTATTATTTAAATAAAATTTAATGAAAATTGTACTAATATTTATTAACAAATATTATATGTAAAATTAAAATAAAGTATTTTATATAAAGTATTTTATAAAATTAATTTATCTTTATTTTTTTAATATTTAGTTATTAATTGTCCACAAGTTGTAAAAATCATATATTAATATTTCCAAAATTGAAAAGATAAAGTTATATTTGGCAATCAGCGAATTGCATTAACTGTTAGTTAATTCTATCAGCTATTAGCTGATAGCGGATTAATGTAGTTGATTTAAGCAACAGATAACATCAACTATTTATTTAAAGATATTGGTAAAATTAATTGTTTAGTATTAACTGTTTATGTATAAAATGACTTATGATGGCATAATTTAAAAAAAAAGATTTATAAAGACATGAGTATTATGAATATTCTCATAAGAATTTAGATAGAGTAAAAGAAATCAACACCTTCATTTACAGTAAAGGTTTATAATAATCTAAGAATGGCATCTAACTATTATTAAACTAGAAGCAATATTATCATCAATAGTTGTTATCTCCCAAGTTCTTAATTCTTCAACGCTTTCTTGTGTAGAATTCACTTTAGCATCTTCAAATACATCAAGAGGGACAAATTAAGGAACTTGATCGATGATGTTAAAAGTCGCCAATTGTGCTTATTCTAATATAGTTATGCAATGCAAAAAGTTGTACATATTATTTTATTTTGATATATCAATTAATACTTAGGCATTTTCTCCAATATCTTCCATCGAGTCTTAAGAACACCAAAGCCCTCTCAATACAACTTCTCAATGATAAATGAGCTCGATTAAAAACTTTTCGAGATTCTCTTAGATTTACATCACGAAACTTTGATTGATGATACTTTTTCTTTGGGTAAGATGTCAAATATCCTTCTCTTTTCAGATAGCCTTTGTCACAATTAGTATGAATGATATCATAAAAAATCCAAATCATGAATAACAAATCCTATGAATCTTAAAATTATCTATCGATGGTTTTGGAAATATGAATCTCGAATTACCAATTGTATCAAGGAAAATAGGAGAATCATGTATGTGTTACTCTCTCCCAACCCACTAAAACAATAATTGCTTCTCAAAATCATGCATAATTGACAAAATGTATTTTAATTTATCCTAAATGTATTAAAATGCTGTTTGTCATAACAATTCAATGATTCATTCATCCATATTTCTCCTATTCGATAGGAAGTCATGCATGGTTCCTTGCGTATGCTTATTGTTATATACTCTTTGTCTATTGTTTGGGATCAACTTATGTGGATTTAATTGATCATATTAATATTTTCTGCAAAATTAACTTTAATGTATACTAACAACTTGGAACCAATAATTTCTAAATTTGACGTGGAAACATTAGTTTTGTAACATCCCGCTATCTAAGGGGAGGTTAAAATAGTAAATATGAAAGATTATTGAGAGATTAGAAATGCATTCATGTTCATGCAATATATGTTATGCACATACATGTGATTATTAAATTTTTGCACATGAAAACAATTGTACATGCATTCATGAATAATTCTGGGCATAATTAAATTGTGATGTGATGTTATGAGAATTGTGAATTTGTTGTCTTAAAAATTTCATTGGTAAGTGTATTTGTTAATTTTAAACTTTGGTGAACTTTAGGAATGATTTCTGAAAATGATGGATATTATTGTACTAGGAAAAATGCCACTTGGCAAATAAATTGATGTATGGAAAATAGAAATAAGAATAAATGATGATGAAGAAATTTAGGAGTTGACTTCAGAACTTTTGAGATAATGATTTTGAAAATTCAAAGGCAAATTGGAGACAAATGTGGAGAAGATTGAACTAGTAAATTGATAACTAGTCTAAAGCCACATAAGTTACATAAGTGACAAGTGTCACTAACGTAATTAGGTGACACTTTCTGATTTTGTTAAAAAGACTAAGTTATGTTCTTTTAAAGCTGAAAGACTAAGTACTATTGTCTGTCCTGGTTATCTCCTTCGTAGCTATCTTCTTCAAGTTTCTTTTTTGTACACAGAGTTTTTCATCAAATATCCACCAAAATTAAACTTTGCTTTTCCTTATCTTCCACCACTCCAACTTTGTTATCTACTTCCTTTGCCTCTAGAAAACCTGACCCAAACCATCTGTAAGATGAAGTATGTGGTTGCATGAAAATTAGGGCTTCTTGATATTTGAAGATTTGGAGTTTTAATAAGTAAGCTTCATGTTAATCCTTATGAGAAGTAGGAATATGAGATTAAAAAAATTGATGATTTAATTGTCATTACATGATCATGGGAATAATGGCCATCTTCATGAACACTATACAAATAAGATGAAAAATTTAGATATAATGTTATTTAGTATTTGATGATTATTTTGTAATCAGATAACGTAGAAATGATTTTGATTTAGAAAGAACCATAAAAGTATACATGACAAGAGTACAAAGATATGGAAAGTTGATAGTGAAATATATGCTCTGTTTTTCTCTTCACTGTTTATATATGTGAATATCTTGATAACTTAATGATGAACAAAAAAATGAATTTAGAGTTAAGGAATAGATATAAGGTGATGTCTGGATGTGAGTAAGAATGATTAAAGTGATAGTTGGAGGAAGAAAATGAGGAGAGTGCAGAAAATGAAAATACAGAAAAATGACAGTGAAGAAATACCAAAAAATGGTGATATATGTGAATGAGGTTCTGTTTTGATGTTTGTGTGTAATCATGGTTTTTGATCTTTTTGTGAATGGGTTGAGTTGAATGGAAGTTGAATTGGTGAAAGGAAAATGGAGAATGTACATAAAAGAAAAGTGCAGGAGAATGAAAGAAGAAACACAGAGAATGAAGAAGATGAGTGAATGAATTTTATGCTTTTGATGTATGTGTTTTAATATGAAATTTGGAGTTGTTTGTGAATGATTTTATATGAATGGGAGTCAAAAATGGGGGTTGAGAGGAGTTACGGAAGTTTGTTTGAAAGAAAAGTAAGAATTAAGTTAAAGAAGTTGGTTTAGAATAAAAGAAAGAAAAGACATAAAGGGGTAAAAATGTGGCCTGAAATTTTCATGATTAAACTGTATTAATATAGGAAGATTTTAATAAAATTTTCTTCATGAAAGTTGAGATCTTTCTTTTATCTTTTTAATGATAGAAAGTTTGAAATTTTTGAATTTTTGGATTGAAAGTTATGGAGGTTAGAAGTGAGGGTGTACGAGTGGGAAGTCACGATCATACTTATACACGATCGCGACCCCGCTATTGATTCACTGAATGTCGCAATTGTGATGCAGCACAATAGCAAATTCGTAATTTGATGGCTAAACTCATGATCATACTTATGCACGACCATGACTTTGTAAAGTCAATGGCCATCTCATGATCATGCTTATGAACGATCGCGACTTCTAAGGTTAGAGAGGCTGACAAAACATCCTTTGATCTTTTGACTATACCTCCTTCGTCCGACCTCCAAATGACATGAGACTTAAACTATTGGACTTGCAACAAACTATTCTACATCTCCACAAAATATCTTAGCCATATGAAATCATTTGGGAGAGATATGGTGAAAAAAAATGGGACTGATATAGTTGAGTGTGCACAAGCGTGAGTCACTCTCACACCCATGACTTTTCTTCCTCACAATCGTGAGTCACCCACACCCATGATTTTTTTTCCACAAGCATGAGTCACTCACACCTGTGACTTTTCTTCCTCATTCCCATGAGTGTTTATTGGTTTTATTTGTCACATCATGACATTGTGCTCTCTAATAGTATATGCACGTGAGAGCATCTTGCAAACTGAATAGTCTTGCTTCTTTTGACCATAACTTCTTCTCTAGACCTTCAAATGACTTGATTCTTCAACCAATAGGTTCCTAACACATTTTCTAACTCTTCATGAAAATTGGTAACATTCAGAATTGATTTGAAAAATATTGATTGATGGAAAGTGAGGGAATTCATTGGATTTGTAAGAATTGGTATGATTTCACTGAATATGCTTGGGTATTTCAGTTATATCTTATTCTGTACTCATCCAAATGGAATGAGTTTTAATTTGGAGTAAACTAGAGATATAGGAATACAAATTGGCTAAAGAGATTGAATTTTAATTCTGTCCCTAGAAATCCAGATTTTGAATTAAATTTGATTTCAGAATATTGTTTTTATCTTATGAATAGTCCAAAATGTTTGGTCATAACTTTCAGATTTCTGAACCGAATTAAATGATTTTACTATTATTAGAACCTTAAGAGATATAAGAACAACCATCAAGAAGAAAATATTGTCAAATTACTTCATTTTCATGGTCAGATTAATCATGCACTGTAGACCCGAAGGTGTGATTCAGGAAAAAAAACCTGAATTTGACCAAATGAGTTATGAAATTAGATTTTTATGGTTTTATTGAGGTATAAATCGTAAGTATAAATGATACTTACGTGAGATTGTAAATATGAATGTTTACATGACAAGGATAATAGAGTGATACCTGGGATTGTCATGAGCACGCATTGTACATATTTCATTACATACATCTGCATTATTAAACACTTATAATTGTGCAAATTGTGATATATGTGTATGTTATTTGATATAGAGGAGCAACAGGAACGTCAACTTCTAGACGTTGCCGGAACTTTCAGGCATTAGCTTCCGGAGTGACTTGTAAGTAACCTAGACAGTCTCGCTCAATAAATTGTATGTTTTATATTGTTTGAATTACGAATGAATGTGATTTGATTCTGTTGATTCCGGAAAATGAAGATCCTATCATTGTGAAATATGAATGAGATATTGAAGTGCTACTTGTATGTGAATGTAACGAACTAAATGTTTCATGAAATAATTGATTATGATAGATGCATTCGATATATGAATACATAATCAGATAATGAGAGTTGTAACCTGAGTAGCCACCAAAACCGAGTTTAAAGCTCCAAATGTGATTAAAAGCCAAAGGCTTACTATATAAAATAAGCCCTGTATCCCCAATAGATAAGAGAAAGTATGAATGAGCCTGGTATCTACAATAGATACGGTACAATTTAAGTACTCAGTCACAACAACTTAATAATCATAAAAGAGTTACATGAGTATTTCATATGATTTTATTAAGCACGTTGGATTGATTGAAATGCAAAATTGTTTACTCTTGAGTGAGAATATGATGTGTGATGAATTATGCAAAGTTGTGAAATATATATTATATGTAGTGATATGATGCATGAATTGAGTGAACCATCGATGATGATTACCTCATTGAGTTCGTAAAACTTACCAAAATTGCAACGTTGACTTTTCAGGACCAAGGGACGACTTTAGCTACTAAGGGACACTTTTACTTTTGGGAACAAAAAGAAATGACTCAAAGGTCGGTCAGTTAGATATGGACAAATTAGATAGATTTTTTGTGTATTTCCTATTTCATATAGCATCTTTTGTATTAGGATATGATAATATCCACATTCGGATGATCTTGGAAAACTACCAATGTAGACATTCGGTTTTAAGAAATGAAAGAAGGAAATTGTTGTTTTAAATTATAATGTTTTTCCATATGATGTTTTATAAATAAATAAAAAGAGATAATACCATCTTAAGTGAATGTTGTAATTGATCGTAGCGTGCTATTATCATAGGTTTTGTACTAGAATGTCCTAAGGGTGTTCAGGTATGTATCCTAAGATAAGGGGGCGTTACAAGTTTATTATTTGAAAATAATCTATGAATTCATTTCATGGTATAGTGGTGTTAGGATACTTAAAAAAAGGATCTACACAAGGTATGTAACATCAACTTCTTTGCTTAAATGTGCTAATCGACAACAATTGATTGAATTATTAATATTAGTAAATGAATTTAAAGAACGTTAATTGAAATCCTTTTAAAGTTCTTTTTTCCTTTCATTATTAATATATTCTTGCAAAACAATTACACTGTTGAAGTAGAATTGGAAATTATTAGTTCAATCCCAATTTTATAATTACGTTTCAATTTGCTTCAGTCAATCAGTCAAAATTAAATAAATTAAAACCTATTTGTCTATGTTTAAATAAAAAATGATTATTTAACTTCATGTTAGACTAAACTAAAAAATGTAATGGTTAATGAGCATAAAACTTATTTTTAATTATATGAAAATGTAATCCCTTAATAAAATTATTCTTATCTTATAACCAAGACTAAAAAAAGATTTTCAATAATTTTATCTATTAAAATTAACATTAAAATTATTTTTAGACATAATAACTATTTGTAGAAATATTTTTAAGTTTAAAAATATTTCATATAAAAATATTTTTAACTTAATGATTAGATTCTTTTTAATTACAAAATTTAATTTAAGTATTAATAAGTACAATGAATGCAACTCAAAACTTTCTTGCTCAACCCAATCTTTGAATCTACCATTATAGAATATTTTGGTTAGTATAAAATAATTTGGTAGCGATTTTTGTATTGTACAATACCAAATCTAAAGATAATTATTTTATTTAATTAAAAATGTAATAATTTTTAAAAATAATGATACTGACATGAAGCACAAAATTTTATTAAATAAAAAGTTCTAACTTAGTTTAATTTTTGAATAAACCAGAGTCTTTTTTACTTCGAGTAAATTGAATTCACACTTGATGCTTCTCTCTCTATTTATTTCTGTCTCCATCTCTCTTTCTCCCTCCTCTCCTCTCTTAGCTAAAGCAATTATAAAAAAGATAACTTGAGTAATTTGTAATAACTTTTGAGCATAATTGTCTTTGTCCCTTAATTTCTGCCACTCAAACAAAACATTTCTCATAGGAACATTTTCAAAAACTACGAATTAAGTTCAATCTGTTAACCTAATCAGTTAATTACTAAACATGATTATCAGTGGTTTGATATGGTCAAACAACCGAATACCTTTCAATCTGTCAAAAAATAACATCAGCCATTTACCAAATAAGCCCAAAATATTCTTTTATTTTATATTATATGTTAATATATGATCAAATATATTTTTGATCCACAATAAAAGAGAACATTTCTGCAAATAGTCTATTTGTCATTTTCAAACACCTTACATTATTTACTTGGAAACTCTTTGGACAAGGTTGAACCACTTCTACAAGGCAAAAAATGAGGTAATAGTAACCAATGAGAAGAAAGTGTTACATATGTAGAGAAAGCATGATGGACTTTTAGGGACATGTCAAGTCAGGCATTGTCGTGCGGAAGCAACAAGCACTGATGTTGACTAGTAGATATTCAAAAACCTGGAAAAAGACTGGTGAGACTTGGAGGAAGCCACGCTGCAAGCTGGCAATCTTGAAACAACTAACTAGATTACCTATAATAATTAGGACCTAAACCAACCAGGTTCCTCGAACGTATATTGTGGAGTTTTTATTTTTGACTAGTTCTCAAAACTTTTCTTGCCATTCAAAGTCGCGATGGAGGTTTTCCAGGGGTTTGAAAATACCCGAGAAGACCACTTATTACAGAAAATAGATAGACATGGGAAACGGAAATTCAGCATATACTTGCAACCTGTTAATTATTAACCTCAATTATCCGTGTCTTACAATTTACATCTATATACATATTTTAAGCTATGAGATCTAAACAGACCAGAGATTTCACCTTAACAACTGAAAATAACTTTTTTGTATGTTACGCTTTTGTTGATTATGGGAGTTACGCTTGAAGGTTGGGTTTTGAGAGTTGACAGATAATGTTTTCTGACATACATAGCTGACCCGTTAACGCATTTATTACAGGTTTTAATCTGGGAAAGAATTATTCCAGATATTCAAGTATTAGAAATGTGAATATTAATAATTACTCAGGAAAATTTTTCATTTAATTCATAATTTATTTAAAATATACGATTGACAGATTATTTATGCTCTTGCTATGGGGGTTGTGAAATTTAGGATATTTCCTTTAATTTTAACTATCGGTATTGAAAAATTCATGTGCGAAAGTTGATTAATAAACAAATAGAGTCAAGCAATAATGTTACTTCAAATGTGTCACAAACATCTTCACATGCGAGTAAAGCAGTTAAAAAAGACTTAATGTCACTACAAAAAAAGTATAGTTTCTGCGATGTTTGAGTGGAAAATGTCACAGAAAAGTGTGACCTTTCCTGACGTTTTTTAAACGTCAGGAAAAGTGAGAATATTTGACGACGTTGTGATCAGACGACGCGAAATTGGAGAAGTAATTGAGACATTTTATTATTAAAACGTGGACAAATAATTATCACGACGTTGTTATGAGGTAAACATCGTGGAAGTGTTGGGAAAAAAATTAAAACTCATCAGTTTCTTCAATCTCGCGTGCCTCCCGTATAGTACTCCTACTCTCTGCACTCGTCCACAGACCACCTGAAAATACAATTTCTCAACGTTGCCGCCCCACCCGTCGTCAACAGCTTCAATTCTCTTTTCCTTTTCCTTCAACGTTTGGTTATATATATATCTAGCTGCGCTCTTTCCCTTTTCCTTCAAAGGCGCGCGACAAATCTCCCTCTCAAAATCAGGCGTCCTCTGCGCTGACGGCCGGAATCCTGAGGTACACCCCAATGCCCATGCATTCTCTTATTCGTAAATAATTTGCAAAATTTCGAACCTCTCTCTGGTGGGTCTACGTTTTTCGAATCAAAATTAACGAAATAAACTTCTCTTTTTCGGATTTGGTAGGCCAAATCTGAAAAGTAATAAACTTGTTTTCCATATATATAGTTTATCGATCCATTTTTATGCCTTATCTGTTCCATAGATGGAGCACCGAGTTGAGCATTAATAT
>JAOSBK010000006.1:35667766-35681541 GCA_027568895.1 Erythroxylum shatona | reverse complement strand
TAATCCCAAACGTCGCAGATTGTCATGCTACAACGACGTCTACTAAACGTCGCACAAAGCTATATTGTTTCCACGACATCTAATTTTCTCGTCACCCATTCCCTTACGCTTTTACGAGGTTTTCCCAAACGTCGACAAATAGCCTACGCTTCTTCGACGTTTTTTACAAAACGTCAAAAAAACCATTTCCTTACTCCCCCTTCAACGATGTTTGTTGCGACGTTTTCAAAAACGTCAAGAATAACAATGCACGATGTTTTTTAAACATTTGCAACATTTTTAAAACGTCGCAAATGGGGTCTTTTTCTTGTAGTGTGTGTAAGCATAAAATTTGTGCTAATGCATATATATCGTAGGCTATGAAGCAACTTAGACAAAGGTTCATAAGATGTAATAAGTGAACAAATGACTTTGATTTCTTTGAATGGATAGATCATGAATACAATTATAAAAAAGAAAGAAAAAATCTGATTTGTAAAATCATGTCAAAAGTGGAAAATGTTAATAGGATTTTGAAGGATAAAGTCTTACATGCATGACACTATTAAAGTATTGTAAGATAAAATATATGAGAAAGTTAAGATATCTAAAGATGTTGCTAATAAAATTATGGTTAATTAAAAAAAATTCAAACCTTTGTCAATTTTTCAATTATAGTCAGAACTTTAAAAAGTAGCAATAAAATGCCCAAATTTTCAATTTTTTAACTCTAACTCGACATTAGTGTTTTCGTTATCTTTGCTGACGTAGCAGTGCCACATGTGAAGGGCCGTTAATTAATCAGACACATTAGTGGTGGTTAAGATTCAAAATATTGATTAATGAAACGACGTTGATTAGTCACTTTAGTAGACAATGTCGTTATGTTCAACCGATCTAAGCCCCTTCCTTCTTCAGTATGTGGAATGTCTATTACCTAATTTACTCTCACTACCCCGTTCTTCAAAATCAGTTAACCTAAATCTATTTGTGTTGCTTTTGGGGTATTTTGAATTGGATGTCCATAAAGAAGATTCTCTCGTAAGGATGAAGCTTGATGGGGTTCGCGATTGCCACAATTCTCAAAACAACATTGAGATTGGAAGCTTTGCTCGCTTCGCTATCCAAGAGCACAATAGAGAACAAGTCTTTCACATCTCATTTTTTTGGTTCTGGTTTTGTTCATTAGTTGATATGATATTGCTTTCAGTGTTTCTCACCTTATTTTTTATACTTCGCATGATTATGGTGTGGGTTTTTGGCATTTAGTGTTTTGGTAGTGATTATCTTCATTAAGTAAATTTTATCGATCTGTAGTCTTAGAGCTTCTCTTTTTCATTCTTTAACATGGAATTTTTCATGTTTTGATTCAAAATTTTAACCTTGTGTAGTTTTAATAATGTCTCTTGATTCGTTTCAAACTCTTAATTACTCACAAAGCTTTCTAATTTGGCACTAAAAGAGAGAGGTTTCAATTGAGAGTCTTTAAAATATAGTTGATCTCCATATAATCATAGTTTGATTTCATAATCATTATAATTAGTTTATAAGGGAATAGTTCTTAATTTAGAGATTCCAGCAGCCTATACATTCTATATGGAATGAAAGGGGGCATAGTGGATTATTTGGTCATCAACAATAGGATTAGTTAAACCAACTAATGTAGGACAAAAAATAGAGAATGTATATGCTAGAATTTCAAAATAAGGGCTGGAATTTTATAGAATGAAGTAAAACAAACAAATTCGAACAACCTATTCATTCTTCACAAAACGGAAGGGTGTACAGAGGATTACTTACCAATAAACAATAGAACGAGTTAATGAAACTGATGTAGGATGGTTAGAAAATAATTTATATGCTTATGGATTTTAAGAACAAGGGCTGGAATTTTATTTAAAAAAGCAACGTAAAGAGATAAGTCTAGGAATTAGTTCTAAGGTTTAGTTCTTGCCATTCTTGTACGACTTTAGGGCTTGCTTATTCTTTTAGGAATATTTCTTATAAGCGTGATTCATAGATTGGGACTGATACCTAGAGCTTTCATTTTGTTTTACTTTGTTTTTAAAATAAGAGTCTCAACCTGATAAATCTATCTTTTATCCGTCTTACATCAGTATGTATTTTTAAACAAATGACTCATGAAATTGGGAAGTAAATAGAAGTGTTTATATTTTCCACATGTGAACAAACTTGACACTATTTGTTTTAAAGTTGTGCTAAAAAACTAATTGTAATTTGCAAAAGTGCCTACTTTCTTTAACATGCGATGTCTTTTGCCCCAATTGAAAATTGTTGTTGTCATTCCTAAACTCAAAGTTTGAAGTTGCTTCTTAACTGTAGATATATTGATAATCTAAACTATTTTAAATATTGCCACTTGGTATGAAGTAGCTAGTGGTTTAGGTAAAAACAATAATCCAGGTCCATCTTTGACCAGGAGGGATAGCAGTATCATGAACAATCCCAAATTTTAAGAAAGTTGTTGTGCCTTTTATCTAGCAATGGTCAAACATATTGTCCCCATTTAAATTATTAACAATCCTTATAGCTAAGGAAAAATGTTGACATTTTTATGGTGTTCCTACTTTAGTTCAATTTCTTTTCTTGATATGTTCTTTGCTATAAATGCAGCATCCCACTCTCGCAAGACTTGTACCCGACATCCTGAGTGATATCCGAGTTCGTGCCCCGTAAGAGTGACATGCTAGAACGGTCAAACATTCAAAACTCAGTACAATTTTTTTAGTAAACAATATAAGTATATGCAGAAATCAGTAATCAAAATCGAGCCCAATCTTTTCATTCATAACATAAAAATCACATTTGTTAACACTACACTCCAATTCATTCTCATTTACAAACCTTTCCAATATGGAAAGTTATTACATGCAAAAAAATATTCAAATACATATTATACAAAAGTTACGGAATACATAAATAAGAAAGTATAAATATAGATGCCAACTGATCCCGACCTTTACCTCTTACTTGAATGCTATGGCTATACTCCCATTTTTTCCAACGGGGTAACTCTTCTGAGCCTGAAAAATAGTTACAAATTTTGGGTGAGTTTTGCGAACTCAGTGAGTGACCATCATCGATGTCTCACCCGGTCATATAACATGGAGTTCACATCATTTATTTGATAATCATATTAAATCACATACACTTGATCCATTGTTTCACATTTCACATTCAACACATTATAATCATTCATATCACGGATATGCAATGCACATGAGACTCACTTTCTATTTGTCACTTTGTTATGACCGAGTGCCTAACTGTCCTGTATCTATTGTGGATACCGGGCTCATTGATAACTGTCCCGTATCTATTGTGAATACCAGGCTCATTGATAACTGTCCTGTATTCGTTGGGGATACCGGACTCATTTTACATAGTGAGCCTTTGGCTCTTAATCACTTTCTGAGCTCGAGGCTCTTTTTCACAATCTGAGCTTTAAGCTCTCTTTCGATGGCTACTCTGGTCACAACCGCCTTTATCTTTTATGCATTTAAGAAATGGAATGCATTAATCACATTCGCATATCATCGGACTTTAATTCGACATTCAACATTAATGTTGAGAATCACATTTTCATTTATATGCAAATGCACATCCAGAACACATTTATTATTAGACCGTGGCCCGACATTTAACAATCAAATTAAGTACACTTATTTTAATCAATTCACATACAAGGAGGAATTCCATGTTCTCACATTTTTCAAACTCCTTGGACATATATTGTCAAGAACCAACATATTCACATTGCATAATCATTCAATTCATAACTTAAACAAAACAAACAATAAAGTAAGACCATCTCGGTCTGCTCACAGTATGCTCTAGATTAACATTAGCTTCCATGATCTGGAAACGTCTGAATGTGAACTTTTAACCTTGATTCTTCACCAAATGAAGAGATCTTGGCTCAAATAGAAGCTCTTCTCTTCCTCTTCCTTTTTTCCTTCTTAAACAATCTCAAAATCTCTCTTGAAGGCTAAGAAAATTGAAACCCAAGCTTGTTTTCTCTTTTTTCTCTCCTTCTCTTCTTCTCTTCGTATTTATCTCTCTTCTTCATAACACTTTCTCTTTTTTCTCTTCAATTCACGTTTTCCCCCTTCTTAAAAAGCAAGACTACATTTCTTTCTTCCATTTCTACCTTTAATGAGCCCAAAAAGCCTCTTTTACCCTTCCTTATAGGCTTATGTTCTTTTAATCTTAAGTGTCTTACCAAAAACACCCCTTGAACATTTTTATAACCTTTACACTTTAATTTAATCAACCTATATCATATAATCTTTCTAACATCAACATAATAATTAATTCCCACAAAATTTCATAAAGACCTCATAATTAATGTAAATCATAGTTATTCATCAAGAAGAAAGTTTTGGGGGTGAACATTTCTCAATATACTCACATTTATAAACAATTATACCCAGAATGTCAATGAATGCATATACAGTCATTTTGATGTGCAAAAATTCAAATTCACATGTGGGTATGCTGACATTATGCATGAGTATGAAATGCATTTTTTTAATCTCTCTTTGATCTCACATGTACCAATTTTATGGGAACAGGATGTTACATTTCTCCCCTCCTTTATAAATTTCGTCCTTGAAATTCTTATCTGCTTGATCAGGAAGGCAAAGGTATGTTTCCTTTTATGCCCCTCCATTTTCCATTTAACTTCATCACTCAAATAATTTCTTCCAATTGACTATAGTCAATGAACTCAATCAATCCTCTAATTGTTTCTTCAGATATCACTCTATCTTAATTGTTTCCTCAATATAGTTCAGGTTACTCAAACTTTTTCACTTAGTAAGCCGATAATACAACTATGTCAGATCATATCATTATTTCTTAACATACTCACATATCACACATTATAATTCTGAGACATCTTTATTGAGAATACATCTAATAAGTTACGAGTCCTATGCTCTGAATAACTTCATGTGAACTAATACAATTTGAGGTTAGTTTATCCTTTTTCCTTATCTGAGCACATCTTTATCCCAATCTATGCACACCATGACAAGGTGCCACTCTTAGAAATATTTCATCTCTCGCCTAGTATTTCACATCTCTTTATTTTTAATACACTTAACTCTTGGGTCTATCTCACTACATTCCATAACTTTAATGTTGTCCCCCAAAATTCATTCGCCTTTTATGAGCCACTTAATTTCTATTATAAATTCATTTCACTCATTAATACTACCTCGAATCAATTATGGCCTTTAACCCTTGTGTAAGGGCGATTGACTCTTTTTTTCATATAACGCCTCATATAGTATTCTAATGACATCACAATAGTAATGATTGATAAGCGTAAAGTCAATTAGAACTATACCTTGATCTTATATTCCTATGAACTCCAAAACATAAGCTTTAAGCATATGTCCAACAGTCAAGACTATTGGTATCTTAAACATGTAATCACTTGGTTCTACATTCTTAACCGCTAAATACTATTTCGGAGTATTCCTACTAGGATAGCTTAGGATGTTACTCAGGCTCTCTCTAACCACATCTTTGCTCAATCATCTCTATCGGGTACACATCCTTTTTATTTCAATCATGAAGTAACATTTTTCCTATTCAGACTCAAAATTCATATTCATTTTCAATTCCTTAATAAAATTCACAATTCTGAATCCTCAGTTTTTGGGCTTTGTTAATTCTTTCATGTAAAACTGATCTTAAACTTCAATAGCTAATAATACTTTGATTTGCCCAAAATTCAACTTGACATTTTATGCTCTTTATTGCACTTGGTTTGGTAACCACAATATCTAAATTTGTGCTATTTCGTTATTGAATTTTCTGTTCAATACATCAAATTACAACACTGACTTTACTAGGAATTACTCATTTACACAATCAAAATCTTCAAGTAACTCTATTCATTGTCCCGGTCTTACTTTTAGTTCTTTCAAACTCCATAACGGCCTCCAACTTTAACGATCTCTACAAATTCTAAAATGTTTCTGTATATATATGTAATGTCTCCACACATATGAAATCACTTTATTAAGCTGCATTGGATTTTATCCTAATCTCTTGTACAAGCATCATTGCATACTATAAAATCTCCAAATCCTGACGATAAAATTAATATCATTGTTATAATTCCTCAAAATTCTCTTTACAGTAATCACTAATTGATACATTTTTGCTTGGAACACTTTAATCTTCAATATCATAATAATGTCGGGGGCATTGTTAACTCCAACAGATATATTTATGTCCATGATTTGTTCTCGTAATTCTTTATCTAATTCCTCATTGAGGTAATATTCTCTTACAATATTTTCAATTTCCCAATTGACTTCTTTTCTTAAATGATTTTCTCAATTGATCATATATATAGTAACATCATTAACAATCTCAATTCATTCTTAATTGATCACTATAAGCATTTTCATGTCTTACTTTAACTCATCTTAGACTTTGAACTATAGTAACTATGACTGACCAATATTCAAATAGTCATAGATTGCTTCATATATTATCTCCACACATATAATACATATATGCTCAATATTCTCACTTGTCATGGTGATCCCATTATCAGATGTGCACTCACAATGACAAATCAACTTAACGTTAACAACTTTTTCATATATCGCTATCATCATTTCTCCTTCCAATTACCATATGTCATCATACATACATATGTTCGCAATCAATTCGAAATCATAGATACATAATCATCCTAAAATTCTGATCTCAACTTTATAGATATATTCTTATGCTAAATCATAACTCTTATCACATTTAACCGACATTTATTTCAAGTCCAAGTTTGACCTCTCCAGACTATAGAAAATTTCGTTTTCTTTCAACTTGGCTTGTACACTTTAGGTATCATCATTCATATTGATATCATTTTTTTCCTTAATTAGTCCACGACAATGTATTTACATTTATATCACATTCGAGGATATATTACCACAGTACAATACTGATGTCGTATTCCCTAATAAATCCACCAATATGAATACGTTGAATCTATATCTGTCATATCTAACCATATATTATTCCTCATTTCTAAATATCCACAAATTTTCGTCCTCTCACATTCTGACAGATCATCATTTTTCTCACCATTCCTATCAGTCTAAACACTTAACAAATGCTCATGCGTGTGACTTAAACACATGTGACTCAGACTAAGGATAAGTTGCTATTATCTGCTATGACTTGACTAAAATGCATGTAACTTGACATGTATTTTTAAAAAATGCCTATGTAAGATACTAACTTTGGGCTCTGATACCACATTGTAGCAACCTACTCTCGCAAGACATATACCCGACATTCTGAGTGATATCCAAGTTTTCTTGTCCTGCAAGGGTGGCACGCTAGAACGATTAAATATTCAAAACTCAATACAATTTAAAAAAAACAATATAACCATATGTAGAAATCAGTAATCAAAATTGGGCCCAATCTTTTCATTCATAACATAAAAATCACATCTGTTAACACTACACTCCAATTCATTCTCATTTACAAACCTTTCCAATATGGAAAGTTATTACATGCAGAAACATATTCAATTACACATTATACAAAAGTTGTGGAATACATAAATAAGAAAGTATAAATGAAGACGCCAACTGATCCCAACCTCTACCTCTTACTTGAATGCAGTGGCTATACTCTCGTTTGTCTAATGGGGTAACTCTTCTGAGCCTGAAAAATAGTTGCAAATTTTGGGCGAGTTTTACGAACTCAGTGAGTGACCATCATCGATGGCTCACTCGGTCACATAACCCATAATTCACATCATTTATTTAATAATCATATTAAATCATATACACTTGATCCATCGTTTCACATTTTACATTCAACACATTATAATCATTCATATTATGCATATGTAGTGCACATGAGACTCACTTTCCATTTATTACTTTGTTGTGACCAAGTGCTTAACTGTCTTATATCTATTGTGAATATTGGGCTTATTGATAACTATCTCATATCCATTGTGATTACTGGGCTCATTGATAACTGTCTAGTATCTATTGGGGATACTAGGCTCATTTTACATAATGAGCCTTTGGCTCTTAATCACTTTCTAAGCTTGAGGCTCTTTTTCACAATCTGAGTTTTAAGCTCATTTTCGGTGGCTACTCTGGTCATAACTACCTTTATCTTTTATGCATTCATGAAATGGAATGCATCAACCACATTTGCATATTCTAATTCAATCACATTCGCATATTATCGGACCTTTGTTTGGCATTTAACATTAAAGTTGAGAATCACATTTTCATTCATATACAAATGCACATCCAGCACACATTTATCATCAAACCGTGGCCCAGCATTTAACAATCAAATTATATACACTTATTTCAATCCAATTCACATACAAGGACCACTTCAATGTTCTCACATTTATCAAACTCCTCGAACATATATTGTCCGGAACTAACACATTCACATTACATAATCATTTAATTCATAACTTAAACAAAACAAATAATAAACTAAGACCATCTTGATCTACTCACAGTATGCTTCAGATTAGCATTAGCTTCCATGATCTGAAAACGTCTAAATGCGAACGTTTAACCTGCACATCACAATTATGCAATACGCACGTTGCACACACATTAATAATTGCACAATTACATAAACATTCGATTTTACACATATGGATATGTGTAATGTACAATGCATATTTAATGACAATCCCGGGTATTTATCCATTAGTGTCATCACAAAATCAATCCCACATCAAGACTCATCTATGTATAATTCATACTTAGGTTTATACCTCACTAAAACCATCAAAATCACAATTCATTTCTCATTGGCTTACTTTCATATTTTTCCAAGACACTCTTTCAGGTCTACTATTCACGTTCAATCAAAAAGTAAAAAATGATGTAATTTGGTCATACTCTTTTTTAGAAAATTGCTCTCCCATATTTTAATTTCTAATGAAACTAAGATCATTCAATTTGGTTCAATATTGCAAATGTTATACTCCAATTAATTTGGACTATTCATAGACTAAAATAGTATCCTATACTCATATTTAATTCAAAAATATGGAATTCTAGAGACAGAATTCAAATTTTATCTCTTCATAAAAATTGTATACCTATGTCTCTAATTTAATCTAAATTAGAAATCATCTCATTTGAATCTCTACAGATCAAGTTATTGTCAAAACACTGAAGCATGGTTAGTGATAATACTCCGGTCATGAAGTTCCAGAATTGTTCATCATTTTTGTTCCAATTCAATCAATCAATTTCTTCCAAATGATTTCATATGGTTATAATTTTTAGTGGAGATGGAGACCAATGTGTTAAGAGTTCAATGGTTCAAGTCCCATGTCATTTTGAGGTCAGAAGAAGAAATTATAGCCAAAAGAGTGAAGGATGTTCACATCAGTCCACTTTTGTAAGCATTCAATGTCATGATCGTGCATAGCTGGTTTAGAAAAGTCACGATCATGCCCGATCGTGCTTTTCCATACATATCCAAAATTTCACGATTGTGCACTTCCTCTTTTCTTCTCCAAATTCACGCACTGTAGTCTCTCTCTTCTTCTCAAGATAGACCTTCGGGTTCATCTTTCATGGTCATTTTGATAAGGAATATGAAGGATTTAGGCAAAACACTCTTTTAAAAAATTGTTCCTTTATATGTTAAGTTTCTAATGAAACTAGTTGCATACAATTTGATTTGATATTCTATAAGTTATGCTAAAAACACTAAAGACTGTTCCAAACTATGGCAGAATCCACAAACTTAACTTCGAGCTAAATTTTGAAACTCTTAGAGATAGAATTAAATTTCAGTTTCTTCATGAAAATATAGCTACACGTCTTTAGTTTAATGTAAACTTAAAAGAATTGCATTTGGATGCCTATAGATCATGTTATGGCTAACATACAGATGCATGTTCAGTGAAACACTGCATCTGTACATTTTCTAGCAACCTTCACCATCTCATTCATCTCAAATCCTCTCTTTTGCTTAGTCTCTCTCTTCTAGCTTATTTCCTCAATATTTCAACTTTATTCCTGCTTCTATTTCAATTCAACTCACACACAACAACTCAAAAGTCCATTATTACTCATAAACATCAAAAACAGAACATTCATATACAAATGTTCATCCTTGCTTCTACACTTCTTCATTTTTTTGCATTTTCCATTTACTACTCATTCTTCATTTTCTTCTCAACTTTCTTTTTAATCATTCATTACTCATATCTATACATCATCTTACACCTATTTCTTATCTCTAAACTCCTTAGAGTTCATTTCTTAAAACACCCAAAATATTCACGTATAACAGTGAAGACGTCAACAGAAATAGAGAATACATCAACTTTTCTCCAGAAATTTTCCGCACTAATTTATGCATGGTTTCACTAATCTTTTAACTCAAAAGTCATTTCTATACTATCTTATAACATAATAATCATTAAATATGCAGAATAACACATACAGTATACCTAAAATCCATACTCATGTTTCAGCAAAACACTCATCCTCATTGTATAAACACTTACTATTAACTAATGTGATGCATGATTTATTTTACATATCAAGTAAACCCACACGGTAAATACTTGTTTAAACTCTAACCCTTCAAAATCACTTGGACCTAAGCTTTCCAATATCACATGATCATCCACTGTCCAAGGTGGTAGGGTTAGATATTTTGGTGACAATGAAGAAAACAAAATGAGATAGAAAGTGAAAAGTGAGAGTAAGACTTGTGTTGTGAGGGTGAGAGACTTTTGAAAGTAATGAAGCTTCCAGAAGATGAAAAAAGTCACATAGAAGATATTTTAAGACAACAACAGTGTCTTGGTCTTTCAAATTAAAAGAATTGTAGCTCAAGACTTTGGCACTTGTCCAATTTCTAAAGCTTTAACTAGTGTCTCCTTTAACTAGTTCAATCATCTCCAATTTTTGCTACAATTGTCTCCAAATTTTCAAAGTCATTTTCTCACAAATTCTAAAATCATCTCCAAAAAATTATTTAATATCATTTAACTCATTTCTATTTCCATTCATAAATTTACTTGCTATTTGGTATTTTTCCTAATCCAGTAATACCCAAATATTTTTTCAAAAATTTCTCCTAGAATTCACCAAAATTCTAATCCAACTATTTATACTTCTCCAATTCGGTTTTCAATACAAATAATTCACAATTCTCAATATAAGCACATTAATAATCAGTTATACCCAGAAAATGTCAATGAGTCCATATACAGTCATTTAAAGGTGTGCAAAATAATTCAAATTCACTTGTGTGTATGCTAAAGTATGCATGAACATGAGATGCATTTTTTCTTAATCCCTCATTGATATCTCACATGTGTTGTATCTTAGGGGGTCTAACCTTTAGTGTGGGAACAGGATGTTACACTTTGATTCCTAGAGCTTCTTTTATCAGTTAGCTACCGAATATACCCAAATTGAAAACCAAAGAGATATGCTTTAGCAAACAAAACTCCTTATATCTCCTTTGTAGGTCTTCATTAAAATTTACTCCTCATTTGGTTTTTCAACATACTTACTCACAATTTCTACGTTAAAGAGTTCAATAAGTGCTATAGACATATTGTAGGGTGTGAGATTGGATTAATATTCTCAAATGGGTATGTGGCATAGTAAAAAAAAATGAAATATGATGCTTGATTATTTAAAACAACATTTAATTATTGATTATATGCACTTTAACATGAAAGAAACAACAAGCTATATAAAGATTCTTTTATGGATAAGCATGCATTGTCTGATATAACTATTTATTGGATTAGAAAAATTATATTAGCTCACAAAGCTTGTAAAGGAGTTAGTGATCAGATGAGGAGCAAAAAGAGTTTGATGTGAAATTTCATTTATATCTTAGATAGCTTTAGCTATGTTGGGATGTTACAGTCTATAACAATTTTGATCTCTTATTATGTATAAGAGATGATATGAATCTTTAGTTAATGAGTCAAGTTGATGACAATAAAATAGTTTTACATGGGAGGTAATCGAGAACTTATATTTTATTGTCTAATCCTTTATTTCTTTGTTCATTTATTTTTCTATTAATAATTCTTATATATGTGTTAATTTAATGCTATTAATAATTCTTATATATGTATTAGTTTCTTTCTCTTTAGTTTTTACATTGAGGATAACTTAGAGTTCAAATGTAAGGAGGAATTATTCTAAAACACTCTTAAATGGAGAGTTTCTTTTATTTTTTTTCAAATGGATTAAATTGATATACATATTATGAGGATAAATTGGTTGAAGATGAAGGTTCAATGTATAGAATGAATAAATTAACTTGAGATTAATTAATTTTGAAAATTTAGTGAAAATGGATGTGGAAACTTGTTAGTAAATTAATTAACCCTTTGGGCTTTTTAGCCAGTGTCAGAAAGGTGGTCCTTCCATCTTGTCCATCAATCTCTAAGTATCAACTATGAACGCCTATATTATTATTGAAAACCAAGAGAAAATGAAGAAGAATGCAAGTTTTTCAAGTTTGTCCAGCCTCCTGTAGCCATCACATAACATTACCTTTTATAGATAAAGACTAGGTTTAACATAGACAGTTGGCCTTCTCACCACCCACTCATAATCGTGAGACATTTTTACATAGGCGTGAGAGTGGTCTTATGCCCATATAGTTGGTGTCACATCTTTGAGATTGCTCACTGCTCTGACATTTCATTAGCTTTGCCGTGAGCTCTTTAAAGCTTGGTTTTTCACATTTATTATTTATTTTGTCTCTTCTTATTTTAATCTTCTTCTTCTTATTGCTTTATAAAGACAATAAAGTATGAACATTGAGAAGATGGCTCAATGAGTATGCTTCAAGCCACTTTAGCTTCTTCACTTCCGAAATGTACATAAAATTAAATATGAACTAAATTAAATGTACTAAGCATTTTAAGGCATTAATCACTACGTGTAATGGATAAAATGTATCAACATTTAAGCATATATCAAGTTCCTCTACAATTAGCTTTTGAATGTCCTCGGGTAAATCATCAAAATCAAAGTCACAAATCAAAATACTTGCTCATTTTCCATATTTCCCAATAATAGATAGTTATAGGCAAAGAAGAATAAATTTTAAAAACCATAGCATAAAATCAACATTCAACGCTTCTACTTGCGAATAATCGACATTCATAACCCTTAGAAACTGAGCAATATAGAGGTAGACTTGGACAAAACGTGTAAATAAGATTGATTAATGGTTACACTCAAATGCCATTCATGATCATAAGATTCCACAACTTTGCATATCGTTTCATTTCTCTACCACTAAGAGTCACATGCGTAATTATGAATGAAAGGATTTTTCTAAGGTTGTAATGTGGGCAAGGGTAAGGTAAGATGTATTGTGGGTAATGTAGCTAAAAGCCATCAAGAAAGTGAAGCAAAAGTAACACTCAATGAGATATCAAGCACATAAGCTAACGTTTATTCAGAACTGGGTACCATCAGCTATAACGAATGCAATAATTATATTTCATAGCTCAAATTCAGCTCTCACACACAAACAACATGAAGCATAACCAACTAGAAGGAATCCCTCGTACAATTGATGACAATTTATTAAAACTTACACAAAGTGATCCTTCAAAGCCACATCTACCTCTTTTGAATCATATTAAAATTACCCATTCAATACAACTTTAGGAGGAGACACTAATGATAAACATCTTTTACATATATATATATATATATATATATATACATTTTTCTATTATT
>JAOSBK010000006.1:35606939-35621716 GCA_027568895.1 Erythroxylum shatona | reverse complement strand
GTACCACTTTTTATGTGAAAACATTTCGTATTTATGTGCATATATGCTAACATGATGCATGAGCAAGAAAATGCATTATCTTAATCTCTTTGAACTCATAAATACTGAAAGTTCGGGTCCTAACTCTTAATATGGGGACAGGATGTTACATCATCATTTTCTTTTTCTCTCTCACAAAATCACACTCTCACTCTCTCTTTTATACAAAAAATCAAATTAATCTAAAACCTGATCCCTCTCATACCCACACCCAACGTTGCTCTTCTTCTTCCTCTCATTATTTTCTCTCTCACACTCTCACTCTCTCTCTTCTTCATCGTCGCCAGTCACCACCTCTCCCTCTCTAGGGTCTGGAGACCATCACCACACCCCTAGCAACCGCCCAATGCCACCATTGGCCTGCCACTGCTCAACACCAAATTTGAATTTTGAAATAGACCCAGATCCAGATCCAAACCTAACCCTACCCGACATTGAATTGATTTTAGATTTTTAGGTGTGTTTTGTGCTTTTAAAATTGAAGAACAAATTCATTGTATTTGGTTGTTTTGTAATAGAAATTGTTGAAAATTATTGGTATGTTTTGTGATGAAAATTGTTAAAATTATTGGAATAAAAATTGTTGGAAATGAAAATTTTTTATGTATGTTTTTGTAATTGTTGAATTGAAATTGTTGGAAATGAATTTGTGATAGTTGAAATTGTTGATTGTTGGAAATGAATTTGTTAGTTGTTGGAAATTTGGAAAGAGAAATTGTTTATGTATGTTTTGTGATGTTTGAAACTTTGAAATGAAATTGTTTAAAATTATTGGAAATGGAATTGTTCAAAATTATTGAGAATGGAACAAGTTGGAAATGGAAATTGTTTATGTATGTTTTGTAATGATTGAATTGAAATTGTTGGAAATTGTTGAAATTAATAATGAAAATTGTTAGAAATTGTTGAAAACGAAAATTATTTATATATATTTCATTATTTTGTGAATTATGAATTTGTGATGTTTGAAATTGTTAGTTGTTGGAAACGAAATTGTTGGTTGTTAGAAATTTAGAAATGGAAATTGTTTATGTATGTTTTGTGATGTTTGAAACTTTGAATTGAAATTGTTCAAAATTATTGAAAATAGAATTGTTGAAAATTATTGGGAATGAAAAATGTTAGACATGGAAATTGTTTATGTATGTTTTGTAATGGTTGAATTGAAATTGTTGAAAAATGCTAGAAATGAAATTGTTGGAAATTGTTGAAATTAAGAAATGAAATTTGTTATAAAATTTTGAAAATGCAAATTGTTTATGTATATTTCATTATTTTGTGAATTGTGAATTTGTGATGGTTGAAATTATTGATTGTTAGAAATGAAATTGTTGGTTATTGGAAATGGAATTGTTGTTTGTCAGAAATGAAATTTTTGGTTGTCAGAAATGAAATTGTTGGTTTATAGAAATGAAATTATTAGAAATTTAGAAATGGAAATTGTTTATCTATATTTTGTGATGTTTGAAACTTTGAAATCAAATTGTTGAAAATTATTGGGAATGGAAAATGTTGAAAATGGAAATTATTTATGTATGTTTTGTAATGGTTGAATTGAAATTGATGGAAAATGTTAGAAATGAAAATTGTTATAAATTGTTGAAAATGGAAAATTTTTATGTATATTTTATTTTTTGTGAATTGTGAATTTGTGATGGTTGAAATTGTTGGTTCTTGGAAATGAAATTATTTTTGTATATTTTGTGATTAAGTAAATCATGCCCTTCAACTTGATCTTCATCTTTGAAACTTTGAATTAAAATTGTTCGAAATTGAATTGTTAGAAATGAAAATTGTTTATATATGATTTATGTAATTATAATTGTTGAATAATTGAATTTTTAGTTTTTGACTTATGGTGAATTGTGTTCGATAAAATTGAATTGTATTCGATGAAATTGAATTGTATATGATGTATGAGTTATATTATATAAGATGGACATGTGTATTGTGTAATGAAATTATATGTTCTTTATTTTGATATATACATTCATTTATTTTTATAAATAAATATAAAGAAGTTCAAGTACTCCTGATCAAACCACTTTAGGAAGATACAATGATCTAACTTGGCTTATGTTGCATGAGTTCCTGGTATGAGGAACCATACTATATGCTTCTTTTGTAACAAACATTTGAAAGGTGGAGGAATGTCTCGATTAAAGAAACTTGGTTTAAAGGAGATGTGGAACCTTGTAAAAAAGTAAGTCATGAAGTGAAGTGACAGATGAAAACTTTGCTTGAAGAATATTAGCATAAGAAAGATAGAAGGGAAATATTGAATTTTGAAATTGGTAGTGAAACTTCATTTGCTGGTTTTCGTGATGATTGTAGAAATGTTGAAGGTGGTAATGGTAGTGGTAGTGGTAGTGCTAATGCTAATGTTCCATCCCAAGCCCAACAAGAAAATAATGTTTCACTTGCACCTGATGTTAGGAAAAGAAGGCAGGTTACTAGTTTTTTTTGCACCATGAACAACTCCTAGAGCCTAACCTTCAATTCGTAGTACAATGCAATCAAGAGATGTGACTCATAATGTCGATATGTCAGTAGCTAGATGGTGATATGATACAGGTTCATCATTCAATGCTTCCTAGTCTTACTATTATCAGCCTATGGTCGACACAATAACCTCTTACGATCCGGGATATAAAGCTCCATCGATTGATAACTTAAGAGGTAAACTTTTGAGTTGCTCAGTTTCTAAAATTAAAAGTTATTTGGTTGAAAGAAGAGTGAATTAGGTTACTTTTAGGTATTCAATCATGTGTGATGGTTGGATAAATTAGAGACAAGAGCCTATTATTGATATTTTGGTTTATTATGTAAATGGCTCAATGTGTTTAAAGTCTACTGATGCATCTGACATTATTAGAAATACTGATAATGTATTTTAAATATTTGATGAAGTCGTGGATAATGTGGGGCTAGAAAACATTGTTTAGTTCATTACTGACAATGATTCCGCTTATAAAGTGATAGGAAGAAGATTACAAAATAGTTGTAATTCTTTTTTTTTGACTCCTTGTGCTGCACATTGCATTGACCTAATACTAGAGAATATAGTGAATCCTAGGTATTTTCTTATTATTGACGAGACTATGTAAAAAGCTAAAAAGGTGACCAAGTTCATCTATAATCATGCATGTGTTTTGAATTTAATGAGAAAGGAATTTACCAATGGTAGGAATTTATGTCGTCCTAGTGTGACAAGATTTGCAATAAATTTCTTATCACTTCAATCTTTTGTTTTGATGAAGAAAGAGTGAAGACAAATGTTTACGAGTCATAAGTGGGTCTCATCTCTACATGCTAGGTCTAATGCTAGATTGGAGGTTTCTAGCATTATACTGGAAGATAGAGAATTTTGGTCTCAATGCCAATTTGTTATCCAATTTTGTGAGCTTTTGGTGTGGGTGCTTCGCTTGACTGATAGTAAAGAAAAGCTAACAATGAGTTTTTTTTAATGTCATGAAAAGAGCAAAGGAAGCAATCAAGGCCAATTCAATTTATGGTGTTCCAGAATTACAAAAGTTTACAATTTAGATTTTAAGTCAATGTGTAAGTGCAATGAGCTGTGAACAAAACTGAAGCACATTTGAATTCATCCATTCTAAGAAAAGGAATAGATTGGAGCAAAAGAGATTGAATGATTTGGTATTCATTTGTTACAATTTAAAGCTTCAGAAAATGTATGTTATTATCATTATTAATTTCAATATAATTTCTTATAATTTTCTAATAATTAAATTTTATTGTTTACTATGAGTCTTAATGGCACAAGTAGTTCAATATATCCAATTTCTATTACTAATATCGATCTTTTGGCTGATTGAGTTTCTGAGGAACTGAATTTGATATATGTGAATAACTTGAAAGATAATCTTGGTTGGGAAAGCATTGACATGTCATTTGGCTCATTGGATTTAAATGATAATAATGATGAGGCTTTTCTCAATAATGAGAATTTTATACCAAATGATAACTGAGATTAGTATAATTATGGCGGATATCCTTCTGTAGACGATTAAATGAATTTTCAGGTTTTTGTTTTTCTTCTTATTTTAATTTTACATATATTTGATGTATATGTTAAATTCTATATATATAATGTAATTGTAATTGTTTTTACTATAAGTTTCACTTCTACTTGGTTGGTTTCTCATCACGAACTCTTGTGATAAATTGTAATAGTTTAAAAGTTAAGGATATTTATTATTCTTTTTATTTGATGTTTTGTACTTTTGTTGTAATTATTATTTATTATATGATGAAATTGTAATATTTTAAATACTTTTAGTCTTATATTTGTATGATGATAATTATTCTATTAAATCTCATCCACATATTTATGTAGAACCCTACATAGATGTGTAGATAAGATTTAATATAAAATGGTTGGAACATAGTAACTGGAACAAAGGATTTCATGTGGGTGCGTTGTGGGTTTTGCTATAAAGGAGACTGGACAAGAGCCGCTGAGATGTGTAGATAAGATTTAGTACAACAGGGTTGGAACACGACATCCTGAACAAAGGATTTCATGTGGGGTGCATTGTGGGTTTTGTTGTGAAGGAGACTGGACAAGAGTTGCTGTGTAGTGGTTGACTTTGTGGTTTTAAAAAAATTAGGATATTAAAAATTTTGTATCACTGCCTTATAATTTGTTACAATTATTTTGTTTCTCTTAAATTTTATTATTAACTTTTGTTGGTCTAATATGTTTGAGAAACTTAAATATGTAGACGATTACAATACTTAGAATAGTAAAACATATAACTGGTATGTGTTAAATAAATATATATTTTAAATATGTAAAAATTAATTATTAATTAATTTTTTTAATCATATTAGCTAACATACTCAATGTCAGTGTTGATTAATTTTTTCTATTATATTATTTTGGTAGACTTAATGCTTATGTTAGTTAATTTTATGCCTTAGTAGTTTATTAATCTTGGTGTATAGGCTTGAAGTGTATAGGCTTTGACAATAAGAGATGTAATTTCCTAGTGGTTTGAAGGTTAGAGTTAAGCATTTTGGGACGGTGAATCAAAAACAAAAGAGAGGGAAAGTTGGGTTTTTAGATTTCATGCATTGCATCACAGTTCTATGGTTCAAGAATGATTAAATGAGTCAAATCCTATATATAGTGAAATCACTATTAATTTCTGAAGCCAAACTTTGCAGCGTGTCAGGTACTAAAAGATATGGACACCTTATTAGGTATATTTTTTATTTTTCAGGTACTAGCAAATCTGTACACCATATTAGGTATATCATTTGGTTATATGTTTTTATTTTTATGTATTTATTATAATTTTTTTACATAATAATTTAGCATGCCAATTTTACTTATTTATTCTTTAACCTTCATTATTCTTTTATTGTCACATCTGCATGTGGATCTATTAGAAATAATCTCTCTAGTATATAGGGGTAAAGCTGCGTACTATCAGACCTTCCCAGATCCCGCTTTATTGCGAAACTTTGAACTAGATATGATGATGATGATAATAGTCTATTAATCTTGGTATAATTTTGTCTCATATTATTACTAATAAATATTTATAAATTCATCTTTGTTAATAAAATAATTATATATATAAAATTATTTATCTTATTTATTAGTATTATTTTATGTAATAAATTAATAAAATGATAATAATATTTATAAATTTCTTTATTTATAATAAAAATCAATCAAGTAAAATAGTAATTATTTATGAAAATATAGGTTGTAAATAAAAATGAGAAATGTGATCGTTTTATTTATTATTGTTGTTACATAATATGTAAAAATTTTGATGAACGAACTTAATTTACTATCATATTAAGATAATAAATAAGTTTAATAAAGTGAATTATTATACAAATACTATCTTAATCACTTTCTTATAATGTGTTTATTCACTTCCAGTGTGTAATGGTAAAATAATTATTTTAACTAATAAGGACTTAAAATGTAGGAGATTTTGATAAATTGAATGCAAAAACTAGAGATTTGATGAAATAATTGATGTCTTTTAATCTTTGAACAATCACAACTTAAATGTTATCTTCCATTTCTTACATGAAACAAGATTCTTCACATTTTTATTTAGATAACACCATAATGCCCGAGTATTAGATTAATAATACAATTATCCTATTCATCTGATGTGAGGATCAGATTGATTAGGTAAGTGTCAATCAGTTGTCTCTTTCAACAAATTCACAGAGATAATAGTAAAGTTTGATATTGTTCTTATTAATCTATTCCTAATTTATTTTATGGGCATCCGTTTATCAATGAAAACAAAAACAGAATCTTTAGATTTCTTGTAAAAGCATTTGTCATGGATGACTCTTTTATATGTCTGCTTTTATTTAACCATTTCTTTCTTTCTCCTAACAAAAAGTAATCTTTGTCCGGCAGAGTGTTCATGATAAGCCCACTAGGCACTAGTGCTTAACAAGCAACTCCGCTTAGCAATCGACCACAGTCTGTCAGAGTTTAAGTTGTTTAGTGGAAACATCTTTCTCCATTGTTCAGAAATTTAAGTAATGAACTCACATCACATGGGAATCTCAGTAATGATGATCTTCGTTTCTTGCACAAGCATGTGATGCGAGAGTGAGACTTACAGATGTCAATGCATGAAGCTCAAAAGCACTCCATAGAAATTGATTTTTTTTTCCAACTTTGGACCTATCTGCTGCAGTGATTTAATCAAATGTTTGCAGAACCCGACAAGAATACGACGGATTTTTCTCATCGGACAGTCTTTGTTTTCTCTCTCTTTCTTATCTCTATAAGCTCACTCTTCATGCACTGTCAGCCACCAAGCCCCGTATTTTCATAATTTCTTTGCCACATTTTTTTCATTATCTCTGCTTCCATTATTTTCATAATTTCTTTACCACATTTTTCATTATCCTTTTTCTTGCACTTGTCTTTCTTTCCTTAGCTCAATAGTCTCACTTCAATACCATAAAATGTCTTCCATTTGCTGGTAGCTTTTGCCTCTACATGCCTATCACTTGATTTCAGGGAGTACACAGAAATGGGTTCAATCAAATTTCTGTGTCTGGTTTTGTCTTGTTTGATTTTCCAACTTTTGTTTTTTAGGGCTCTCTCTCAAGATAGAGAGTTTTCTGTGAAGTTTCTGAGGGCTCCCCATGCATTTTCACATCGTGACACGGCCACATTTGTGTTTGAAGTACTGGTAAATGGGAATGTTAGCACTTGCACAAACTGTAGCATAAGTTGCAAGGTACTTCCTTCTCTCAGCTTGCTGCTTTCTTGAATTCAGAATTTGCGTAAGACGTACTCTTCTGCAATGAGGCAAGAGTTTCTAAGCTCGCCTTTGGTTTGGCCCCTTATAAGTGCACTTCTTCGACCAGAGTACTATGTTTTTCTTGCAAATAATCTGGCAAAAGAGAAAGAAACAGTTGAAGAATTTGATCTCTTTTGTTCACAAGTTTGTTACTGTGGAAGTTACTGGTTGTGCTAAAGAAATTAATCACGTTATCTGCTCGGTTCATTTTCATTTCTTTCTCCTTATGTTAAGAGTGTGTGAACTATAATCTTGTCATCCAATTTGAGCAAATGTTACATGCAGCTGGATTGGGGCACTGCATCTGATTGTGGTGTCGGAAAGGTATTATACGGGAATTTGCTGGATGGAAATCATGCATTTGAGGTCTGCATCAATCGGAATAAGAGCTGTACCACTTACGATTGGACTATTGGTAAAGAATCTCGCCTTTTTCTTTTCCCTGATTCTACTAATCATACAGTTGAATTTGCTCATTTTAAGAAATTATCATGGCTATGATATGCTGGATTCGTTAATTAAAAGAATTCTGATGAATAAAAACAATCTCGTGTAAGAGTTTGTTTTCATTTCTTCTAACTCACGTAAAAAGTGGATTCATTAGCAGGGATTCTTCGATAGACTATGAATGTATCTATGGGAACTTTAGGAACGTTTTTGCTGATGATTTACAATTTAGCCGTGCAGATACAGTGCCTCCAACAGCATATATAACTGCATCAACATCTTTTACCAATGCTCGGAATGTTTCAGTAAATATTTCGTTCACTGAAACCTGTACCGGTGGAGGAGGCTTTGCATGCACATCTGTTAATACCTGCAACGTGAGTAGGTGCTTACGAAATTGTATTAAATTTATATGAAATTATTTCGCTTTCACATTGTAGGCTCTATGACAGAATGTCTGAACACTATTTTGGTTTCTCCTCGTTTTTAGTCTCTAATTAACTTTTTCTTTTCATATCTCTGTTTATTAATAGTCATGGTTTGATTTTAAGATGCCTTCATAATATTCATCAATGTTGTATAGTATCAGCAGGATTCAACTGTTTCTTATAGATTGTTATATGTCACGTAACAGCTGCTGGTCTATGGTGCTGGCGAAGTAATCCCATATTCCCTAACCATATTGCAACCAAACCTGAAATATTCACTTCTTGTGAGTTTATCACCTAAGGTTATGTACGGAAGAGTGATACTGGTAATGGATAAGGATTTCTGTACTGACACAGCTGGAAACAGATTCAAAAGAGCAGCTAATTCAAGTTTCCATGTACATTTTGGTGAGTTCTGTTGTTCATACCTTAAGTTCTTCTACTCTGAAACATCACTGGAACAATTTCAGGTCACCAGACAAGTGGCAATTTGAAGTCACACTAAGCATTCTAACCCTATTTTCTTTACAATTTGAATAATAGTTCTGATCTCCCAGTAGTTACAATCACAAGTTTTATAAACTGCATCAAAGCAGCTGTGTTGCTTACAAATAAACGTCAATTGAGTGTCACCCAGCTTTTCCTTACTCGTTTTGTCAATTCTTCTTTATTCTGTTATTTTGGTCCTTTCCTCTACAGATAGAAGAAGTGTGTTTGTTGACCTACGGATTCGCATTCCAGAACAGCTACTTCAACTTAATGATGGAACAAGAATAGTGCAGGCAACTAACAATTACAAGAACTTGAAGGTGTATCTATACTTCTCAGAACCTATGCTTAACTCAACTGTGGAAGTCCTACATTCTCTGAACATAAGTCAGGGTGATCTTCTTCCTATTGACAGTGGAACCCTGGGAAACCGCAGGTTTGGCTTTCAGGTCAGTTGGAGGACATCTTAATTTTTCTTTCTATTTTGTATTCATGTTCCTATTGACATTCATTACTTGTACTTTTCAGTACCCACTCCATACATGTTGTCCGCTTTCAGGTTGCAAATGTATCTTCCATTGCTGTCATCACTGTTGCCCTCCATTCAAATACTATAATAAGCAGAGCAGGGACTTCAGTTTCTCCTATTGCACCCGCCACTTTCCTTTATGGTATGTTTTCAATTAATATTTACAACAATCTAGGGAGAAGGATAGTGACCATTTTAACAGTTGTTGAGAAAATGATGTGTTAGCACTCTTTCCCAACCTTTTGGAACTTAAAAGATTTGAAAAATATAACTCGATCCTCCTAAGATGGACCCAGATGTGATCTTCAGATTCTGAAAGGCCACTCGTGGCACTGAGTACAATATCTAGCACAAGGACAAGGGAACACATCATTCCAGTGTCTGTGAACTTCATGAAGCCTGTATTTGGCTTCAAATCCTCCTCTCTGTCAATTTCAGGGGGGCATCTGCAGAGGTAAGTAAACTTATGTTAGCAATCTCCATTTTCACTGGCTTATTTGATCATCACCATGCATATGTGAGTGCAAGCATCAAACAAAAATAATTTGATTACATTCTTTATCTTTAGATATTCCAGGAAAGTAAGGTACAACTAGTTGTGGAAAGAAATGCTTAAACTGGACTCTTATCTAGTTATTGTTTCTGATGGGATCCAGCTTTCGTGAAATAAGTCGAAGCAAGTTCATTGCAGAGATACAAGCAAATGATGAGACCATATCTGTGAATGTTCCTCAAAATGTAACAGAAGATGTTTCTGGAAACAAAAATTTAGCATCTAATGTTCTACAAGTGAGACATTGTAAGGATCTTTTCTTTGATTTGCTTGTTCTACAACTTCGTACTATGCCCAAGTTGTGAAGATGTTTTCCTTGAAACTTTTCTTTTCAGTTGGTGATTTATTGATCACTATTATGCTTTCCATTTACAGATTCTATCCCCATGCTATCTTCTGTAGTTGCTGTACTTGCTACTACTTGTTTCCTAGCGACAGCTTTTATTGCGGGGCTTCTGACGGTGTCAAGTGCAAGTCTTCTGTCTGTGGGAGCATTTTCAAGGCCATCTTCCTTGCCGACATCTGATCCTACAAGGAGTCTTTTCGTATGATATCTAACTTAAAAGACAAATAAATCTTTGCTCTTAAGCTCCTTTGTCTCGCAAAATTTAGAAATTGGCAATCATCTTTAAAATTTGAGTGGATAATTGAGGTTGCATGCTTCAATGACCTCATAATCGGAAATCCTTAGTAATGCTCAGAGTATGCATCTCATATTTTCTTTGATAACTCTTGAACATGGATTAGAAAATGTTACTTTCAGGAATCTCTATGTTTTAGCTTGCAGAATACTCCTTCCTAAGGAGTTGTTTAAGGTGTTTTCTACTCTATGGCAAAAGGAATAGTAACAAAAAGATTCTGTTTTTTTCAGGAGTGATATTTGAAAATTTTCTGCAAACTACTTGCCAATGGTATAAGATGATTCTTGTATCAAACATGCAATCTTAGTAAGATGTTTCAAAGCATTATGATGGGAAAATTGTGGTTTGAGCCTTGTCAGGGAATTTAATCCAAGAAACCCATTTCATTGATATTTCAAATATAGTTCACATCATTATCAATTTATAGATGTTCAATATTTGATTCACTTGCATCATTTTTAAGCATTTTAAAAGCTGTCATCAGAAGTGGCAGTCAATTACATGAGAATTCTGTAGTAAATTCAATTCCTTGACGTGGGATTTATGAACTGGAAATATGAGTATGATAGTCAATTTATTGTATCTTGTGAACCTATAAGAACCTATCCTTTATTCTTTCCACAGAGAAGTGCATGCTACATTCAAATTTTTGCACTGTCTAGATGGTTGGCAATTACTCTTCCAGTTGAATACTATGAGCTTGCAAGGGGTTTACAATGGAGTATACCCTACTTCAGTCTCCCATGGGAAACTGGGGGTATCGACTCGGTTATGGTGGGCTCCAATTCATCCACCAGTCCACATTCCTTCATTGCCAATATAAGTAATTTGAGAGCTACTCAGAGCATCCAAAAGGAAGAAGAAAGTTTGAATATTGCTGTTCCAATATATGGATTACCACTTACTCCAATGGAGTACATGACATTTTTTGAGGTATCGGTCATACTTCGTGGCTCTTTTTTGATTTCCTATACTTATAATGGATAATCATAGGCAAGGGTCCTTTGTTTGTCTTCAGAGGCAAAGTATTAGACCGCAAGCTGAATTCATCATGGATCCACAACATTCAAATGGGTGAGTATTTTTTTCTCTTCTTTGACTTTACTCTTAAACTGCCAGAAGACATGATAAGAAATAGACCATTTAAGTGGAAAAGCCTATGAGTATGATAGATTGTGAAAAGATACTTGTATGGCCATACAAATACTAGAAGTACATACAAATAGACATGCTACTTTGTTCAACCATTTCCCGGAGGCTCTTTCAAGATATTGATTATGAACTCAATGGTTAGTTATGAAATTAATAATTTATCTTAAAAGTTTAAATTTTCTTAGAAGATGAACGTACTTATTGATCTAACTTTTTTGCTTTCATCTCTTCTAGTTGGAGGGATTTTGATAGAAGCATGTTCTGGCTAGCTCTTATTGGTTTAAGCTTGATGCTGCTACATGTTCTGTTCTTATTTATCCTGAAATTCAAGAGGAGAAACTCCGAAAAGGACAGAGGTTATGGAGCACTAGTATTCCCAAGATTTGAGATACATCTTGTGATACTGGCATTACCTTGTATTTGTAAGGCTTCAGCTGTCGTGGTTAGAGGTACCTTATATCTTCTTTTTCCTCCTTGAAATCATTAGAGTCGATATTTTTTCTTTTTGAAAGTTGAATTAGAGTTGATATTACTTCTGCAGTGTTTATACTGCGAGCATTATTCATTCTCTAGTTTTCTACTCCTCTATGATTTTGGCCTATTTAGTTGAAACTGATGGATCTAGAAGGAACATCAGTTTAGCACCTTCAAAATTTCAGCTGATATCAGCTCCATTGTTTTAGCACGTACGATCTCAGGAGTTGCTGTAGGCATTATACTCCTAACTACCGTTGGACTTCAGCTGTTATCCGTGCTTTTATTCCTCTCTGTTGGAATTACTTTTGGTAAGCTACTTCAGTACAAGGAGGTCCATCAAGAAGGGCAGATATTTCATTGGTATCAAGACATTATTCGAGTAACTTTAGGACCTGGAAAGAGAGGACAGTGGACATGGAAAGACCAAACAAAATCTGTTTATTTAGTCATGCTAGGTCCTTTGTTTGAAGATCTAAGAGGTCCTCCTAAATACATGCTTTCACAGATTTCTGGCGGTAATCCTAGCAAGCAAGGGGATCGTATCATTGCCTCCGACGATGAAACAGAAGATGCAGAAGCACCTTTTATTCAGAAACTCTTTGGAATTTTAAGAATATATTACACACTGCTTGATTTGATAAAGCGAGTTTCTTTGGGAATTGTGGCCGGTGCCTACTTAGATGACCGGTCTGCTAAGACTCCAGCAATCATTGTACTGTGCATCATGTCATTTCAACTGTTTTTCCTTGTTCTTAAGAAGCCTTTCATTAAGAAAAAGGTTCAGTTGGTTGAGATAATCTCTCTTAGCTGCCAAGTGGGTGTATTTGCTTCTTGTGTTGCTCTATGGGACAAGCAACTATCAAGCAAAGATGAAACAAGAGTTGGGATCTTTATGGTTGTTGTATTCTTAATTGGATTCATGGCACATATGATCAACGAATGGTATGCATTGTACAGACAGACAAAGCAGTTTGACGCTGCTGAGAATTCTTTCTTAAGAGGTCTAAAAATTGCATCAATGGGATTGCTCCTGGTCTTTGCTCCACAGAAGATTAGCAGAAACCTGGAAAACAAATTGCCAAGACATGGGCAGGGAGAAAGAGAAACCTTGGCGGCGACTAGTTCCTCTACTGACAGAAACAGAAATTCGGGAAGCAGGAGCTCAGGAACACCTGATAAATCATGGCTGAGACAACTAAGAGAACTGGCAAAGTCAAGCTTCACTAAAGAAGAAAGTGGAACACCAAACGATCCTTCAACTAGCCGTACTAAATGGAGTGGATTTTGGACAATGAAGAAGAGTGCGAGTTCATCCCACAGTTCGCCTTCAGATTCCAATCCAAAACCGAACCAGTTGTATAAAGATTTAGAATCCATCTTTGCATCAATCTGAGTCGTGTAAAGCCAAGAAGAGTAGGAATTACTTTGCTAATTATTAGCAGCCACTAGCATTTTTAGAGCCATTCTTTTCATTACGTGAACTAATAGTGGCCTAAATGCTATCGATCCTTCCTCTTTTATCTTTCCTTTTCATTATACGTTGAAAGCTTAAAGGTTCACCGCACTTCCAAAAGAAAGGGTTCTAAAGGGCCCTATACCAACGACACACCAGTCAGTGGTATTCCTTTTTTCATTTCTCCACATGCTAGACAAGATGCTTCCAAGTAGACTGAGATATGCCTTGTATGTGACTGGCTCTGTTTTTTCTGCAATTCAAATCACAAGTAGAAGATATGCCCTCCATATGGATTAGTGGCAGTTCAGGCACAACAAAGATTTAGTAGTATTAGTACACCTTAATTAGAGTATAACGAAAGCTACTTTTACTTCTATTAAGAGAAATTCGGATAAGATTCCATAGAATGAAACTAAACTTTAGGTGGTAAGAATACACTGTTCAGCACTTTCAACTTCAGAACATCTTATTGCCGAATCAGCAGTTGCATGGTCACTCGATAACAATGGAGAACTGACAAAAAAACTTAAAATCGGTTAACCTTGTCCTTCCAAGAAGTAGATGGACTGGCCGGTTACTTATTATCCATGGACGGCCCGTACGCTTATTGGTCAATTACAACGTCCAATATCATTGTCGTTTCGTGGAGCCAGTCATCATATAAAGAAGGGTGACTGTAGGCTTTTAAGAGCCACCTGGGAAGAACAGCTTCTTGCCAGCAAATCTGACAGAGGACTTTTTGTTTTGCAATTCTGTGATTTATTTCTAAGCTAAAAGCAGCAAGAAATGGCTCCTTTTTAAGTTCAACCAAGAAAATCAAACAAGGAAAGGACATGGCAATTGAAAAGACCAAAAAGCTATCCACTGCTGCTCCTGTGGTCGTTTTCAGGTTAACTTGGATACTGTTCCTCGTTCCAGATGATTATGCTTGTATTAGGCAGTTTCTGTTCTTTTTACTTTCAAGTTTCAAGAATTGATCTTCAAACGAAGCTGTTAATGATGTCGGTCTTTTCGTTATCTGTTGTGGTTGCAGTAAAACCTACTGTGGCTATTCTAAGAGGGTCAAGCAGCTGTTGACACAATTAGGAGCAAGCTTCAAGGTCGTTGAGCTAGATGAGCAAAGTAAAGACTTTACTATCCTAGAGCAAAACATTACCTCCTCAATTGTTCTGTTGAATAAACTTAAATGTGAAGTTAAAGGGTTAGAAAGAGTTACGGTGGTTTCAATAATCAAGGGTCAGAATTTA
>JAOSBK010000006.1:35565664-35579212 GCA_027568895.1 Erythroxylum shatona | reverse complement strand
GTATATTTTAAATAATATTTATATGCATAAATATTTTTATTATAAAATAAAATATTGTTAAAATTAAAAAAAAATATGTTACCAAAAAATGTATTGTAGCTATTTCAAAAAAACTCTTTTTTTGTTACTCACAAGGTGTTTTAGGAAGATCCCAATTATGAGAAGGCGTCTTTAAGTTATCCACACTTAAACTAATCCTTGCTCATATCGGATCAGCTTATAAAGAATAAAGTACTGGCCAAATAAATTTTTCCATTTCCAAAGTTCAAATTCAAGACCTTTAATTAAAGAATAAGAGTAGTTAACCACTCGTTCCAGTACCAACCATGGTTAAAAAAATACGCTTTTTTAAATAATAACCAAACCTTCGATTAGCTTATTAGAAACGTTATTCTCCGAAAAAAGTTCTACTGTACAAGCCAACCAGGAGGATAACTCCTGTTTGGTGCTCAAGAAACGTTGCGAAAATTCACTTCTTCAGCTGATGTATCTTGGATTGTTCAGTTCATATTTATCAGTCTGAGAAGTCTAATTTACTGTGCTAGCTTCCGAAAGTGAAGATAAATGGAGGCCACTGAAAAGCCCGAAGAGGCGGTTTCGCATGTAAGCTTCTCTTCCAAATCTCACTCATTTTTGCTCGAAATCCAGTTCCTTAATAACTCCGCAGTTATCAAATAATTATTATTTGAGATCTGATTTTGCCTAAAATGCCAATAAACCCTAGCTGATGGTGAAATAGTTTTATAATTTTCTTGCGAATCTTATTGGTTATTGTAGTTAGGTATTTCCACTTCATTTTTTTGCATTATATAAAACTTTTTTTTCCCTCTTGTGGAATATGATCAGATGAATCCTAAATTAGCTGGAACAGTTAACTGGGGTACGGCCACCGTGGTTGGTGTCTTTGCAGGCATGTTGTATGGCGGTAGCAAGGAGGCTGTTGCATCAGTTGTGAGTTTGGTCTTATAAAAATGACTGCTTTGCTTCTGTTTATTTTTCTTTTTGGTTAAACCTGATGATTTCAGCTTGCTGTTAATGATTATCACCTTGCTATTATAAGAATTATTGGGGACCAATATGAACTTGCATTCACATATATTTAGGCCAAGAGGTCACTCAAAGAAATTGATGTTTTAATGTTTAACAGCTTTAGGAAAACCATAAGAAGGAACATGTTCATTTGGCGTAGTTGAAGAGGAGGAATGGAAATTTTATCATTTTTCTATGCTCTTTTGGCAGTTATTAGATGATAAGGGATCTACATGAATGGATTTTACGCAATATTTACATAAGTGAAATGAAAGGGCTGTTTGTTATTCTCTTTTGTATTACTGGTAAATGTTTTCTATGCCTTTGTCTGGAACTAGTTGGATAAGGTGCTGTCATTTGCAGCAATTTGTTATGTTCCTGCATGCATATTAGGTTATGGACACTTTCTTGATGTTTGTCAGAGTAAGGATGCAGAAGTTATGTTGAAGCTTGGCAGCACTCCAGACAAGCGTGAGCAGCACAGATTAATGAGAGATGCAATGGAGAAAAGATTTATTCGAGTCACACGAGGTTCGATAGTTGGTGGAGTACGGCTTGGTATGTTCACTGCTGCATTTTATGGTCTGCAAAATTTGCTTGCTGAGAAACGGGGTGTGCATGATGTTTTCAATGTTGTCGGAGCCGGTTCAGCCACTGCTGCAACTTTTGGTTTGATCTGTAAAGGACCCTTAACTTATATGTTGGCTTCTTTGACGTGCTTATTTACCTCATTGTGGAATTTGGTTATCTGAAATTTCATATTTCTTTGAACCTTTTTTTCTTTCTATAATGAATCTAACCTACTTTTCTTAATTTGTTTTCTGGATGTTAGTGCCTGGGTCTCTGCGATGGCGTGCAAGGAACGTGCTGCTTGGATCAGCTTTAGGTACTGCAGTTTGTTTCCCGCTTGGTACGTGCTAACACCTCTTGTAAAGTATTTTAGGTGTCCACTATATTATTTATAGGATTAGCTCCATGAAGTGTGGTTGATTTTGGCCTAATGTCATGCAGGGTTGTTATGTAAGTTTAGAGCGTCATGTTTTGACATGCAACAGTACCCTTTATGATTAGATGGGTACATAATGAAACGAGAAATTTAACTGTGGAGTTAAACACAGGAAAAGAATATTTCTCATGGAAATGGTGTTTATTGCAACAGGTTGGCTTCACCTGAAGCTTGTAGAGAAAGCAAATGAAGGAAACGAAGCTCTTCATCCTGATTCAGCGAAGAGTGGTGTTGGTGCTGCAATTGAGAGGCTTGAAGAGCACTTGAGCAGATGAAGTCTTTAAGTTGTGGGGAAGCATAGCCCTGTACTATTGAGTCTCCGTGCGATGAAGAGAACAAAGTTGTAGAATGGTAGTGTTAAGTAGGTCTGATCCATCGCTCAAGCCATCACATTTTATTTTCTTCCCTTGTGCTGGCTGCCAAAAGTTGAATAAATGCTCAAATATCCTGTGCATATCGGCAAAATTTTGGTTTTAAATTTATGTTTAGTAGTTGTTTAATTACTATAAATTTGCTAGAGTTTCAAGCATTGTAATTGCATTAAAATTATTTATAATTGCTCAAAACAAATGGTTAATTGACATCCACTCTTGGTGATTATCTCTTAAAGCAGTAAAAGCACCAAACATGTCGAACCAGCTTGAAATGATCGTGTAGTTAGTTTTCTGAAAAAAAAGAAAGAAAGAATCGGGCAGTTTAACAGCTCTGGTTTTCCAGGGCACATTGTTTGCTGTGACGAGCCTCTCGTTTCGTATCTACCTCGCAGGCACCAAAATGTCGCCTAAAGATTGCGTTTCTGTGAAAAATTGATTGCTATTAATTTCTCTGTTCTGTATCAAGTCATCCTTCATTCAATTTGATAGAGCACAACAAAGGCTACATAATGGACAAGTGAAAGAATCAATTAACTAAACAGTGCCAGAAATGACAATTTGTCCAAGAGACCAATGTTGATCTAGGATTTAACGAAATTACATGACAATTTCTTGAAGCATTAGAAAACTATAAAATCAATAGCTTTAATTCATCTCGTCGCGTTGAGATTTCCCACTCATCTTTCAGTATAGTTTGCCGGGTCTCATTGCTGTATTCATACTTGTCAAAAAGCACGAGGAAACCATTGCCCCTACTCCTCCATACTGCAGGTACAATTTCTAGATCAACGGATCTAAAATGGTTCTGGGAGCTCATATAACATGGATGTCATGATGCAAAAGGTATTAGTCTTCCTTGCCTGCAATTGAATGAAGGATTTGAGGTAAGCGACTTAACTTGGGTTAATTTGCAAGAAAAATATAGGACACAGGTAGCGTAAGGACAGTAGTCACCATCGTTCTGGTTTAGGGATGTGGTGTCCTTTGCCTTCTTTACCATCCTTTTTGATGCGTCAGCTGTCATCCCCATATAGAAGGTTAACATTAAAAGGAAATTTAAACTTTCAAGTAAAAGTAAATGAAATTATGCAGGATACTTATTCGGTATCACATGAAAGAGTAAAGCAGATGACAACTACTCTAATCTGTTATAAAATACATGCGGTGCAATTAGGCTTACCCTTAAACTTCCTTTTCTTTTTAGCCCTCCTCCTCTTCCTTTCTGCCTGTGTAAGCTCGGTCTCTTCTTTGATGTCACCTTTGCCCAAAAAGATTTCCTCAGGAGCCAGCATAGCTGCATCTGAAACAGCCATAGGTGCAATCTGCTCATGGAAAACATCAAACATTTCAGCAAGTATTTAAAGTAAAGAAATCTCTAAAATTGAAAGGTATGAAAACCATGTTACCTCTTCCATAGCAAGTGCAGGGACATTTGTTTGTATAGACATTTCCTCAATAACCTGTTAAGATCAAGATAACAAATTAGACTAAAAGGAGATGCTATAGTATCCTTTCAAAAAAGTGCCAGAGTTTGGGAAGCTTACAGGTTTTGGAGCAAAGTGGAAGTGCGAAAGGGCATCCAACTTCAGACACAATTTTTTGAAAAGCATGCTGGCCTAGAAAAATAGTAACAAGAAAGTTAAGCTAATCTTGTTAACCAAAGTACACAGGGAAGAAATATGGAAACCAAACAAACAACAATCATTAACTTAGAAATTATCATCTATAGAAATTACCTCCTTTTTCTGCTTATCCGAGAAAGATAGTGGAGCAACTGCTGGATTTGTCTTTTGTACATATTCTTCCTGTGAATAATTACATGAGCTTGAAAAGTCAGAAAAGACAAGGGCATTGAGTTTTCATATTCAGAGTGAAATTTTATTAAGTCAGAAATGATATAGAACATGTTATCAGGGCGTAAATGAATATGATGGCCATGAGAAATAACCTCGTAGACTTCAGCAAGACCCTTCTTACTCTTGTTCTCATCCTGAAAATTGTAATAAAAACAGTAATTATTAGCTTTCTACACTAAGAGAAATGAAAACTGCCTTTTCTGCTATAGAGCTTACCAACTCTTTCAACTCCCGTGGTGATTTAGAGGGCAAACTAGGAGCCTTTTCAATGTCATCAAACCGCCCCTGGAAACATCATGGCAACACTGCAGTTCGTTAGTTTGAGAGGAGACACTAATGCATGGAAATAACATATTTAAAAGTGACTTAACTTTTTGGGATTTTTTTCAATTTAGTGCTAAATTTTCTAAATGTTTTAATTTAGTGATTAACCTTTTAAAATTCGTACAAATCAGGTCAAAACGTTGTCTTTACTAATGTGGTTAATAAATAGACATTCACATGGCATTTGGTGTACACGTTGTCTTTACTAATGTGGCTAATAAATAGACATTCACATGGCATTTGGTGTATACACCACATCAGCAAAATTAACTTTTTAACCTAATTTATACAAATTTTAAAAGCTTAATCACTAAATTGAAAACTTTTAAAAAGTTTAGTATTAAATTGAAAAAAAATCTTAAAAAATTTAAGCATTGTTTAATTTGTTATCCCCTAATGCTTATCCACCAGAGTGAAATGATCAAACGCGTAACAAACTATGAAGAAAAAGAAAATCGAAAGGCATGAGGTAGAAACGTTGTATAATTAAAATATTAAATGAATAGAAATCAAATCTTTGAATATTACTAGTTGCATTTAATATATTATCAAAGTTAGTGACAAAATTAGGCTCTTTGTGTGTACATGAATTTCAACTTATTTTCCTTCTTCATTCTTTCATGTGTTGGGTATCAAAATCCATAACAAGAGCAATTTCAAAAGTTTGTGACATGGGCATTAGGACATGGGCATGCTAGCAAGCATAATTTACACAAGTTACTATAGTTCTTTCATTATATTAACAATCTATTATATTTTCAATCTTGTGGTGCGAGAGTCATTTATGAATGTCAACAAAAACAAATAGAAACTATAAGAAATAGATATTCTCTACTATTTGTATCCTTGTTATTTATCGTTTATACGTATGACATGCCAGACGAAGAGAACAATTTATAGTTACAAAGATCAAATGCAGGTTGGAAGAGAGAAAAAAGAGGTAAGATGGGAAGGGAAGGGGGTGGAAGGAGATAATGTAGGATATTAGCACTATAAGCTCAATTAGTGTCACAAGTCCATTGATCTAAAACAGACCATAACTACATAGCTTAGCCCCAAGAAGAAAGATCAGATGCATTGTTACCACAGTTTGTGAGCATCATTTAGACATTAATAACCACCTAACAGCAGTCTTTTGACAACTGACATAAAGTCAAGAGTGATACATCAACATCATAGCAACATGTAGATATTTATTATAACATTAAAGTTTACCTCCACAGCCCGATTCTTAATCATATCTTCAAGGGATGCAGTGACCTCATCTGTGATTACATGGGGAGGCCTTGCATTATGCTCAAAATCTAAATCAACTTCTAATGCACTATTCTTAGGCCTGCTGGCAGCAGTTACCTGTTGGCAAAGACAAAAACATGTATAGAGGTTTAATACCATCACTAAAGTCTGTATCCATCAAAATTGTAATGAACATAACTTAAAAAGCAGTTATTGGAATAACACTACAGATACGAAAAGTTACCTCTCCCTGCATGGTCCATGTTTTAGGCTCCAAATTTGCCTTCTCCATCTGCCCTATTTCAGATTGAAGCTTCTCAAGTTGCTTCTCATGCGTAGAAAGACCACCTCTCTTCTATACAAGAACAACAGTTCCTGATGTCATTTCTTTGAATATGCATGCAATTTTACAAATGAATTTTCAACATCACAAGACAATAAAATAGCAATTTTGCAAATCACTGAAAATTTTCAAACACAGCATACTACCTTGGTGGCAGAGTCATCATCTGATTCTGAATCTTCTCTAGACCCTTTTTTAGTAATTGATTTCTTTTTAGAACCGAAGAAATCTTCATATCTGATGTAAAAGAATGCATAAATGAGCCTCAAAATTGACCATATAAAGAAACTGGAAGAATTGCTGATTCTGCTACTGCTGTTTCCTACTGTATACTGATGACATGAACAGAAGGTAAAAAACCCAATTTTAACATCTATAAACTTATGTTTCAACAGTGAGGTAGGAATAAAATGAAACTAGACTAGCATTCTTTCATCAGATGCAAATGCAAAAAACTCAAGGACCTGGCATTTCCCAACGTGTCTACATCTTCCTCTTCATCCTCACCATCATCAAAAGTGCCAAGCTGCATAATCACATTCAACATAAAGCCTCTTGTTTCCATTCTAAAGATCAGAGTTAAATATAGAACTCTAGAATCAGAAAATTAACTGTAGTAGACGTATAATGAGACCATAAATAAAAAGAAATATCTTTATTTACATTCATCACCTCATCATCTTCCACATCATCTTCTTGCTCTTCTTCTTCATCATCATCGTTGTCGTCGTCATCCTCATCTATGTGCTCACCTTTTTTCTTCTTCTTAGTATCCAATCCATATTCCCTAGCCTCATCATCCTTCAAATACTCTTCCAATTCCTTTATCTTCAAAAACTTATCCTCTATACCATTTTCTCCGCCTTGTTTCTTCTCTTCCTCCTTCTCATCATCATCATCATCATCATCATCATCATCATCATCATCATCATCAAAGCCATCCATATCAGCATCCTCCTCATCATCACCAACCCCCTCGACCCGTTTCGCTTCCTCCTCTTCCACACCCTTATTTTCTCCTTCCACAAGATTTTCATTCTTCTTCTTCAACGTCGTTTTTAATTCTTCTGGATTTCTCTCCCAATGCTTGACTTGACGGCGAAGGCTGGACAAGAGAGGCAGTTGAAGCAGGTCAATTTGTTGCCAAATTTGCTCGGCGTCGAACCCATCAACCAAAAGCTGATCAAACGGTGACTTAGGCACGTGGGGTTTGAGAGTGGAGAAGAGTTGCTGCGACGCTGTACGCGCCGCTTGGGCTAGCGAAGGCGACGGCGCCAGCCATAACGGAGCCTCGGTAGACTTCAACAGGTGCAGGGTTTCCATGTTTGCTTCGATTGGTTTTGCCATTCCTCCTTACTTGGACCAAACTCAAGGCTTTTTGTGCCCTTGAGTTAGGGTTTAAGATTTTGTTGGGAAGGTTAGCACCAGTTTATATTTAAGCGAGCCTGCCGATAGAAAAAATGTGAAGGGTGAATTAGAAATTTTAAATAAAATAAGGAAAGTAAAAAACTATTATTTTGTCTTTTAAAGACAAGAATATATACGGAGGGTTCGATTGGGCGACGAGACGACAACCTGAAGTTTTAGTTCAGTACACGGAACAGACACTGAAGTAATACAAAAACACAAGAAAGCATCCTTCAAGTTCTCAGTGTTGCCGAATTCCTCTTTTGTCCAAATTTCTCAGGCGACCCTCCAGTCGACTTCTCCACCGCCCGATTCAGTTCGAAACCTCCATTTATCGCTCTTTAAATGAAGTTAAAGGCGAAAATGATCGTATGAATAACGGAGAGGATACTCGTGAGAACGTCTCAGGGCCCGTCTCTCCGGATACATCGGAGCCCCTCCCTCCGAGATCGTTAGGCGGAGATGCGTCGCCGGGCTCTTTGTCGCAGTACTCTTCGTGCGGGGAGTCGGAGTTCGAGAGGTATTGTAGCGCGAACTCTGTCATGGGCACGCCTAGTATTTGTAGTTCTATCGGACCGTTTAATGATCTTCCGGAGTCTGAATTTGGATCGCTGAAGAGTTTGGAGAATTTTAGTTTAGAACAGACGTTTGATGGTGGTCCGGATGAGCGAACGCTTTCTAATTCGGTTATGGACTCGCTGAAAGGACATGTTCAGGAGGGTTTTAGAGGGAGGGGCAGAAGTGGATTGGAGTCGTCTGGTAATAAGGGGACTAGTGGATTGGTTAATGGCTTGGCAGTTAGAGAAGACGAGAACTTTAACATTGGTGAAGGTGAGAGGGGGTCGATAGATTGCGGGCCGGAGACTGGATTGAATTTTGGGAAAGGATCCAGAGAAGGGTCTTTAGATCGAGGGGTTAATGTCAATGAAGAGATTGATTGTTGCTTAAGTGGGATGTATTCAGATTTGGCTTTGGAATTTCATGGAGGGGAGGTGGAGGAGGAGGATGGTGGATCTTCCAGATATGAGCATTCTGAGGGTGATGATTCAATGTATGGTTGTGGGTCAGATGACGAAAATAGGAGGAATTTGTGTTTCCAGAGGGGTGCAGATTTCAGTGAGCAAGCAAAAATTGAGTTTGACAATCCACTGCTTTTGAACTCATCTGTAGCTTTTGGTTCGGATGATTGGGATGATTTTGAGAAAGAAACATGGGGAGGTACTATGGCTTCCCTGAATTCTAATATACTTCAGCAGCAGAAACAAGAAGATCTGGAAACTGAAGAAAAAAATATTGGTTCCACTTCTATGAATTCCGAGTTTTCAATTGCTGATCATACAGAGAAGGGGATAGATTTGGTGGAGGAATATGAGGGCTCCAGTCAAGTTGGATGTGGTAAACTAAAAGCTTATATTAGTTGTTCTGCTGTTCCTACTGATCATCAGCATTCACAAACGGAGGAAACCGAAGAAATTGGAGACATTATTTTAGCAAATTGTCAGGTGGAAGGAGTCAATGAATTGACCATGGGTGATGCCGGTGCCTCAGTGACCACAGCAGTTCAATATCCTCCCGAATTGGATGAAGATAATGCAATAGACTTTCGTGTTCCAATAAATCATATCCAAACTACTAATGACACAACGGAACCTTCTAAGTTTTGTTCCCTCAGCGATGGCTTTGAGATGAAGCAAGATCCACTGGCACGTGACGCACCTAAGGATTCTGGATTGAAAATCATGGATTCATGTGTCAAAAGTAGTTGTCCACCAGCAGAATCCCAGGAAAACATTCATCAATATTGCCAAAAAAGAAAAGAAGTTGAGGAGACCAAAAATTTAGAAGCAGACTCGGACCCTCTTTCTGATACAACCAGTCGTCTTGGTTTCCATCCATCTAATTGTTCTGGTAATCCAAACCCAGAATTCTTGGAAAACCTCAATCCAGAACCAATGCAACAAAGGGATGAAAATAACGTGAGTAATGTTTCAAAAATGCTTTTGCTTCCATTATCTTGGTGAAAAACATTGTGAATTGGTCATGATCAGTTTCCTTTTGTGACTAAGTGTCCATTATCCTCTTCATCGTATACATCTTCACCATCTTCTCTAGATTCTTGATGACCTTATAAATAATAACTTTTTAATTTAAACTGAACCTGTTTATAGATTTTTGTCTTTGATTATGAGTCACAAATGTTTTTAGTTCGTTGTCCTGGTAGATTTTTGTCTGTGATTATCAAAGTCGGTTCAAATAATTAATACTTTTTTTTTTTTGTGTACTATACCTTAGTTCTAGCATCTACGTCATTTATTTTGAAGGGTTGTGGTCATTTGGAGTTTGGAATGCCATTATTCATTTTGTTATTGTATTGTCAAACTTTTACATAACTCACTATGTGTTTTGTGAAAGAGAGATTGTGAAGGTAGTTTTTTGATATCTTATGTTTCTCAATGGGAATATTTAAGAATTGTGGATCCTGCTGCTTGCAAAGCTTTTCATGATCTTACTTCTTATTCTGTTCTTTTGACAGGCTGGAAACGATGAACATCATGAGTTCTATGATGAGATTGTTAATGAAATGGAAGAAATTTTACTTGATTCAGCTGATTCTGTCGGTGCTTGGTTCCCTCAGTATGATAACATCTTTCAATCACATCTGTCTTTACCTCTAAGAGATGGGGGTTCAACTGCTTCTACTTCTGGTACAGATGATACTTACCCAGTTGTCACCCAACAGCGGCAAATAGATGGTGTTGAAGTTGTTGGTGCGAAGCAGAAGAGAGGAGATGTTTCACTTAGTGAAAGATTGGTTGGGGTTAAGGAATATACTGTGTATATAATAAGGGTGTGGAGTGGCCAGGATCAATGGGAGGTTGAACGCAGATATCGCGATTTCTATACACTGTATCGTCAATTGAAATCCTTATTTACTGATCTTCCCACTCCTTGGTCCTCTGTGGAGAAAGAATCTAGAAAATTATTTGGGAATGCATCACCTGATGTTGTCTCTGAAAGAAGTGTTCTTATTCAGGAGTGCTTACAGTCAATCCTCCATTCTGGATGCTTTTCTGCTCTTCCAAGTGCATTAGTTTGGTTTTTGAGTCCTGGCGACTCATTTCCTAGTTCCCCTGCATCAAGAAAATCATTTGCTTCAGCAACTTTAACAAACATAAGGGGAGGTTCAGAAAAAGTCACCGATTTAGGCAAGACAATATCTCTCATAGTTGAAAATCGGCCTCACAGAACTGTGAAACAATTGCTAGAAGCACAGCATTATTCTTGCGCTGGATGCCATAAACCTTTTAATGATGGTATGACACTAATGCGAGACTTAATACAGTCAATTGGGTGGGGAAAGCCACGACTATGTGAATACACTGGCCAATTGTTTTGTTCCTCGTGCCACACTAATGACACTGCAGTTTTACCAGCGAGAGTTCTTCATTATTGGGATTTTACCCAGTATCCAGTTTCTCAGTTGGCTAAGTCATACCTAGATTCTATACACGAGCAGGTAACTAAGAAATGGCAACTTTTCTGCAACTTTTCATATGGGATTCTTTAGCTACATGTAGTTGACACTGCAAAATTTAGTGACTGCAGTAGTGATGTCAAAATCAGGGTTTGAAAGTTGTGATTTCTGCTGTTATGCTCTAATATACATGATTTACTTGGTTAAATATTGATTTAATGTTTGGGTTTTCTTGTTTGTTAGTTCCTAAGGTGGCCTCATTGTATGTCTGATAAGGTGTGACTAATAGACACTGAATTAAAATATGGAATTGTTGACTTTCTTTAGACCTGCATTACGTTAGTAGACTCATGCATGGCCAAAACTTTGTCGCGTCGTCAAGCTTTGTTATTCTTAGTTAAGATATGTCGCCTGCAAGAAGTCATTAATCAATCTTGTCTTGCAGCCAATGCTTTGTGTGAGTGCAGTCAATCCTTTCTTGTTTTCGAGGGTGCCAGCCTTGCAACATGTCACGGGTGTCAGGAAAAGGATAGGAATTATGCTCCCATATGTTCGCTGCCCATTTCGCCAGACTATCAACAGAGGGCTTGGATATAGAAGATACCTTCTTGAAAGCAATGACTTTTTTGCACTTAGAGACCTCATCGATCTGTCAAAAGGGCCCTTTGCAGGTTCACTTTTGATTACCTTTGAATTGACAGTTTACAGTTCACCAGTCATATTGAGTGTGTATGTTCCTACCTGTTGTTACAGTTGGAAAGGTCATCAACGTTTGTTACTTATCTGAATTTACATATGCACACTTATCGTCTATTGTGTGGGCAATTTTGCATTTACAATTGTTCTTAGATTTCTTTCTGTACGATTATTCTAATACAAAATTGTTACCTCACATTAGTTACGTGCAAGAATTATGATACCGGGAGGCCCATCCATGAAGCTTTACAGTATAACCTGATTCTTGTAAATCTACTCTCTGTTTCCTGTCTGTTTTAATTTCTTATTGGCTTCTATTTATCCTTTTATAAGATCAAGAAAAACGTAAACTTTGAATTTGGTTATCTATATTCATGTATGTGCATGCACGCCCTCATGTGATGATATTTTATCATTGTGTTCTTATTACATGTTCTACTTCTATGTCAGTTCTACCTGTGATTGTAGAGACTGTCTCTGGGAAAATCCTGGAGCACATAACAGAGCAGTGCCTCATTTGCTGTGATGTGGGAGTCCCATGCAATGCCCGACAAGCTTGCAATGACCCATCTTCACTCATTTTCCCTTTCCAGGTAGGTGTCCTTACACTGGGCATAAATAATATTTGAATCAGTAAAAAAGTATGTGTTACGACGTAGTGAGGTGACAAATTGCAAAATGGAAGCACCAAAGTCTAATTTATTTTTCTTGTAGTCCCAGTAAAGCTTTTCTTTTGCATTCTCTGTTTGTCTTTCTGTGATCATGCTTTTTTTTTTTTTTTTTACTATCATTTAGTATCCTTACTGTGAAATAATTCAAACAGGGAGGTGAAGTAAAAAAGTGTGCTTCTTGTGGCTCAGTTTTCCATAAAACTTGCTTCAAACTGCTAAAGAACTGTTCTTGTGGGGCATGCATTGCCCCAGACAAGCTGATGGAACCCACAAATGTACTACGCCGTAAAGCCAGTGATTATCTGCTCGGCGAAAGATCCAGCTCTGGTTTGACCGGACGATTCCTGTCTGGATTATTTTCAAGAGCCAAGCCAGAAAAGACGACTGATTATAAGGACAGTGATAATGTTATATTGATGGGGTCTTTGCCAAGTACTCTTTAACACCTTTGCTTCCATTGTTTATCTGCCAAGATTTATTTTTGATCTCCCATTGTCTTCATGTCATTTGTACAGTATTGTTGTGCACGAATTTATAGTTCTTCTGGTACATAGGCTTAATATCCAAATTTTAGTTACAATGTTGTAGCAAAGATTTTGGGATGTGGAATTTTTCTCTCCTTTTAAAATTTCTGGGTGCATTCCTTGTAACGAAATTTTTTGTCAATAAAACTATGTTTTCACTTGTCACCCAGATTTTGTCATGATACGACTTATCTGTATTATCTTATGAAACTCTACTACCTTGCCCAAAGATAATTCTCTCGTCGGTATTAGCACGAGTAATTGTTTGTAGACCGTGGATAAACCCAAGTTCTTTTCTATATAACTTTAGAGCTAGACCAAATGTCCATAATTACTAGGACATGCTTGCTTATAAGGTGACCAGTGAAAGCTTCATACCCAAGGACAGTGGATCTCCAAAGTAGGTATACTTGGCTAAAGCAGCTAAACCGAACTTTCTGTAAATGGCTCATAGGTACTGGGCCAAAGCTTAAAAGAAAAAGGAAAAGCAGATACTGTCGACGAAGACCGCAAAAAAGTTGACTATTTGAAAAGTGGTCGGTGATTATCTCACAAACGCACCAGCTGGTCATGGTTTCAGAGTTCATCTGAATCACTAATTTCAAAG
>JAOSBK010000006.1:35551895-35565564 GCA_027568895.1 Erythroxylum shatona | reverse complement strand
ATTATCTTATGAAACTCTACTACCTTGCCCAAAGATAATTCTCTCGTCGGTATTAGCACGAGTAATTGTTTGTAGTCCGTGGATAAACCCAAGTTCTTTTCTATATAACTTCAGAGCTAGACCAAATGTCCCTAATTACTAGGACATGCTTGCTTATAAGGTGACCAGTGAAAGCTTCATTCCAAAGTAGTAGGTATACTTGGCTAAAGCAGCTAAACCGAACTTTCTGTAAATGGCTCATAGGTAGTGGGCCAAAGCTTAAAAGAAAAAGGAAAAGCAGATACTGTCGACGAAGACCGCAAAAAAGTTACGACTATTTGAAAAGTGGTCGGTGATTATCTCACAAAGGCACCAGCTGGTCATGGTTTCAGAGTTCATCTGAATCACTAATTTCAAAGTTTAAAGACCGTATTCTTCTTTGATCTCTTCTTTATGATATGTTCCCTTTCCTCTGTTAGACATTGTAAAGAGGATTATCGAAATGCCTTAGGCTACAATGCATAGTACATTGTCAAGATAAGAAAAAAAAAAAAGGCAATGGCACCTTCTAATGGCTGATTAACAGGAATGAGAAACTCCTTTTTAACTCTTTGCAATAATAGTATGCTGTTACATATATGCCACCTTCTTATAATGGCTGTGTAAACTAGAAGTTCCAAGCTTGTTTGAACACTTATGTTTCTGAACAAAAATTCCCCAACTGAATTGCACCTATTCAGAACAGGATCATTCCTTGTGTTGTTGCATTTTTATTTTGTCTTCTCTTCTCTGCTCTCCTAATGGTGAAACTTTTAATGTGAGCATTCTGAAATTTTATCAACCTGCTTAAACCAGGGTAGTTCGCAGACTTCTGATCCAGCTACCTCAGGCACCGGGACTCCGGAAACCATCTTGACAACAATGCGTGTTTCAGCTTTATAATGAAAGAAAACAATCCATAGCAGGGGATATGCATTACAGCCACAGCGAAGTACCTTCAAGTTCACAGATTCATGAAGGAAGAGCGTCACTATTTGTTTGCTTACAGCGTTAGTATTCTTCTATGCCTAACAAAACAGCACTACAGCTACCATGTTAGGTTCTTAGTACAACTTGAAACAAGGCTGAAGATATCATGGGATAACTCAATTAGTTTTAAACAAGGCTGAAGATAGCATGGGATAATTCCATTAGTTTTAAGTAAAATCAAGAGGAGAATTGTTCTTTGAGCTGGTGTTTAAGAGTATACCATAAAGGAGAAAATGGAGATGATAAGTCGAGGAATGGATAAGGCCACCTGTTTAGGAAACAACAAACGTGTCTTTTAAACAAATTAACCAGGAAACATAATTCATGTTGGAAAGTGAACGGAGATGAAGTTTACCAAATTTTGATACAAGCGTGGACTACCCACTGGAATATCACATATACTATTGTCCACATAAGGAAGTATGCAATCCGAAACCAAGGAAACGGCTGAAAATTTTCGGACTTAAAATTAGAAAGAGAGTAATAACATGAGTTGTGCATGCGACTTAAGAGAAAGGAACGTACCAAGCAATTGAAAGCAGTGTCAGCAAGGAGGAAAATAGCATTCATCGTATGCATACCAATAACCAACTGTCACAATAGAATGAGGGTAAGTTGATTTCACTTTTTTTTTTTTCTACTCTAGTGTTGGATATGTGCATAATTATGCAATTCTCCATTTCTTTCTGGTATAGGTGATTGATTACAAAAGTTTTCCAGTTGACAGAGACTTGTTTTGCTGCCAATTTGGTTCAGGAACACTTGGAGAGGTAAATTAAGCATACTTACAACGTTTAGGTGATAATCTTTGACCGCAAGAAATGGAAGAAGTATAAACCAGAAGACACAATCTGTGAGCATGACAGTCCCTGCATTTATCTGTTAAAAAAAAATACAGAAATTCAACTTATCACTAATAATCACCTCCTGAACAACAGTGGAACAGAAATTGGCAATTCTAAGACAAGCCCCATCCTCTCTACTCTATTAGCTTTCTAAGGTTTATCCAATTCTAAACCATAAAGACCAAGACATATGTAGAGCTCCTTTTCAGATTATCCAAGAATAGATAATTGGAAATAACCAGGCTTTTCAATCTGTGAAGAAAATAAACACTGAACTACTTTCGGCGATGCCACATTCACAGCCTTTATTTTCCAATAGCCAAATCGGCTGAGAGGTAAAGTCGCAGAGATTCACGAAACGAAATCCCTGCTCTAACTTAGAAGCGTTATCAGATAAATTACCTGGAAAATTACGTGAAACAGATGAGCCCAGTTGCCTGCAGGTTGGCGAACATCTAGACCTTCAATAACGGAGTTCAAGTTTTTCCTTGCCATGGAAAGATTACAACTTCCACCACTCCCAGGACTAAAGTTCATTCCTTGCTCTGTATCAACGTCTACGTGATCTACCTTGTCACCGCCAACTCTTTTGTGATACTGATAGCAGCCATGCATGGAGAGTATTGATCCAAGCTACATTCAAAACGAGCAAAATTAAAATAATAACAAATAGAGAAGAGCTAAATTTTAAGCACACACACACAAAAACTCAAAGAGAAGGGTTTTCAAGACATGATACTTGCCCCAAAATAGATGGTAACAGAAGCGACTGTCCACCTGTTCCAGACCAAGAAATAGGAATGTCAAGTAACCTAGCCCAGTAATTGCGGAAAGTTCATAATTTAAAAGATCAATAGGCTTGCTACTCCTTTTTGTGATTGATTTAACAAATCATATCTTCAACTTTCGATTAAAGTCATTTCTAGAATTCTGTATGAGAGCATCCATCCAGCAAACTTTACCAGAAGTGCATCACTGCTTGAAAATCATCTATCAGCATTTTGAAAAACTTGAGAAGGGAGAAGAAGAAAAGCTTACTGGGTATAGTAGTAAAAGATGCTGCCTCCATTCACAAAAACAGCAACGATGAGCAGCACCAAAAGCACAATGAAAGCAGAACATCTAAGCAACAGCAACCAAGCAGGGTGAATTCCTTCAAGGCATGGCCTCCAAGTTTCATCATCATACAAAAATGAATCTGTTTCTTGCTTGGTCTCTCCTCCACTGTCACATTCCTTTCTGGAACAATTTTCTTTTTTCCGTATAAGAATCAATGAAATAGTCATCAAGAATAAAACCCACATGACACAAAGGAAGAATCTCCAGTTCATCCAGTAACTAGCTATGGTTGTATCGGCAGTCATGACTGGATTCCAACTATCTTTGGAGGATCCTGTTATAAGACTCATCCTGTCACTATCCACTTCTCTGATTTTTCACTCGATAAACAGGAATCACCAGAGTGGCGAGAACGGTGCTTAAAATAGAATACACTTCAAAGAACCAGATGCCAATTACAAATACATTGCGAATTATTTCTTAAGGAGTAAAAATCAAGTTATTGCACAAGGAGAATCACAAATAAATGAGAGGAAAGAATGAATGAACAAAGAATAAACAACAATGAAAGGTCAAGCAAGTGAAATTTTAGAAAATTACACATAAAAAATGTGAGGAGTTAGATCCATATGTTTGGTTAATTATCCCTAACAGAAACAGTATTGCTGTTATTCCATGAACGAGCAGAGAAAGATCAAAGCTGAATCTATGATCAAACCACACGTACGGATACTTAAATGCCAGATTTTTGAAATCTTAAGTGGCCATACAGAACCTATATGTGTCATCATATTAGAAGCTTAAGAAGAATACATCCTAGTTGATAGGTGCTTAAATACACCATTTCAGCACCACAACAACCGGGGAGCAATTGTCCCGATGGGAATTCAAATTATAAAAAAAAAAAACCATGTTGGTTTTGAATCAACAAATTCTCCAAAGTAATCAGAGATTCCAAACTTAGGTGGTTTCTCTGCAGAAGGATGACATGCAACTTCATTGTATAAAAATAATAACCAATAACACAAAAGAAGCAGCTAAATTATAAGGAAAGGAAAGATTGATGCTTACAATGGAAAGCAGGACAGTATGATGGTGAGGCAAGAGCGTAAAGAAGAGGAGATGCTTTGCTTGTATGCTTTGGAGAGAAAACTAAACTAGAAGGAACAAAAAGAAAAGAAAAGAGGGCTCAAGGATAGATTTAGAAGAGAGAAGGTTCTCTGCTTTGAGCATAAGCTTCTGCTTTTTTTGCACTTGTGAGCTTAAGAATATCTTTGAAAAAGAGCCTCCATATCCTATTCAAAACTCTTAATCCCATCATATCCATGCAAATATTTAAACAACAAAAGAGAGAACATCTTTTAAGACATCCAAGTTCCTGTCACCTTTTCTTGGATTACTACCCTTTGTTTACCCTTTTTCTTGGTTCTCTATCTTACAATAAATTACATGTCCACATTTGAAGAGAGAGGTGAGATATGAAGATGGCATTTGACTGTAACACATGAGGATATTGTGCTGGGAATGCTTGGAAGAAGATGCCTGGAGCAAGAAATGGTTTTTATATTGAAGGAAAAGCAGCGGCATTGTTTTTCTGCACTGTAGTTCCATTATTGCAGATGGACATCAATCAGCTTTTTCTGGCCAATGATTTGAGTGTCATTTGATTACGGCGCTTTACATGATTCAATCAAAATTACTGAAAATAAGTAGTAAAATCATAATCATACCCAAAAGCATATGAGGAATGATGACTTTTGTTAGCTTTTAGATTTCTGTTTAAATATATGAATCACGATGAATGGTGGGGCCGTTAGTTTGTCCATCTTGACTACGCTTGTTTCAAACCTGATTGGCACACGTGTCGCGGTTGAATTGGAAAGGAGTATCACTTGATTTTATTTACGAGATAATAACAACATTTACCTTTTAGTAGTAAAGGAAAATGCAAATTATGACTTAATAACATCTCATTATCTTAACTAACACAAACTGGATATTTTCACGTGTATATAATGTTGCATAAAAGGCCTATGTTGATGGCATATATCGTAATTTTTTATTTAGTCTTATCTTTTATTTTATATATGATTATCTAGCTATCTTTAAAGTTGTATATTAAGAGGTATTTCCTTTTGGGCTTGTTTCTCTATTTTCTATTTTTTGTTTCTGTTTTCAAATTTAGTAAAAAAGATTTGTTTATTTGAGTTTTTTTTATTTTTTCAGTTTTCAAAATTTATAAAAACCACAAATGTGGTTTTTGTTTTTCAATTAAATATATATTATTTAATTATGTGATATATCATTTATTAATAAGAATTATATATAATTTAATTTAATATTATGTATTTAATTAATTTAAATTAATTATTAATAAAATTATGAATCACTTAATTTTATTTAATAATTATAATTATAATTATAATTTAATTTAATTTAAAATAACTTCAAAATATATATATTTCAAATAAAATTGGATTAAATAATTAAAATTTAATTTTTAAATAAAATTTTAAATTTTAAATTATTTATTAAAAATAAAATAATTTTATTGATAATTTATTAATAAATATTATATAAGATATTAAAATAAATGTAATTAATTAAAAATAATTTATCATTAAGTTTTATCTAATATGTAATTATCATCAATAATAAAAATATAACTACATTGATATTAACAACTAAACAAGTTTTTGATTTTATTTAAAAGAAAAACAGAAATTAAAAATACAAAATAAAAACTAATAACTACAACAACAACAAACAAAGAGTTGAATCAATCGACCCCTTAGCTAATAATACACAACAAAACAATACCATCTCTTCACATTGCTTAATTCTTCATAGTATCAGAGCCCACACCCAATTTTCATTAATCAACTCTTTTTTTTATAGTCCAACCTCAATTTCAAACACTTCGCCCACACATCATTTTAGATTTAACTAAACACAACCATCACACCTCATATTTAGTAACATACCTATTCAGAAACACACCAACAACTTTTACACAAATCATAACATTATCATAATCAACTTAGGGCGAGAAGAATTTCCCAATGACACCTGTGTCAGAAATCAACCTACCTATATTACCATTCAACCAAATCACAAATTTTATGACCGCACCGTTAGGTTTTACAAACTACTTAGTATAGAAACCAAATTAAAGTTAATTATTAGACTCGTTTGGAAAACGGTTGATAAGCTGTTTTTCAGGTGGTTGACCAATTTTTAGAAGTTTGACTATATTAAAAAAAAAACTATTTTGTTGTTTGATTATGAGCTGGCTAGGTTGGCTGATTCAACCCAACCAGTTATTTTATAAAAAGCTCTAGAATAGGAGCTTTTGGACCAAACAACTAAATTGTCTATTTGGTAATGACCATTTTGCCCTCAGTTTACAAGTGTTGTTCGATTTACTGCAGAACGTGACAATAGGGATGGATTATTATAGTCTACAATACTCATTTATGTTATTTTAAACTTATAAGTTACACTTATAAATAATGATAGCATTATTATAGTATTAGTAATATATTCAAAATTCTTTATCTTTTATCATACAAATAATATTTTTAAAAACCTTAAAACTCACAATAAAAGAGATAAATAATCTACATAACAATTTTTTTCTCTTCACCTATCACGTGTGAAGTTTTTTCCACCTTTGCTCGCTGCAAGTTCTAACTTCTAAAGCTTCTCACAGAATTCCTAATAATTAAGAATAGATAGGTAATAAAATACTAGAACCAAACATATCATTAAAGTTATAAACTTAATTTTTGTAGAATTAAATATTTAAAATCTAAATTCTTATAAGAATATTCATCGAAATACTAAAATATATAATATTCATATCCTTATATATTTTTTTAAAGTCATGTCCTCATAAGTTATTTTACACATAAATAGTTAATACTAAACAGCTAATTTTACCAAATATCTCTAACAAACAGCTAATGCAATTCACCGGTCATGTCTCTAACTCCACCACCAAACTTGCCCTCAACCATAACATGACTTGACATCTGCGTTAGACTTGAAGACCATTTTATGCTCTAATCTGCATCCTAATGTTCACTTCTCCGAAAACTCCATACCCTAAAAAAAGGTTCCAACACCATCATCGAATACCTCAACAATGTCTCCACCACCATCGAAGAACTTGTCGCCATTAGAGACTCTACCTCGGATGACGATCTTGTTCTCTTCACCTTAAACAGATTACCTATCGACTTAGAGTCCTTTATCAAGACCATCGAACATCACCCCACCTACATCTCCTTCGAATAACTTCGAGCTAAACTATTACTCTATAAACATCAGCTACTTTCCTTCCATACACCACCTCCATCAAAAGCTGCCTTTGCTACCTTCTCCAATCCAAACTGCTCCGCTTATGGCTCGCATGGCAAAGATGACAAGGGGCATGACGAGGGTGACACCATTGTCTCACCAAATTACGTCTGATAGCCTTAATGCCTCTGGTTTTTCTCTGTTAGTTGGTCTTTTTATTGGGTTGTTTACTAGCCTCACTCATTCCTTACCTTCTAGGCCCATGCATTTTAATGATAACCCAAATAACCCTTTCATGCACACGCTAACCCACCATCCATCCTAAACTCAATTTTCTACTAATAACCCACCTTATCTTAAAGCCCAATTTTCATAATAATAAGTTACCTATCCAATGTCAAATTTACTGGAAATGAGGACACATTATTGCTCACTGTTGTGTTTGGTATTTTGAATCTCACAATTGCTCCTCCGAATTTCGTAAAAATACAAATAATTTTAGCACAGCCTTCATTGCCATGAATATTCAATCTAATCATGTTTTGACTCCCTTCAATCACAATACTATTACTTACTAGTTGCCAGATACTGGTGTAATTGCTCACATGACTTCACATCCTGATTTTGTAGAATTCGTCACACCATATAAAAGATCCATTCAGGTTATTGTTAGTAATGGACAAACTTTTACTACTTCATCCACTATTATCTTAACCTTTCCCACTTTTTTCAATAATCTTCATCTTCTAGATATATTAATTGTTCTACACATTACTACTAATCTTTTATCTATTGCCAATTTTGTCAATGATAATTTTTGTGTAATTAAATTTAATCCATTTGCTTATGTTGTATAGGATTTCAAATCCAAGGTACCGCTTCTCGCAGGCCCCATTCATAACAATCTTTACCCAATGAAGATTCTAATGCATTTCACAAATCTGGTTGCTTTCATTGTTGCCTCTACTTCAATACATTTGTGACATCAACTCCGTGTTCATCCATGTCCCTCAATAGTATATAGATTAGGTCATGTTTTGCAATTTAAAAATATTCTCAATCTATATACTTCTTATCTTCAAAGCAAAAATGTTCATCCTTCAATTCCTCTATCTTCCTACATTTTTGTCAAACGCTTACAATTAATTCACTGTGATATTTAGGGTCCTTCTCCGTCTCTTTTCGATTATGATTATCATTATTTCATTATCTTTATGGATGATTTTAGTCTCTTTACTTAGATTTTTCCTCTCACTTATAAAAATCATGCCTTGCTTCATTTTTAATCCTTTAAAACCGCCACTGAAAATCTATTTTTTACTACCATCTAAACCTTTCAATGTGATGGAGCTCTTAAACTCCTAAAGGTGCCTTTGCTCACTATCTTCTTTCCTATGGAAACATTCTTTGCATCTCTTGTCCTTATAAACCCCAACAAAGTGGTCTTGATGAATTTAAAATTTGTCACATAACTAAAACCCATATTACCTTTCTTCTTCATGCCTCTCTTCCCAAGTTTTTCTGGTATGAAGCATTCACCACTGCTATTTATCTTATCAGTCTCTTGTCACCACAAATCTCCTCATAAAGTGCTTTACTACGCTAAACTTGACCTTAATCATCTTTGTGTTTTCAAATGTGTATGTTTTCCTTATTTGGGATCCACCTGTCTAAACAAACTTATGCCAAAGTCTATGCAATGTGTTTTTCTTGAATATGTCTCCCAATATAAGGGTTATTGATGTTTTGATCTCATCAACTCCAAGCTTTATATCATGTCCACTTTATTGAGCATCTCTTTTCTTACAACAATTTACCTATGTCAACTTCCACCTCACCCTCCTCCTATCCTATTTCTTTACCTTTACCTCTTCCCTCTCTACCATAAACACTTCAAATCCTCCTCCTCATCTCATTATCACCCATACCTGAGATCACATACATACCCCTCGACACTTTTTTTATTATATCACTTATACTATCACCACCCCAAATACTCATTTTGATCCCACATCCTTTACTCAAGTTAAGAAATTTTCTAACTAGTATGAAGCTATTCTTGAAGAGTTCAACACTCTACATCGCAATGACACATAGACTTTTTTTTCTGCCTCCACGAAACAAAAACACTGTCAGCTGTAAATGAGTTTTTCGCATTAAACAAAATCTTGATGGCTCTCTTGAGTGCTACAACACTCGTCTTATTACCAAAAGTTACCATCAAACCTCAGGAGTTGATTACACTACTACTTTAAGTCCTATTGTTAAACCCACCACTATTTGAATCATTATTACCTTGGTTATGTCCTATAATTGACCTATTCGCCAACTTGATGTTAATAATGTCTTTCTTTATGGTTACTTAAAGGAACCTGTTTACATATCTCAACCTCCTGACTTTATAGATCCACACTATCCTTATTATCTTTGTAGACTCCATAAAGCCTTATATGGTCTTAAACAAGCCCCTTGAATCTAGTTTCATCGCCTCATTCAAAAACTCCTTGAACTCAATTTTAAACCCTCAAAGGATGACACCTCTCTATTTATTCATAAAACTAACTCTCATAAAATGTTTCTCTTAGTTTATGTGGAAGATATCTTAGTAACTGATTCCTCACCCTACTTCATCATCACACTTATTTGTGAACTCAACTTTGCCTTTTCTATAAAATACTTAGGTCTCCTTCATCGCTTTCTTGGTGTCGAAGTTCACACCATTTCTCAAGGTCTTTTTCTTACACAGACCTAATACACTAAAGATCTCCTTCTTCGAACTGACTTTGATAAATCTAAACCAGTTCATACACCCATCACTTCATCTCTTCCCTTGTCTAAAAATTATAGTGTTCCTCTTTCTTATCCTCTGTTGCTCGATCAAGTACTGAATTTAAGTTCTACAGTATTGCTCTTACTTCTGTAGAATTATGTTGGATTACAGATCTTCTTGGTGATTTGGGTTTTGCCAATCTTTCTCCTACCTTTGGTGTGAATCTCGATGCTACTTTTTTAGCCTCATATATGATCTTTCATGCTTGTACCAAGCATATTGAAATTGACATTTATTTTATTTGTGATTTAGTCGTCAGCAAAGCTCTACCCATTCGTCACATGTTGTCCTTGCTCAGATCACTGATATTATGACCAAAGTTCTTTTCTCTTCATCTTTTTAACAACTTTGAGACACTCATCCTCTCGTGAGGTTGAGGGGGGCTAATAACATCTTAGTATCTTAACTAATGCCTACTGTATATTTTGCCATTATTTTCACATGTATATATCACTTTTGTTGTAATTTTTATTTATTCTTGCCTTTTTTTATTTATATTTATCTAGTTATCCTCAAAGATGTGTATTAACGATTGTTCCCTCAGTTAATAATACACAATAAAACAATACCATTTCTTCGCGTTGCTTAGTTCTTCATCACTCTTAAAGGTTAGGGTTAGGGATTTCATGATTTTAATAGCTTGTAAATTTTGTCAAATGTAGGTGTAATACGATAATATATTTAAGGAATTTGACAAAAACTTGGATACAAAGTAAAGATACTATTTAATTAAAAAAAAGAAATTATGTTACATAACGGAACTCTTATGGGGTGTTTGGTTGACTGCAATCACCATTCCATTCCTAATATATTATTGGTAAGAGGTTATTCTTTTGTTTGGTTGAATAAAATATACAAAATATATAATTCAAGGGTTTACTTATTCCTTGAATTTGAGGAATAAGTAAACTCATCATCCCCTATCTTTATTAATTTATTCTAAGTGGGTTAGGAATAAAAATGAAGACTTGTTAGATAAAAATATCCTTAAGGAATTCACATAATTATTTAGCTATAATAATAAGAAGAAGAAGAAGAAATAAAAATAAAAATAATTATCTTTGTTTTTAATGGTTGGATGATGTCTAAACAGTTAAAACAGAATCCTGCGTTACCTTTGTTTTTCAAAAAGGATAAATTAGTATAGTTGTGAGAGAGAGAGCATACATACCTTGCATGTTGAAGCGGTGAAGTTTGAGGGATGCCATGAATGCAAATACTATAGTTAAGAGAGAGAGAGAGAGAGCATACATACCTTGCATGTTGAAGTTTGAGGGATGCCATGAATGCAAATGGAAATGATCACACAAAAGATAGTTGGCTACCCTATATATAATAATTTAATAGTTGATCCCAAACCAAACGCTTAGTAGACGAGTTTTGTACTGTGATTTTACGTTAACTTGTTCGTTACTCCGCAGGCATGAATGTCAAGTTTCGTTCCTTTTGCTCTATATCTGAAAAATAGTGAGTTTTCTCATTATTTAACATTATTGATACTAATACTGAATCTTAAAGCTCTGCCCATTTAGTTTTTAATTTTTTTATAGAGATATAAAAAAAGATTTGGCTCCACCTTAATTTTACTTAAAATTAATAAATAAAATTTTAATTGATTGAAACTTAAAATTAAAATTACAAGGAACTGAGTCTTGCAACTTCATAGTGTCTTCCTGCTTTAGTCCACTAATTTGTAAAGTGGCAAGACTCTGTCGTAGCATGTTATCATTTGATTTGCATGTCCACCCAAATTAAGTGGAGCTAGGGAAAAAATCACGCTGCTTTACCAGAAAAACTTTAAATTTTATTTGATATATAAAGTTTAAAATGTAAGGCAGGGTTAAGACGGGCCGTGAATGGGTTCATAATATGTCTTGGTTGGTTCAAATCTACACCAATCTAGCTTCATAATTGGAAAAGACGAGCAAAATACATCCCAACAAGTCAAAGAAAATTGATGAAACGTTGGCCAAAGTGAGCACTAATATTAATCAAATATTAAAATGATTTTTAAAGTAGAGTATTTGAAAAGTTATATAACAATATTTTAAAAATTGGATCGAAAATTAAATCAGTAAAATAATAAGTTTAAAATTTAAAAAATTTAACCGGTATTAAATTGTCATAAAATCAACTAAAAATTAAATAAAATTAAAATTTTTGAAAAAATTAAAAGAGATTGTCTTACTTATCCAAGAATTTGAAACTTGATTGAAAAAAGAAGTTGTTAAATAATATTTTATTTTATAATAATTAATTAATTTATTAAAATTGATTGATTTTTAATAACAAAAATTATTAAAATAAATTAAATCGAAAAGTTAAAAATTAAATTAAAAAAATAGATAATTCAAATTTTTACGTTGAATTTGCAAAATTATTGAACATTTTAATTATTGATTTACCATTAAGTCTTTGTACTATTTGATAGATGACGGTATTTACATGGAAAGTTTTGCATCTTCACAGTTTCTTCCAGGTTTGACCCACAATATTCTAAAGTGGCAAGACTCGGTCGTAGCACATGTCATCATTTGCTTGTCCACCCAAATTAAGTGGAGCTCGGAACAAATCATGCAGCTGTATGAAAAAAAACTTCACAATTTATTTGATATATAAAGTTCCAAATGTATGGGTTAATACGGGCCGTGAATTCCAATACCCCTGCAGAGGTAGATTATGTTGGAACGTCAAATGTGGGTAGAAATTTTATATCAGAAAGAGACAGGATTAGTGAAAGACATATAAATAGAAAGGACCCATGAATTTAATGTCTTAAAGTTTTAGGTTAAAATGTGATATCAAAGCCTACGAGTATATTTCATTACGAAGCCCATGATGTAGATCTCCTATAAAAGTGGGCCCTTCAGTTTCTACAAGTGATATCAGAGCAAGTTTATAATTAATAAGTCATCAAGAATGGTTATTTGATTTTCTTTTTGTCTTCCGCAGTTTCTTTCGATTCTTTTCTGTCGATTTGGTTACTGCATATACGATTATATTTCGGTGGTGGTCTTGTCTCCAAATTAAACGTACGTTTAATTCTTTTCTGACATCTCATCATCAGAAAGAAAATAGAGAGTTAGAGAAAAAAACTTTAGAAAAATTACGCTCTAATTTGGAAGACAAACCGCAAAACTCCAGTACAAATTTTTACAATAAATTTAAGTATGCTTCCGCATTTATTTTATTCTTGATAATTTGATATGTGTGTTTTAAAGGGATTAAAATCCCTACAGATTATTCATAGTTAGACTTTGGAAGTCATGGAATATAATGAGACACCAGTTCCCATTCACACATCGAAAAACGAAAATTGGAAAGTAAGTATTTAAATTACTGGCCACGAAGAAAATTGATTCCAACTTACCAAAAGGCTTTGCCATTGGCATCACTGATTATCGATTGTCTTCTGAGAAGTTGAACTGATTTCAGAATTATCGGTAGTTAAGTTCTTATTCTATAAGCAAAGAAGTACTGCCTCTTCGAAGGCTGACTTCTGTTAGCTGATTGTATTTTACAGATGTAAATACCTAATTAGTGGTTACTTGGTTGTTAATCAGTTATTAGCCTAGTCAGCCTAGATTCTATTTTTGATTTGTTAATTAGCCGTATTCCTTTGTAT
>JAOSBK010000006.1:35530133-35545566 GCA_027568895.1 Erythroxylum shatona | reverse complement strand
TTCGTATATTCGATTTGTTTTGATGCGATACCTTTCCATTTCGCTTATTCGATTTACTTCCGCTTTCGCTTTTGTTTCCGCATGCATTTGTATTTGATTCGTTATCGCCACGTTGTTTCGCTTCCGTCTTTCGTCTTTTCGGTTGGGATCCGGTTTCCGGATCGGGTCTCAACAGCCACAATCACTCACATTATAAAGCACTTAGGTCTTCACATTCATATTCATCGGACCTTCTATCCGGAATCCACAATTAAACACATTCAATTATCATTCAAAACATAATTTAAGCACACAAGTAATTAAGTGAGACCGTCTAGGTTACGCACAAGTTGCTCCCGAAGCTATTGCCTTGAAGTCCCAGCAACGTTTGGAGGATGGTGCTCAATTCGATCCTCTATATTAAACAACATACATATATATCACATTATGCACAATTATAATTGTTCAATAATGCACATGTATAAAATGAATTATATACTATGCATGTTCATGATAATCCTGGGTTCCTATCCATCAATTTCATCACCCAATCAATCTCATACCAAAACTCATTGAAGTATAATTTTTATACTTAGGTTTATGCCTCACTAAAACCATTAAAATCTCTTTTCATTTGTCATTAGCTCACTTCAGATTTTTCCAAGTCACACTTTCAAATCTACTGTTCACATTCAATTAGAAAGCAAAACTAATGAAATCTGGTCATACTTTCTTCTAAACAAGTGTTCCTATAAGTCTTATCTTTCCATTGACACTAAAATCACTCAATTTGGTTAAGTAATTTGGAAGATATACCTCAAACATTATCGGATTGTTCACATTCAAAAATAGTGTACTATGTACAACTTCCATCTATAAATTTAATATCTTAGAGGAAGAATCAAAATTCTACTTCTTAAGATAGTTTGTAGGCCTATATCTCTAGTTTACTTCAAATTAAAAATCATCTCATTTGAAATCCTACAGACCAAGATATCATCAAAATACTGGAACATGTTCAGTAAAGTATCCAATTCATGCTCTTCCAACTGATACCCTTACTTTGATTCAGTCCATCTTTTTCGAGTCAAAACCAAAAGCTATAAATTTCTATGAAGAGATAGAGAAATGTGTTATGAATCCAATGCTTAAAAAATCAGGTCATTTGGAGGTCGGACGACAAAGTTATAGCTGGAAAAATCGAACAAGGTTCTGTCCACATAACATGAAGCAGATGGTCAACTTAAGACGAAGCAGAAGTCAACCTAAGACAATACAAATGGGCAACTTAAGACGAAGTAGAAGTCAACCTAAGATGATACAAATGGTCAACTTATGACGAAGCAAAAGTCAACCTAAGATGATACAAATGGTCAACTTAATGCGAAATAGAAGTCAACCTAAGATGATACGGATGGTCAACTTAAGACGATATGATGTCATCACAGACGATATTATCTACACTCCTGAGCATCTTCCCTTATAAGGACCATAACTTTCAACTCCGATGTCCAAAAATTTCATATAATATACCATTAGAAAGCTAAAAGGATAAACTACACTTTTGTGAGGACAACTTTGTCAAAATCTGTTTAGATCTGTATAGTGAATTCACGGAATTTCCAGATTAAAACTCAACATTATTACTATTCACTCCCACAAAATTTCCAGACTTCATTCTCAATCTCCACGTTTCCTCTTAACTTTCATTTAAATACTTATTCCCATCTCAGACCATCATTTTACAACTATTCTTTAACTTAAAAACCATTTTCTTGATCATCCTTAAAGCTTTCACTTACCCTCGTAAACACACACACACACACACACACGCACACACACACACATATATATATACACTAACAATAATTATCAAATTATTTTATGAATCCACAACTCTAAAGAATTTATTCACTACTTACTTGTTGAAAACTCCAAAAGCTTCAACTATCTTCAAACCCTAACTCCATACAAAAATACATAAACCACTGTGAGCACTAACCACTTCTGGTTTTTCTTAAGGCAAAAGAAACACTTAGCAGTAGAGAAAGTGGTGAAGGATGTGAAAAAACAAAGTTAACTCTTAGAAAGAATTTGATGGAGAACTCTGTGTATGGGAAGAAATTTGGAGAAGATGATAACAAGGAAAGAAATTAGGAAAAAGAACAAACCCTTTTTAACTCTCGGATAACTTAAACTTACTTCTGACAAATAATAAAAGCAACTTAACACTTGTCATTTTTCCTAAGGTCTAACTCTAACTAAGTTTCTTTTGAAACTAACTCCATTAATTCTATCTTTATAATCCAACCATCTCCAAATATTCTTTTGAATTTCTTTTCCCCTATTTTCTATAATTTTCCAAAATTTATTCCTAAATTCACCAAAATTTACAAATCTCACAATACTACTAATCAATAATATTTTCAACATAAATAAATTCAAAACTCACTAAAATTTCAAAAATCACAACTCATTCTAATTATACCAGGAATTATTCATGAATGCATTTATAATTATTCCCATGTGCAGAAAATTTTACTATTTATGTGTATGTGTATGGCATATTATGCATGAGCATGAAAAAATGCTTTTCTAAGCTCTCACTAATCACTTATATTTACTATTTTAACCTTCCCACAAGTAATGAGATGTTACATTCCACCATATGCTAATCAAATTCTTTGATGCTTTAAACGTGTAATGAAACATTTTTACATGATTTCTAACTAAAAAAGGGAGTTCTTAGAACCCTAGTTGGTTGGCTAGCTAGCCTACATCCTTATTTTTAAAAAGGTATATAAGAAAATATACAAAATTTAGTGCCTTATTTGCTCTTTTAGAATGTGATTTGTAAGGAAGGAAAAGAAATGACTTCAAACTCTTAAGACTTCAATTCTCTTTTAGTCTTTGTTTAATCGATAAAGACCCATTGTAAGAAAAATAATCCCCTTTTTCTTATTTATATATACAACGTTAGCAAACAATTTGAATGAAAGTTATATTCTTTTTTACTCTAGCATAATTATGATTACTACTTCCAAAATAGTTCTCACATATTTTGGTATATGTAAAAAACTTGGTGTCAACAGTACTGGAAGAAATATATTTTGGCTTAACAAAAGCAATTTCCATTTGCTATATATTCATAAACGTTCCACTCATTTTTTCACATCCTTAATAACCATAATCTTTTAAGTATTTCACTTCTCAATTCTTTATATAAGCTAAGATATAATGGGCAAATTTGTGACCATCTTTCATCTTATGCTTATGTTTTATGTTTTATGTTATCTGGTATACACCAATTGTGATTTTGTAATATACTTATTTTCGTTAATGTTCATGTCTAATACTCATAAGGATTTGCATATCATGTTGATATAAACATTTCCATGTTTCTTGCCTATACAATGTACACAAATATCTTTTTAGTTAGTCTAGTTTCATAAAAGAACTTAAATTTCAGTACTTTCATGTTTAGTATGTATAGAATAAAATGACTACTATAGGTTATAATAGCAATAAATAAATAAAAAATTCTAGTTGGGGTGATCATTAGTGATGATCATTCACTCTCTATTATTGATAGAGAAAATTTTAAGATGTTACTCACCTTATTCCAACTAACCTTTAAGATCCTAATTCAAAATACTATAAAGAAAGACATTTTCAAGATTTATAATGTTCAAAAGAATTTGATATTGAAGATGTTGTCCAATAGTCATAAACGAGTAGCCAACACATTACATAAATGAATGTCCTATAACCAAAAGAAAGGTTATATATTGATAATGACATACTATATTGACAATGATTAGATTTTATGTAGTCAAATCTTAAGGTAAATATTCTTTAATTTTGTTATCATTTATTTATTGATTATGTTATAATTGATTTTTTGGCTTTAAAATTGTAGGTTTATTTATGTGCCGACGTTGCATACAAGTGAAAGTTTGACAACTGTCATAGTTGAGTGCTTAATGAATTGGAACATTAAAACTAAGTTGTCAATCATAACTTTGGATGGATGTAGCACAAATGATGCTATGATCGAAAAATTGAAGAAGTTGCAGGTTGGGAGATTGTTGATTAATGAAAGGTTATTCCATATGTGTCATTTCATGTATATCATGATTTTAAAAGCGAAGTATAAGTTAGAGGTAATAAAGGAACAGTAAAGACAATTCAGAGTAACATAGTTTATTAGAGTATAACAACCAAAAGAGTCAACGACAACTACATATTCTATACACAAAGAAGTTATTTTTGGATTGTCAGACTAGATGGAATTTAATATTCAAGATATTGGAGTCAGTAACCAAATATAATAAGGTGTTCATCGGGTTGTGACAGAAAGATTCTCAATATACTTACTTGCTAATAGAAAAGCAATAGTTAGTTCAAGCAAGTTGTGTTGAAGTTAGAAGATTAATATAACAATAAAAATCAAAATAAATATAGATATTTCTTAACGTTATTGAGTTGTTATCAAGATAAAATATCAACTTTGCACATTTGTTTTAACTACACATGTGAGATCAAGTGAGTATTATGTGGTTGGATTTTTTTATTTTGATAAGGTGATCCAGGATATGAAAAAGTAGATGACATAGAAACTCAATTCTTATTGATATGATTAGACAAACCAATGTAGTTATTATTGTGTTAAACCCGAGATATAAGATGTATGGACCATATTGTTATTATAAAAAGTTGTATAGTGATCAGGCTCAATCATATGTTGATTTCATTAAACAAATATGTTATAATTTATTTAATGATTTTCAACTAAGATTAGACAAAGATCGATGATCACATTAGTTTAATTTAAGTATCAACTTCAACTTTATCTTCGTCCATTGTTGATATAACAATTAAAAGTGTAAGTCCTAAAGTTGAAAAATTCATCAAAAAGAAGCTTAGGACCTTTTACATACAGTTGGATGACTATTTAGAGGCAAGTATTATGACACAAGTTAAAAAGATACAAATTAATGTACTATTATAATGCAAGTCATATGGAGATAATTATTCGATCATACAAGCAATTGCACAAGCCCTCTTAGAAATTCTAATATCTATTATTGCTTTAAAGTCAACTTTTAATACTAGTGGTCAGATAGTTAGTTATCGTCGACTCAACTTCTTAATACTATTAAAGCCTTGATGTGTGCCCGAAGTCAAGTAGGTAATAAAAATAATTAATGTAAAATCTATTCTTTACGATATGTTGTTTTTATTTACCTTAATACTTTTATCAATCTTATATCATATATCATATTATCTTATATTTTCTTTTCTTATATTAATACCGTTACAAAAACCATTCTTCCAATTGAAAGTTTATTTGAAATAAATATTCAATAAAGAAGGTATATTTTTATTAATAATCATGTGTTAAATATTCATACTTCTCAATTTACTATTTTTTTATATGATTGATTTGGTTTTATGGAAAGAAAGATGTAAATGTTTATTTGTGTGGTTTTATGCAGGTTAATAAAGAAAACTCCATGCTATTTCCTTTACCCTTTTAGTTTGACTCTAATGTCCAACTTTAATTAATTTTTTAAAAATATTTTTAGAAAATAGTATTATAATACTCTTTATTTCTGAAAAAAATAGAATTTTGATAATAGTCTCCGGTCCTTTTCATTGGTGCAAGTAACAACAAAGGAATTTAATTGTTTGATTCTTTAATAATGTTGCTTTATATCAGAATAAATGACATTATTTTGACTATTTTGTTTAGCACAGTTACATCAATTTTCTGCTAATGTCAAAATGATCTAGAATAGTCATGTTTGAGTGATGATTCTAGTCAATTTCTCTTGTTGTCTTTGCTGAAGCTAGTGAAATAGATAAGTAACTTTTCCTTACTTTTCTATACTTAGCAATATACACATGTAGAATTTTATGTTACAAAAATGTTGATTTATAGATATAATGTATTCATTTTCTAATTCTAGGTTAAGCCTATAAATTTTCATAACTTTGTCATGATCAAGTTTTTGTACTTGCATGATTTTTTAGATAAAGGAATTAAAATTTAGAAGAAACTTTTTTATTACCTATAATTTTAAACCTAGGCTACCATTTATGTGGATTGATTGATTGGCCCAACAAAGTCTGCCTTTGTTAGTTAGATTGTGCAAATTGTTAAGTTAATATAGTATACGACTTAAGAAATTGCACCATTTGTAGAGTTAACAAATTGCTCAGTTACAGAATTTGCTAAATAATTTGACCAAAGAGTTGTGTTACATATTGAGGCACTTGAAACAAAATTCTAAGTTTCAAATTTAAAGTTTGTGACTAATATTACACTAGAAGGAACTTACTATTCTGCTATACTTAGTTACTCAAATGATTTGTACTTGTTTTCCTTCATTTGCTTTATTTTCACGACAACTTACCAAACTTAACTAAAAGATTTTTTATTTTATTAAATAAAACTGTTAAATAGAGACCTTGTTAGTTTGGTATTAGGGATAAAGTCACTGAAAGTTACTCTTCATATATATATAGAAGAAGATTAATAGTAAGTAAATGCATCGAGAGCCAGTTTGAACTATGATAAGCCATTCGAAGTACTCAGTAAAGTTGTGAATGTTGCATGCACAGAAATTGTCCGAACAATTAAAAGTAAGCCTAACTTTTTATGATAGTCTCCTTAAACCTTATTACAAACAAGGATACAAAAAAATCCCAATGAAAGCCAAGTAAAGAGAGCTTCGTTAGTTGTAAGGAGATATTTTGATGAACAAGTAAAGAAGATTATTAATAATCGAATAATAAGAAAATATAAGAATAGTTAGAGAACTAAGCTCTTAGTTCAATAAAAAGAACTAAGTTTTTTTTGACAAAAGAATGAAATTCATCTGGTGGGAACAGTTTGGTTAAGATTACATTTTACTAGGCATTGATGAGCTTTGAGACAGAACTAGCAAGTTATGGTATTAGAAAGCCCCTAAGATCTTCTGTCCCCTTTCCAATCATGCTCTATTTTATCTTAACTATATATTTATGTAGGACCTACATAAATATATGATTGAAATGAAATAAAGCAGAGTTAGGATAGAATAGAGAGGACAGCGGATCATGTCCGGTTAAGAAGGCATGATAATTGAACTAAGACAACTATATTTGATGGGGTTAAGTGGGTCTAAACTCCAATTAATTGTGACAGACTATTGATGTATTAATTGACTTGATTACGGTGAAGTGAGATGGACTATGACAACGAGGGGTGGATCAATTGGTCCAGATTTCTCACTTAAAACTCTCCTCTATAAAGGAGATCTTGAGTTCGAGTCACGCTAAAGGAGGAAAAATAGACATGTTCTTATTGATGATCCTCTAGCCCTCTAGGCAAAGCTCCTTGATCGGATCAATTACGGACGCCTCGTTTCCAGCTGTAGTGTGGGAGTTGGAACTACTAGGGAACCTGGGAGTTGATAGGAACCTGATGCTGAGCAGGGGGGAGCCAGTGATCAATCATCAACTGAACAATCAAGTATGTGAAGACTCTTTGTGCGCAGAAGTGTACAGGCTACATAGGAACCTGAAGGATCTTGAGGTTCCAAATTTACATCCTCTAGGCTCTTAGGATGGGGTCGTAGGGGCTTAGGATTAATCTGACTAAGCCAGAATACCTAATATAATTAAAAAAAAAAAAGTGTCTGGATAGGCAAACACTAAAGTATGCTTAAAAGGCGAACAAAAGTGTTGATGGATTAGATTATAGAAGTGAATCAATTGGATCATGCATAAATTAACTTAGAACTTAACTACCCGTTATCTTTGGACGAAGATATAGAGTGGTGTGACAAAGTTCATGATTTAAAATAAGAGAAAAGTGACCGATTGAACAAGGACAGTAACTAAGACAATGTCTGGTCCTTGAAGTTAAAAATCATCAGGAACACAGAAAAATGTAATAAATTGGTCTTTTAATTTTATTATAATGTAACTACTGGATTAATCCAGCTGCATGTATCTTGTTGATGCTGCCTTAAAATCGCATCCTAGAGAGATCAATAATTAAATCCTGAAATAAGATTTTATGTAATAAATTTATTCTGTAAGATTAAGAAAATTAAATTTCATACTATCTAAATAATACTATCTTTAAAGCCCAATTGACATAATTAATGCTAATTTGAAATATTTATTAATCTCAAAATCGAAACCCGTAAATTCGAATTAATAATACACGACAAAGATCCCACGGCTTCTTTAACCTTGTCCTAAGTCAATGAAAAAGTCAAAAAACACACATTTTTTTTTTCTTTTTAAGTAAAAGCCAAATTTGCACTTGGGAGCAGCCACCAAACACCACCTCTCCAGATACCAGAGTCCTTTCAACGGACTCTCCCACGCCTGTCACGCACATCGTAACCTCCGTCGCGTTCGCTTCTTTACCCTCACTTTCTCACCTTCCAAGCACCTCCAACTATGCAGACTGCCGCCTTCACTCTTCGCTCTACTCCCTCCGTCCCCGTTCGCCGAACTGGGCCACTCAACCCTGGCTTCGCTTACCGCTTCGACTCTGTTCGCGCCTCCCTGAAGCGTTCCGATCTCGACGGGCTCAGCAATGTCGCTTTGCCTCGCCGATCCTGGTCGCTCTCCGGTTCTTCCTCTGCCCTCCGGCCGTGGAATCCTCTGCCGCTGGTTGTATCCGAGAGGAAAACCGAGAGCTTTGAGGTTCGCGCTACGGCTGTGCCTGAGAGCGCCGATGAAAGTGAGAATTCGTCGAGTCTTGGAAGGACTTTGGTGCTTGGATTGTTGTTTGGACTCTGGTACCTTTTCAATATCTACTTCAATATCTACAACAAACAGGTTGGTTTTTCTTCTCCTCTTTTGGTGAATTGTTGTCGTTGATTATAAAATGTTAGATCGCAAAGAGAGGGCTGTATGCAGTTTTTATTGTTTTGATTTTAATATTAGTATTCAAGAAATCACTTTGCAAAGAAAAATGTTTGTTTCTCAAAAGAGATCCATTTGTTTTTGGTTTTAGAAGCTTGACGTGAAAGGAGTATGCTGAAAAAGGGAAAGAAACCTAAAACGTTTTTAGGTTGTGAAATTAGGAGATTCTGAGTGCATTTGTGTACGGCAGAATTGACTAAATCTTTCATATGAAAAGAAATATTTATTTAACAAGGTAGTGTATCCCAAAACTTATCGTATCGATATTTGTTTGACTTATATATGGACCATGTTCTTGTTTCAGGTTTTGAAAGTGTTTCCAAACCCAGTGACTGTAACTGCGGTTCAGTTTGCTGTTGGGACAGTCCTTGTTGTTTTTATGTGGACTTTCAACTTGTACAAGAGGCCAAAGATTACTGGCGCGCAGGTACTCCACCTAATTGGAAACTTTTTGGTTTTGCTATGTGTGTGCTGTTATGGTTTGTAAATGAGGTTGATCGTTATAAATGTTCCCTCAGCTTGCTGCTATCCTGCCATTGGCAGTCGTTCACACGCTAGGAAACCTTTTCACTAATATGAGTCTTGGAAAAGTGGCTGTTTCATTTACTCACACTATCAAAGCTATGGAACCTTTCTTCTCTGTTGTCCTCTCTGCTATGTTCCTTGCTGAGGTGAGTAGTCTTATTCATTTAGTCTCAATGATTTTCTTCTGTGGATGCATGCAATAATGTTTACCCATAAGCAAATTTGTCCACAGTAGCAGCCTTTCTCATGTATTTTCTCATTATTCATTTTTCCATATTGATGTTTGCTTTTGAAGATCTTATAGCTAGGTGATTACTCTGACCTTCCCCAGTGTGGGAAAATTGTTGCTGCGTATGTACCTTTGTTGGCGTTAAAACTTGATTAAATTGCTCTTGAATCTTGACCCTGAGTCCTACCTCTTTTTAATCCTTGTGCTGCAGTCTCCAACTCCCTGGGTAGTTGCCTCTCTTCTGCCGATTGTTGGTGGTGTGGCACTTGCATCTGCCACTGAGGCCTCTTTCAATTGGTACGTACAACATGCATTTTTATATGAACTAAAGTGATTTCCAAACATATATTCTACACTGCCCACCTCCTTTGTTCTTGTATTGTTTCGCAGTCTCTTCAAAGCGTGTACTAAATGCTAAACCATGTACACAATTCTTGTACCTTATGTAATAATCATTTTTATTTTATTTGTTTGGAAATAGGGCTGGTTTTTGGAGTGCTATGGCTTCCAATTTGACTAATCAATCACGAAATGTCCTAAGCAAAAAAGTCATGGTTAAGAAAGAGGTAATCTAAACCTATCTGGTTGACTTTGTTGGTTTTATTTGGTTAATTTCTTTCTTGGAGGAAGCATTTTATGCACGTAATACTTGTGTCGTATGATGTCTGCTACCAGTGCATTATCTGTGGCTTGTTCATTGGCAGGACTCTATGGACAATATCACCCTCTTCTCAATTATCACGATTATGTCCTTTATCTTATTAGCCCCGGTGGCTTTTTTCATGGAAGGTGTCAAATTTACTCCGGCATACCTCCAATCTGCTGTGAGTTTTTTGTACATGGCTAAGAATATTGCTATGAAATTACTTAAAGACATGATTGGTGTAAGTTTATACCTGATTTCTTCTATGTTCATTTGTTTGACAGGGATTGAATCTTAAAGAGGTTTATACTAGGTCTCTGCTTGCTGCACTTTGCTTCCATGCCTATCAGCAGGTAATTTTTCTGGTACATTTGTCATTTTTCTTGTTCCTTTCCATACTTCACATTTGTTTGTCTCTGAAAACTGCTAATCTTCCTATACTTTGCTGTTGCAAGTATGCTTCAAGTTAAGAATGGAACTCTTTATTGATTAACATTTTGTAAATTTATTGATGGAAAAAGAGTTGTCCTTGTCATGCTGATGATATTCTGTGATAAAATGTTACTTTATGCAGGACATTACAGAATTAGATTATATGACCAATGTAGACGTTGCTCTATTATTTCACACTGTTGACTCTTGTTAGTGAAGAATATAAAGTAGAATGAAAACATTAATGGTAACCTAGTGTTTGACTTCATTTTAGAGCATGTAAACTTCCGTAAATTCTGGCGTGTTGTTTCATAGGGTCATAGGCACCTAGTTCTTGTACTTTGTTGTTGGTAGTGATTCATGCTGGGACAAAACAATTTTGCAGGTTTCCTATATGATATTGCAGAGAGTATCACCGGTTACCCACTCGGTTGGCAACTGCGTGAAGCGTGTAGTTGTAATTGTTAGTTCTGTTCTCTTCTTCCAAACGCCAGTGTCACCCATCAACTCTCTTGGTAAGATTCTTAATTCCTCGCACGGAAACAAAACAGTGAAGTTAATCTTTCCATATTCATAATGAACTTATTTTCGCCTTGGACGCAGGGACTGGGATTGCTCTTGCTGGAGTTTTTCTATATTCAAGGGTGAAGCGCATCAAGTCAAAGCCAAAGGCAACTTGAAGATACGTGACTGAGATTTTGTACTGAAATTTGGCCACTCAATCATAACATCCATAATGTTGCACTAAAGAACCTCTTTGCAGAATAGGCAGAGAAATGAGATAGCTCATTTGGTTGGCATGGCTTTTTGCTTCTCTATTCATTTTTTTCAGAAACAGACGTATTCTTGTGGATTGCTTCCTTCAAATTCTATATAATAGAGGGTGTTCTAATGTGCCTCGCTTGAGCTGGCTTGAGGGTCCTGCTTATTTTGGTATTTAGCTGCTTATCCCGATACTAGTTCATTTTTTGATAAGCTAGCCTTAGCATCCAATAAGGAAGCCTCCATGATCTGGCCTTTATGGATTTTACTATAGGTGGAACAAAAGATTAGATGAGCTTTTAATGTTTATTCTTAAATATAATGCAATCTCAAACGGCTTAATTCCTTAAATTAAAAATTACCATTACAAAATAATAATTTGATCTTTATTTTAATCTAATATACTCTTAATGAGTATACGGAATGGACCTGATTTGATTTAACATAGACCATTGACCTTCATTCTGAGTATGTGATTTCAAGTTTACATAAGAGATTTAGTCATCTGAAAAAAGTTAAGTTTAACCAAGTTGAATATGTCCACACGAAGAAGTAGAGCTCAATCAAAGAGTAACTAAGTTTTAATAGAAGCTGGATCTGAATTTTATTACCATATTTGGAGTTTTAAGTATATTTTAGATCTAATTATATTTTTAAATAATTGTTTATAATAAAGAAACACACCTCAATGTAAGTTCTCAAAATAACTTTTTAGCACTCCTCAATCCTTACTAAATTGACTTTAAGAGGGATTTACATGAAAAAGGTAGTCTTAATTAAAAACTAAGTTTTTTTTAGTAAAAGTTGGGTCCAAATTTTGTTATCATATTTGGAGTTTAAGTATATTTTTTAAAAGTTTGTGTATAAAAAGGGAGAAACCCCAAAATAATTCCTCTTATTCATTATTAATCATTAAATTTATTCAAAATCTTTTACATACTTAGCACTCTTTAACTCTTATATGTCAGAATGTCCTCACTAGAGATACTTATAAGTAGTCATTTTAGTAAACCAGTAAACCAAAGATAAACCTAACAAACTTAATCTATATCATTTGGCATCAAAAAGGTTTTGGAATTGTCTAATTTTTCAGTTGAGAAAATGTTAAAACAATTGAACTAACACTACTAAAAGAAAGAATAATAGATATTATGGAAGTTATTAGTCCTCATGAAAAATGATGAAAAGGGAAAAAACAAAGGAAAGATTGAAGAAGATCCCCCCATATCAATACATATCTCAAAAAGGTTATTAACTACATCCTTGATAATAATCTAGATGGCAAACCAAAAGCATTGTCACCATTCTTACTAAAAGAGACAAGAACCTGTATTGCCTCTTCTAATAGAGATATTGAGCATGACATCAAGGATTGTAAAAATCTCATGAGGATAGCCAATAAAACGATAAAACAAGGAAGGCTGAGTTGTTTCTTGAGAAAAATTAGTAGGTATCCATGATGGTCAAAAACCAAGAAACTTGATGGGGAGCCATTATCTACTTAAAAGGTAATCCACATGATCATTAGAGGGGATCAGAAAGAGTCAAAATCTCAGTGAAAGAAAGCGCCATAAGAGGAGAGTTACAACAAATGACTTGATTATAACATACTTTGATAAAAGGATGAAGGTATCTGAGATCACCATGTAGGAAAACGGATAATAGGTTCTTAATTAAGCCTCACGAAGATGCCACATTTGTAACTTTATCAAAATCCAATTCTTTGGTCAAAAGAATATTTGTAGATACACAGAGTGTCGTGGATATTTTATCATATGATGCCTTCAAAGCGATGGGACCTCATAATAAATAGATGTTTAAAAAGTTTTGAATTTGTCTAATATTTTTGCTTTAGAAAATTTTAAAACAATTAACGCCATTATAAGAAAGAGTAATATAAACTCATACAAGTTATCTTTTTTGTAAACTTTAATTAAACAAAAAAAACCCTTGAAGCTCTTAGAGTCAATAAGCAACTTGAGGACTAGACTGCTGAAGTTTTAATATTCGAGAACAAATTAGACAATTATTGTAAGATAGGTAGCAAATGCATGAAAGATAATAAACTCACACGATAATACCATCGTTAGGAGGAGCTCTATCTACATCCATTTAATTAGTACCATTGGAATATGACACATAGTGGCAATGACTAATAGTCGATAACCATTACTATTTAGGTGCAAAATGCCAATGTTAAATATTTATAACAACACGCACGACCTTGTCGATCACATGAATTGATGTGGAGAACTTATAGATTTGTATAAAGCATCCGATGTTGTAAAATATAAAGTTTTCTCTTCTATCCTAATTAGCACTACACAATTGTAGTTCTAAACCTTACTTATTGCTTGTATGGCCATCTTCTTGCAATTTATAGTTAGATTCATATCACACTTTGTTAGCGATAGGCACATAACCAGAGACTTGTCCTAATTTATATTAATAATTCAAAGGTTAAAAGAGAGCTTAAGGGATCACCTACACCGTTTTAGTTTTAAGATAGCTCAAATCTCTAGCCTCTATGCAAAGGTGGTAGTAATAGACTTTTCCAATAAATTTATTCTTTGTCAACTGATCGTGGTTTTTCGATGTGTGTAAGTTTTAATTAATTAACGTTGATAATCCATAAGCACATGGGTTGTTTGTGTAGTTCCTAAGGTGTCGATCCTACGAGGAGGGTATTAGCTATCCTAAGTTGTTTAAGGCTCACAGAAAATAATAAAAAGAAATAAAAGTGAACACGGAAAATAAATACTAGAAATTGATTCAAGAATTATAAAGCAGAAATTTCATCAAAATAGAATTAAACTAAGCATTCACACAGGTCACAATGGAAATCCGTTAAGAGAGTTAATCAAGTTATGAGAACGGAGATTTTACCTATCATTAATGCTAATTTAGACATTTATGTGTTTATGGGGTGTCAGTTTTAGACGATCGTAAGGTTGATTACTCTCTCTCGAGTTATAACCATTAAACCTTAAATTGTAAACCCTAATTGAATTATGAAACTTACAATCTCTAAATTCACAAATTGCCCACAATTCTAATTAGTTCTAAAACTCTCTAATAAACAATCGGATCTCGCATAGGATCTCTCTCTATGAAATTACTAACTAGATTTATTAAGTGGTCAATTAGATCGCCTAACTCTCATTAATTAGATCTAATCATTTTTTCAGGCTCACCCTCATAGTTTGTTACCAAAACATACAATTACATTAATCAATCACAACACCCAAAACAATAAACACAAAAATAACTAAATCAACATTAACTCAAAGTAAAATCTCGAAGGAGAGTTCAGAACATTGAACATTATCAATAACCCGAAATCCAATTCTATACAATCCATCCTAACTTTATACATTTAAATGAAAAAGGAAATGAAGAGAAAACAAAACTTAGGTTGGATAAATCGGGAGGGTAGCAGCGTTAGGATACCACTTGATCCTGGAAGCAATAGGGTCGGGATCCACTTCTTCTTCCTCCTTCCTCTTCTTCTCTCTCTCTTATTTTTCTCTCCCTTTAGGGTTTCCAAGAGTGGCTGAATGTAAAAGCTCCTTCTTTCTATTCTTATTGTTATATTTATGTTCTTTTGTGTTTAGGGTTAAACTAGGATTTTTTGGGCAAAAACTCTCTCAAAACGCGAAGTTTGGAAATGCCTGGACATCTGCCCAATGCAAGCTATGACTGTGACCCTGCAGGCTACGATAGTGGCCTATGTCAGGCCTTTCTGTCATAATCCTGGCCTGCTATACAATTGGCCCTAATTTGCTCCAAAACTCCTCTATTATTCGATCTTTACCCTGAAATACTACTAAACACATGAAGGTATCTTAAAAACTATTAGTAGTATGCCCTAGGCCAATGGATATTTGTGATTCATGTATTAACATTATGACTTGTTAATAATATATTATGAG
>JAOSBK010000006.1:35499774-35518125 GCA_027568895.1 Erythroxylum shatona | reverse complement strand
ACTTTGGTCAATTGGCAATGGATATGAATACATTAGCTACTGAGCTGTGTGGCTTACCCCACTACTCCCTCCTCAGGTACAGAACAAGAAGGTTTGCAATCCTTGCAAGGCATCGGAAACTCCAAGATATTAGAAGCTTTGTAACTAAGTTAGCTCAATCACTTTTAGACAGCTCCATAAGCATGTCAAACATTGAGCATCTTACATACGTTGTATTTGTGTTAAGCTTTTATTTTAATATCAATATGTAATTAAAGTTATGTATGAGCTTTTGGTTGTTTTAGTAAAAGAGTTAGAACTGAAAAGTTCCACAGATGTAAGTGCATGTTTCTTTTGTAGTTATTCATTTCAAAATCTAACTCTTTTCTAGGTGTAGAAATTGTGTCCTAACTTCGGAGGCAAATCTGGGCTTGATTAAGACAAAATAGTCAAAATTGTCTTTTGAAAAGTGGTAGCTTATCCTTCTAGCTTTCCAACGATATATAGTATGGCAATTTTGGACTTTTAGGCTGAAAGTTATGGTCCTTAAAAAGGAAGAAGTATCTTCTACCTTTTGCTTCTTCTGTGATGACATCATCTGCTTCTGTGTTTCTTCTATGATGACATCATCTTCTTCTATATTTTGCTTTATCTGGGTTTTGCTTCTTCTGCCTTTTGATTCTTCTGTGATGATGTCACCTTCTTCTGTATTCCTTTTATGATGATGTCATCTTCTTCTGTGTTCTGCTTCTTCTGTCTTTTGCTTCTTTTGTCTTTTGTTTCTTCTGCCTTTTTGCTTCTTCTACCTTTCGCTTCTTCTGCCTTTCGCTTCTTCTGTGTTTTGCTTCTTTTACCTTTTGCTTCTTTTATCTTTCGCTTCTTCTGCCTTTCGCTTCTTCTATCTTTCACTTCTTTTCCCTTTCGTTTCTTCTGTCTTTGGCTTCTTCTGCCTTTCGCTTCTTCTGTCTTTTGCTTCTTCTGTCTTTGGCTTCTTCTGCCTTTCGCTTCTTCTATCTTTTGCTTCTTCTATCTTTTGCTTCTTCTGTCTTTTGCTTCTTCTGTCTTTCACTTCTTTTGTCTTTTTGTTTCTTATGTCTTTTGCTTCTTCTACCTTTTGCTTCTTCTGTCTTTTGCTTCTTCTACCTTTTGCCTTTTGGTTATTCTGCCTTTCGCTTCTTCTATCTTTTGCATCTTCTGTCTTTTGCTTCTTCTGTCTTTTACTTCTTTTGCCTTTCGCTTCTTCTGTCTTTAGTTTCTTCTGTCTTTTGCTTCTTCTGCCTTTTGCTTCTTCTGTCTTTTGCTGACGCGTCTTCTTCTGTGTTTTGCTGACATATCTTCTTCTGTGTTTTGCTCCTTCTGCTTTTCGTTCCTTTTGTGTTTTGCAATCTTCTGCCTGTTTGCTTCTTCTGTCTTCCGTTTCTTCTGTATTTTGCTATCTTCTCTGCCTTTTGCTTCTTCTATCTTTTGTTTCTTCTGTGTTTTGCTATCTTCTGCCTTTTTGCTTCTTTTGTCTTCCGTTTCTTCTGTGTTTTGCTATCTTCTGCCTTTTGTTTCTTCTGTCTTTCGTTTCTTCTGTTTTTTGTTATCTTCTATCTTTTGCTTCTTCTGTCTTTTCGCTTCTTCTGTACCTATCTTCTATTCCATTTTTTGACTCTTCAAAAGATAGAATCCGTCTTCAAGGTCTTCATGAAAGTTGTAGACCTTAAAATCCCCTTTCAAACTATCTAAAAAACACATTAATATGAGTTCTCTAGTGGGAAGTTTTGCTAAATGTCCCGAAATAGGCATAGTATAGTTGAGGGCAAGTACTGCTTCTGAGTTTGATTCCGAATGCTGGGTTTCGGAAGCAGGGTCCAGCATGAATTGTTTTAGGATTTGGACACTCAATTTACTAATAGGAGTACTCCATCTAATTTACCTAACACTAGGTTAGGAGTTTTTGAGATAAAACTAAAGAGAAAGAACATAGGAGACGTAACAAATGAGGAAAGGAGAAGAGATGATAGGGGAGGGATAGTAGGGTATAATCACCTCATAAAGAAGAGAATACAAAGGAGAAGAGTCACTAAGGTTTTTTTAATGCAAAAAACAGGCTTTGGGTTAGGCCGAAACATGGAGCCTGATTCAGAACCCAGTCAACAAGTTGATTTTTTTAAAAAAGCCAGAACATATCCTAAAACTTGATCAACTTAGACTAAGCTTAATGACCTCAAGTTAGATCAGGATGGGCTTAAGCATCAGTGTCATTCTTAAAAAGGACAAAGTACTAAATCTAAAAGAAATTAATTAGTAATCCCAAAAATAGTGAACAAGTTTATGGTTAAAATTTCGGTAATCATGTCCAACTTTTGATTTAAGCTCCCTAAGAAGTTCAAGCAACATTTAGGATTACTGTATAATTCCCCTCTCTCATACAAACTACATTGAATCAAATATTCTCCTAACACCAATTTGCCCTATTGACATCATGTTCAAGCACTGAGCTATCCTCCCTATCTAGATCAAGAAGCATTATATTTGTTGCAGTATTTCCCTTTTCTCTGCCAAGTTGTAGTTAAAGTAGACTATTTTTAACTATTGTACTCAAGTACTATTAAAAAGCTGCTACTCACACAATGTTATCCCTATGCATAAGCCTTTTTCCTTATCGACTTGTTAAAATTTTTATAATAACCCCAAGGCGCAGATGATTTGGTAAGGGACTCTCTTGGCTTAAGTGAGATCGTGGGTTCGAATCCCCCTCATGTATGCAACCGTTTAAAACTTTAAACCAGAGCTTTGCCTCCCGCAAGGGATCTACCCGGCTCGAGTGAGAATTAGTTTGGATGTGGATGGCTTAAAGGTGTCTTTCTATAATTGAGACCCTCCTAAGACACCTCGTGGGCAACAAATTTTTTTTTATATAATGAAGCTATTTTATTGTTGTAAATTTGGTGTACATTATTTGACACTAGTACTTGCTGTTTAATTTAGGAAATCAGCTCATTTAAGAGATATTTCAAGTATACTTATCCGTAGCCCTTGTATATCAAAGGTCTCCAAGGAAAAATTGAGAACAATTTCGCAATCATCTCTTCAGAATAAGACAACAGCTTTCCATACTGAAGTTCGCTTTCACAATAATTCCATCAATTTTTTACTAACTTTTATTATTATTATTACTACTACTACTATCTTTTTCAAATGGTTTGTTCATCTTTTATGTTTATACGGACCCCAGAAAGAGGAGAGAATTGTTGATGAACAAAAAATCCTTTTCTTCAGGACCCTAGGTTTGCTAACGTAATGCCAGCTGATCATTACCAAACATGGTTTGTCCCCTTATCTGTGAACTTGAGTGTTGCCAGCTTTGAGGACATTGTGTCGTTGGCTTGAGAAATCATTTCCACTAAGTCAAGCTCCATCTTCAGTGCCTGAGTCACATGTTCGTCTGCAAGCAAATCCATGGCGAGGGTTTTTGCGTTAACAACAGGAGCACAAGGAATGTCATCAAGAAGAGAGTCAATGCTGTAACTTTCTTGGAACATTTTTTCATCAAAGTCAAAATCAGGAACTTCGTTGAAATCATAACTTGGGACCAAGAGATCATTCTGGCAAAAGTTTAAGGCCTGTTCAATTGGTGCTTTCATAGCAGTTTTATCAGCAATGGGATCAGTAGTAGAAGACATTCTCTGTTGGAAATTCGCTTTGTTTTGGTCCAAGTTTAAGCTTCTGATGTACTCTTGCAGAAGAGAGCCTCTCGGGTGCCTAGAACGACAACCTCTCTTTGAGTATTGCCTCCTTTTAGTTGCATTCCAGTGGTTCTTTATTGAGTTTTCTGTTCTTCCTGGCAATTTTTTTGCAATTTCTGCCCACTTGTTTCCTACCTCTGCATGGGTCTGTATAAGAACCTTATCTTCCTCGTCATCCCATGAATGTTTCTGCAACCAAAATACGACAATCATACAAAAATTGGATTATATCATCATTGGTGATTATTTTTTCAACTCTATGGAGGATGGCTCTTTTATGCCGGCAAGTTACATTCTCTAACCTTGCCTCTAAGGCTGCTGTAATGCTATATCGATGGTAATTTAATTAGTAAGTTCTAACATGCATAATACCAAACAATTAACAAACTACAGGAGTATGATACCATTAGTACCTATTCACCTTGCTAAAATTATTAATGAAAAAGGGTATAAGAAATTAAATAATAAAATAAAAATACTATTTGACTTGTAGTATTAAATTTTTTTATTATATTATAAGATTTACGAGTTATAGTTAATTACCTTTTGCGAGCTACTAACTATCGTAATGAAATATAAAATAAAATGGAGGCATCTATTGTTAGACTTGCACTACATGAAATGACGCAAAATATTAAAAAAAATAGATGTAGTCTTTTTAACCTTGATATCAGGCCTTAGATGGTTATGCCATCTCTCTCTACACTGCTTTCCAATCCTTCCTGGCAACATTTGAGCAATATGAGACCACTTTCTCACCCCATGTTGTTCAACCAGTTGAATCAAAAGCCTGTACATAAATAACCATATGCAATTACCAGCAAAACCAAACATCAGAGATCGTCACTGTTATATATAAGCAAAGTTAATAATATCCTACTGATAGAAATCAAACAATCTGATCTATACCTATCTTCCTCAACTGTCCATTGACCCTTCACTACATTGTTGTTCTCTCGACCTTTCCAAGTCTTATTTCTTGCAGAAGAAGGCATTGGTTTGATCTTAATGATATCCAGTTTCTTATAGTACTCACTCACACACGAGACCTCTTCTGGTACTAAAATATTCAATTGTTTCATCTCTTGCAAGGTTAAGGACATGTGACGCTGGGTAGAAGATCCTATCAACTCATGAATGTGGTTACTTTGAGGAAGATTCAGATATCCTCTTCCAGATGCAGTTAGAAAATTGTCCAAGACTTGAACTTGACCACCATTATTATTACTATCTGCAAATGGCTTGCACTCGTATTCATAGAAATCAATTTTAGTCGAAGACCCATAAGAGAAAACATCGAAAGATTCGAAATTGTAACCACTTTGGACACCAAACATGGGATTTGAAGACGACCCAGGAGCATGAAACTGGTTATCAAGGTGTTGAAAATCCTGAAGAAAGTTCTTTGATGGGCACACTTCCAAGGGAAATTCATCTTTCATGTACGGTTCATTGTTATTGGGGTAAATACAAATATCATTTTCTGGAAAGAAAAGTGATTGATGGGGGACAGAGATTTCACTCAGGAGCTTGTCATTAAGCTCCATGGAGGGCAAAATCACAAGAAGATCCTGAGGCTTAAATGGTGGAAAGTGTTTAGGAAATACATGACCTATTTGCCACCTTTATGTTCCTTAAAAACTGAGGATGTATAGGCATTAATTTGGTTAGGTTGATCTTCACCGTTAATTATTTTTGAACCAACGGTCCTTCTCGCTTGCGATTGCTGAGCTTAGTGGCGTAGTGCTATCAGTCTTCTCTTTACATAATAATCTCTGACTAGAGTTACTTTCCTTAAACCCTAGAGACTATACTGGACAAAAACATAGAAAGTCAACGACGCTTAATTGTTAATAAGTAACGTGGCGTGCAACTATTGGCTCATTAAGAATTGGTATGGAGATAGCGTATGTGAATTACGTGTAAATCCTTCCTTGGTAAATTTTATCGTTCAATTTACCATTTAATACCTTACAAGTTGTTGAGTCTCTCATAATTAAGGAATGGGTTAAAAGGCTAGTAAGTCAAATGAATAGTCAACAAGAAAATAAGAAATGCATCTACCAACCTAAATCTATCCCAGATTGAATGATGAATATGCAAGTTGACCAAACAAGAAAATGTAATACTAATACAGTCCATGTGTCAAGAGGTCATGGACCATTTTTTACTTGATTACAGAATTTAGTCAAAGTACAAGAAAATTTTATAAAATAAAAAAGTGTCCATAATGTAATGTCTGTCTTAGATTTAGTACAAGAAAATTTTATAAAATAAAAAAGTGCCCATAATGTAATGTTTGTCTTAGATTTAGTTGTACGTAACTGAATTGATTACAAACTTAAGCATTAAATGAGGTCATTGATATCAAATTGAAGGAGGTCACTGTCACAAATAAATGAAGTTAGGATACAATCCAACATAACAATATTATCATGTGTTTAATTTCATTTGGTTACAACACTAACTGCGTGTTTAATAGAGGTTAACGTAACGTTTAACATCCTATTAGAGCCTTAATATCGTGCCATCAGTTGTATTTCTCATAATTATTAGTTTTGTAAAGGACACAAAAAGAAAGTCAGCGTTGCTGGTGGCGATTGATGCTAGAAGCTGTTAGGAAGTTTTGGTGTATAGAGGTATATACCTCTAATGCTCTTTTGCAATTTGTTAATTTGCAACAGTTTTCCCAAGTGCAATTTTTCTTTACGAGGAAACTTTAATAGAACTTCTTTTTAAATATAGAACTTTAGGTTAATATTGAATTGTCTTAATATAGTTGAATCAGATACATGATATTGTGAATTGTTTTCGTATTTAATGATTAACTATTAATAATTTTATTGAAATAATTTAATAAACACTTAACATAATATTTCCTTTTAGATTTTCCAATACCATTCAAATAATTTAGAATAATTAGAATATTTTAAATAAATAAAATCATATAAAAATTATCCTCTTCATGTTAAAATATAAATCAATATGTTTAAGATCAAGACTATGTTTTGTGGCTAAAAGAGGAAGTCCAAGACTAGTAGTTTATATTAAAGAGAAGGATATTGATAGAGATAAAAAAAGTTATGGTAGAGATAAGAGTTGAACACTAGGTCTTTGATAAGATTGTTAGTTTTGTTAGATGTGTAAATTATCTGTTATACGATCTCGACAATCCTATAAGTTAGGATCTTAGAACCAACCATAGCTCTATATATACAAGTGTATTGATATTCAATATGATATATAACAGTTCATATTAAATTATTCTTCTTAAGTTAATGCTTCTTATGGTATCAGAGCTAGACACCTAATGATTTTTCTGTTATTTCTTTATCTGTGTTGCGTGGCCTTTTGCTCTCTTGTTCTACGTTTGCTGCTGTCTTTGCTCCTCCTCTGTGCCTTTGCTATTCACCTGCTACTATCTGGTTCACTCTTGTTGGTTCTTCTCCTCAACATGACTAGCTCTACCTCCTCTACTCTTTTAACAAACACAACAACTATACTTGACGTTAATTTTGGCATCATCATTCTCAATTTTCAATTGAGTTTCAAACTCACAGGATCAAACTTTCCTACTTGGCAAATTCAAATTCTATCTTTACTAGATGGACTTGACTTGTTGCACTTTGTCGATGGTACTACCGAATCACCTAAAAAAAAGATGCCAGTTATTATCGATGGGTCCGCCAAGACAAGATGATTCTTCATGCAATAACATCATCAATTCATGAATCTGTAATTACCATGTTAGACTCCATTGAGTCTGCTTATGATGACTAGCTCCTCCTCACCAAACTGTATACTAATGCCTCAAGTCGAGAATAATGAATCTCAAGGAACAGCTCATTAAACTCACCAGACAAGGCCTCTCAATGACTACATATTTCTACAAGTTTAAATTAATTGCGGATGAACTCGTAATAATTGGAAGCAAGGTTGAGGATTCGGATTTAGTTTTGCAAGCACTAAAGGGATTATTGACCGAGTATGATAGTTTGACTACTGCTTTTTGGGCTAGGGATGAACTAATCTTATTTGTTGATTTGTTCGATAAACTCATTGATCATGAGTCTATTTTGATAAGGTAGAATCGTTTCCAATGTTTGTAATTGCTAATTTGGCTACCCACACACCTCTTGGAACTAGAAAAGGAGGATCTGCTGCTGCATTTCGCTATGGATCTAAACAAACAATTGTGCCTCAATAAGGTTTTGAATTTCTTCGTGGATTTATTTGTCAGTTTTGTTAGAATCCAGGACACGTGAAAAAGAAGTGTTTTTGAATTTGATGAAGGAACGGTTCTGGACACACTTTTGTCGTGCCTAGACAATGGAGACATCCGGCTACACACTTTACTACTACAAGGTCTGGATCAGTGCCTTATGGTGCTTGTCTTACTCTTATACCTTGTTGCAATACATCTAGCCATGGTCACAATGCCTCTAGTTTGCTGCCTACTCCTGTAATTGCTTACAACGTGCCTAGTGCTGCTGTCAGCACGTCTGGAGCTACTACGTGTGAGCCTAATGCTACTTGTGTGCCTAGCAATCACTTTGCAGCTGCTCATCCCACTTCGTGTTCTCACAATGGTTATGGTTCACCCCCTGTCTCGGCAAACAATTGGATTCTGGACTCTAGTGCGATCCACCATGTGATGAATGAGTTACAAAATTTGAGTATGGGCAACATTTATTCGGGAAATGAACAACTATAGGTTAGTGATGGATACTATCTTCCTATCACTCATACAAGTAGAATTCAAGTCCCTTAATCTACTAAACCTTTATCATTTACCAATGTTTTGGTTGTTCCACGTGTTAAAACCAACCTTGTTTTAACAAAAAAGTTCTGTACTAATAATGGTGTTTTGGTGGAACTCTTTCCTGATTCTTTTCAGGAGAAGGATCTGCAGACGAGGATGGTGCTACTCTCGGGAACATGTCACGGTGATCTATACCACATTCGCCTACCTACCAATCCAACAAGCTTGCTTGCCAATATCTCGCATCCTGATGTCCTCCATCATATTCTTGGTCATCCTTCGAATAAGGCTCTCCAAGTCATCTAGCCTAGCACCTCAAAAGCTATGCCTTGTGTGTTTTGTCAATGTGCCAAAAGTCATAAATTACCTTTTTTGAGTCTGCATCTTAATAGTTCCAAACCACTGGAGTTGGTTTTCTCTGATGTCTGGGGACTCGCTCCAGTTAGTTCAGTGGATGGATTCAAGTTTTATGTAATTTTCATTGATCATTTTTTCAAATACATTTGGTTTTATCCTCTTCGAAATAAATCTGATGTTTTTTTTATGTCTTTCAGGAATTCCAAACTGTTGTTGAAAATTATCTTGGCTTCAAAATTAAGTCATTTTACTCCAACAACGATGGCGAATTCATCAAACTTGGTCTATATTTTTCCTAACATGGCATCTCTCATTTTACTACCCTGCCACAAACTCCGGAACTCAATGGCATGATTGAACGTCATCATCAACATATAATTGAAACAACCAGGTCGTTACTCTATTTTAGTAACCTACCTCCTACCTTTTGGTCCTTTATTGTTCTCACAGCTGTCTATTTGATTAACTGTATGCCCACTCCTACTCTGTTAATGAGAACCCCTTATGAGTCTTTGCATCATCAATCACCTACCTATAAGCACCTACACTCATTTGGGTGTTTGTGTTTTCCTTAGTTACGATCATACGCTGATCATAAACTTCCACCTCAATTCCTTTCGTGTATTTTTGTGGGTACTCACTTACTCAGTTTGCATATCTTTGTCTAGATCCGCATACCCACAAACTATACACTTCTCGTCATGTTAGGTTCTTCGATGATCAATTCACGTATAAGTCCTTATCTGTACCTTCCACTCCATCTCAATCACCCCAAACCATTGTACCTGCTCCACCATATCAACTCATTCTATTGGCTTCTGCGACACCGTTACTGTCATTGCCTGAGTTTGTTGAGATTTCACAATCTGGACCAACGCAGCAGCCAGATCCACCACCAGCTCTGCTTCGTACTCACTCTATGTGGACCAAAGCTCAAAACAACATTTTTAAACCGAAAGTCTACACTGTTAGTAAATATCTGCTACCTAGTATAGAAAAGCCTCGCAAGATCACTGAAGAACTTCACTCACATTATTGGAGGGCTTCGTCTATAGTTGAATTCAATGCCTTGGTTAGAAATGGTACATGGGAACTGGTTCCGACCACGGAGGCTCAAAAAATTGTTGGGTGTATATGGATGCAAGCTTGATGGGTCCATTGATAAATGCAAATCTCACTTGGTTGCTCGGGGTTTTAGTCAAGCTCCTAGTATTGACGACAAAGAGACCTTCTCTTCGGTTGTCAAACATCCTACTATCAAAGCTGTCCTCACTATTGCTTTAACAAATCAATGGTCACTATATCAAAGAGATGTTAACAATGTCTTTTTACAAAGGCATCTTTTGGAGATGGTTTACATGAAACAACCTCCAGGCTTTGTACATCCAGATTTGCCATCTCATGTCTGTAGGTTTCAAAAAGTGATATATGGTCTCAAACAGGCACCAAGAGTGTGGTACAATGAGCTGCGACAATTCCTACTACAATATGGTTTCCTCACTAGTGTTTGTGATTCCTCGCTCTTTTTTTATCATTGGATGCACTTCTTAGTCTATATGGATGATCTTCTACTCACGATTAACTCCTTGGTTGCTCTTTAAAAATTCATGGATGCTCTATCATCTTGATTTTCTCTCAAGAATCTTGGTCCACCGAGTTATTTTATGGGAATTGAGCTCATACCAACTTCAACCTGGTTGTTTCTTTCTCAACAATGATACATTCATGATTTACTTTGTAAATTTGATATGGTTGATGCCAAACCTTACAGTACTCCTCTCTGCACTTCGACTACGTTAAAGCTTGATGATGGCACTGCTTCTGTTAATGGGACTTTGTTTCAAAGTATTTTGGGAGCACTTCAGTATGTCACACTAACACATTCAGATCTCAATTTTGCAATAAATAAACTATCAAAATTTATGCATTGACCGATAGATACTCATTTTTGTCAACTCAAGAGAACACTTCGGTATCTTAAACATACATATAATTTTGGGTTACAACTAACTAGATCACCTGATCTCAATTTGGTGGTTTTCAGTGATGCCGACTGGGGGGTAACTTCGACTCTCAAATATCTACTTCTACCTATGTGGTTTATCTTGGGAACAATCCTATTTCCTGGTACTCTAAACGTCAACAGACAGTTGCACGCTCATCAACAGAAGCTGAATATCATGCAGTTGCTAGTACAACGGCAAAAATTATGTGGTTACAAAATCTTCTTACTGAGCTCCATATATCCTCATCTATCATTCCACATATTTATTGTGACAATGTTAGTACTACTTATGTTTGTTCCAATCCTATCAATCACTCATGCATGAAACATCTGGCACTTAACTATTATTTTGTACAAGAACAAGTACGATTGCAATATGTCCAGGTCTCTCATATTTCCATGACAAATCAGACTGTAAATGCTCTCACTAAACCATTGTCTCGTGTTCAGTTTGAGATTCTTCGATCCAAGATGAAAGTTTCTCCTTAACACTTCATCTTGCGAGGGCATGATAGAGATAAGAGTTATGATCGAGATAAAAGTTGAACACCAAGTCTTTTATAAGATTGTTAGTTTTGTGAGATGTGTATATTATCTGTTATATGATCTCGACAATCCTATATATATAAATGTACTGATACTCAATACGATATATAATAGTTCATATTAAATTCTTTTTCTTAAGTTAAAGCTTCTTAGATACAAGTTGGTTAACCTTTAACCTTAGTAACATATATCAATTTTAATGTTTGCATTTATATTGCAATGGGATACTTATCATTGAACTTCTTAGGTATACTTCTAGCAGACTCTTAATGTCTTTCAAGTCCAATTCAACTGTAGATTTCAACGAAATATTTTGTTTGTATTAATAATATGAAGTATCAAGTTTTTACTTAGCTCTCTCACGCCAAATTAGGAGCCTAATTATAGTTATTTCTTAATTTTTCCATCAGCGAATTATCACATTTTATAATCAAGTTTCAATGAAATTTAGTTTCTTCTTTGCAATTTCAACCCAGTAGGGTATGATATCATATGACATACTACTGTTAATAAAAGAAATATTATAGTTATTTATATTCTACTAACAGCCTTAACTATCAAATAGCTGTGGACCAGTGTCTTCTACTTGAAAGGATTGTAAATTTATTTCTCAGTTATGTTGATTTATTTCTCAGTTATGTTGATAATTTGACTAATTAAGTTACATAATTAGTTAATTCTTGACAAACTTTTTAATCTAGATGATTTTATTTAGTATGTAACCTTTTAGTAAAAAGTTGTGAATACAGATTTTATAATAGATCATTTTATAATATAACACTTTTTAAATTATTCTTTAAAATTTATAATATTATAATTTGCATATAACCTACTTTATTGTCACTAAACTTTGTAAAATCTTACCATAAATAAGATTCAGTTATGATTAGAATATTTAACAATAAACTTGAAGTTAAGGAATAATATCATATTTGATCTTGACAAAAAATAGTATTATACTATATTTTTATGTATTATTTTCAGTTTGGCCATCATTCAACATTCATAGTTCATACAATGATATTTCAAATTTTTTATAGTAATATTTTTAATCATTTAAAATAACAAGGTGGATCGTATTAACACTTTCAAGTACATAATGCAAATTATTACTCTTAAATTTTGAGGATTAAATTAAAAAATTAAACCATTTACCTATTTAAACTTATAAAAAATAGAACTTTAGTTTTGACATTTTAGTGTTTTTATATTTCATAAACTTAATCTTAAACAAGATTTAGAGTGAGTTTAATGAATCAATAATTTTTTTTTATTTTGACGACAATCGAAAAAGGTTAAGCACTAACAGAGGATGAATGGTGAAAACTATTAGTTTATATCCTACAGTCAATCGATTAATTTTAGTTTAGTGACAGAATAATTTAAATGTATTCTTTATTTTGTACATAATTGGTTGTATATGATAAATTCTATAGAATAATTATACATTGCAAAAGAAATTATGATAAGATTATAATTATGAAATTTATTTTGCATCTATATATTATCCCTATATTGTTATTGGTCATTGTTCTATTAAGACTGGACATTAACCGAACGTAAAAGGATTAGTATACGTTATATTTTTCCTTATGAAGGAAGAATTATTTCTTTATTTTGTGAATAGTATAAGGAATATATAGGACAATGTAGCCTAATCATCTCTTTAAATAAAAAAGAATCTAGTTATTCTCTAAGTAATAAAATGTCATTAATTCATATACTAATTAATTGAATGTTAACTAACTATCTATAGAGAATCAGTTAATTATCTCTAGAGATAACTATTTGATTATTTTTATAATATCAAAGATAATTAGTTGATTATTTCTATAATTTTAACACTCTCCATCAAGTTGGTGTATAGATATTGATCATGATCAACTTACTTAAAAAGAATTCAAAATTTTGTTTTAGTAGCCCTTTGGTGAAGATATCAATAACTTGTGTTGTAAGTACAAATGGTATGCAAATGAGTCCAATTTCAAGTTTTTCTTTTATAAAATGTCTATCAATCTCCATATGCTTTGTTCAATCATGTTGAACTATATTGTTGGCAATATTGATAGGTACTTTGTTATCATAATATAACTTCATTGGGTACTCTACTGGTTTCTTATACAATCTCGAATATTTGTTAGAACTTATTTTGTTAGTGTTGTCGTCCCCAAATAACTAAGTTAAATCTCAAATATGTAAGATGTGTTCTCTTAGGCTACTCTCTTATGTAAAAGAGGTATTAATGTTAATTTCTTAATCTTAATAAGTAACTTATGTCAACTAATGTTACTTTTTTGGAACATACTACATTCTTTCTTACTTCTTTGATTTTTGAAAAGGAGGATAATGATTTGTTGGCTTACAATATCACATATTAGCCCATTGATGTTACTTCTACACCTAATATTCTTACACCACCACCAATACCATGTACTCACTTAGCCTAATACATATTACATTACCCGTATACAAGTTCGATACATATTTCTTCTTCAACATCAACTCCAACAATTGATGATCCTGATCTCCATATTTCTCTTTGCAAGAGTAAACATTAAATTACTTATCTTATTTCATCTTTTGTTTCTTATGCTCACTTGTCTTCCTCTTGTTATTCTTTTATTGTCTCCCTTGATTTTGTGGGTCATTCAAAAATTATTCATAAAGGTTTACTCATCCTGGTTGTCATGATACTATGATGGAGGAGATGAATGTTTTAGATGCTAATAGTACATGAGATTTAATGAACTTCTTTATGGGAAAGAAAACAATTGAATACAAATAAGTGTTTACAGTCAAAGTCAATTATGATGGATTAGTGACTTGACTTGTGAAAAAGGCTATGCTCAGAATTATGGTGTGAATTATTTTGACACTTTCTCTTATTTTGCTAAATTAACCTCTATTCACCTATTGATTTCTATGTCAATTATTCATAATTGGCCCTTACATAAGTTAGACATATAAAAATGTCTTTTTACATAGTGACATTAATGAAGAAGTGTATATGGAGCAACCATTCAAGATTGTTGCTTAGGGGGAGTTTAGAAAGGTTTTCCATGTTCAAAATACCTTATATGGTCCTAAATAGAGTCCTCATGTTTGGTTTAAAAAATTTATTCATGCAATGGAAAGGTTTAGCATGAATAAGAGTAAGTTTAACCACTCAGTTTTCTATAAACATTCTAAATCTAGCGCCATTCTCCTGATTATGTGTAAGGATGATATTATCATTATAGGAAGTGACACTATAGGCATTTCATCTCTAAAGTCCTTTCTCCACAATTTCATACAAAAGATTTAGGAATTTTAAAATATTTTTGGAGAATAGAGATGACAAGAATTAAGACCAAAAATCAAGGGCTAAACTTTGTTATGGTGCATCCTAATTTACAACTTTCCAAAGATGAAAACTTATTTGAATATTATGAGAAATACAGAAGATTGATTATAAAAATGAACTATCTTATAATAATTCATCTAGATATGGCACAATTTGTCAGTGTTGTAAGTTAGTTATTTTCTTCCCCAAGCTTTCATAATTGGGTTATTCTACAATAGATCCCATGTTACTTAAAGGAAGTTTTTGGACAAGGGATATTGTATGAAAGTCATGAACATACACATATCAAGTGTTTCTCATATCATATTAGGCAAGTTCCAAGATTGATCGAAAATCAACTATTGGCTACTATGTCTCTATTGGAGGAAATTTAGTCTTATAGAAAGGTAATAAGCAAAATGTTATGTACAAGTCAAGTGTAGAATCTAAATATAAAGCTATGAAACAATCACTTTGCAATGTGTATATATAAGCTTTTAAGTGAAATTGATCTTAAAGACTCAATACCAAAAAATTTTGGGGTAATAACTAACTATTTTGCGTATTGCTTCTACTTTTATGTTTCATAAATGAATAGAGATTGATTGTCATTTTGTTTGTGAAGAAGTGTAGCAAAATTTGATCTTTACAAAAAAAATATGAAAATTAGAGAACTTATAGATATTTCTACAAAGGCTATAGTAGAACTTAGATTAATTATATTTGTAATAAATTAGTTATAATTACTATCTATATTTCAGATTTAAGGGGAATGCTACAATTGTATATTACAAATTATATGCAATTTTGCATATGTAGATTGTGTATAGCTTAATTATAAGGATTCCATTATTGTACTTATATAATTATTAGTTAAGTAATTAGTATATTTATGTATCTTGAACATCAAGTAAAAGATCTTTATACTCTTTGTTTCATAAGTGACATATAACATCATCAATTTTAAAGGGGAGCAAATTGTTTTTATGAAACTTCTACCTTTAGTTTATGCAATTATGTCCATACGATGTTAATCTGTACTATGATTGACAAAATCTTCTTAAAAGGCCACAGGTGGTCGGGCATACATTTTCAAACGCTTGGGGTTAATCTTGACAAAGAAGATGAAATGGATTGTCTTGTGGTTGCAGTAAACTTTTTACTTAAGGTGATATCTTTAGTTGTGAATGTAAATATATAGAATAGTATCTAAGTTACATTAACTCCCACTCAGCTCTCAGTTGTAACTACAACTCTATTAGTTGTTAAAGCAGTTATCAGCTATAGGTAATTAGTTTGTTAGCAGATTACTATCAGTTAATTCTTCTTCATTATAGTTTGTATATATAAGAGATATTAACATCAATAAAAAAAATAACAACTTTTCATTTTTGCTTCTTCTAGATAAATCTATTCATGGTATCAGAGCTATATGATCATTGGTTGCTAATAAAATACACATTTTACTACTACAAGTCAATGCTAATTATGAAAAAACTGATCATAGTAATGAAGCAAGATAACAGTACAAAAGCCAAATCATTGAAGATCCTTTACAGCTTCAATCATCATGGATATTCAACTCCATTTCCAAAGAGTAAGTTGATGCCTATTTATGCAAGAAATACTAAAAGAACTATGAGATGAATTATAGGAGAGATTTGGAGAAAGCAATGGACCTATGATATATCAAATTCATAGGGAGATAAATATGATTTGTCAAAGAATCATCAACGTTGCTAGATATTAGATAAGGTTAAAGAAATTGCAGGATGAGTTAAGTTGTTTGCTGTTGATTCCATAATGTATATATGGTTCATCAAAGGCCATAGGTGATATAAATCATATGAGTAGATTGATTTAGTTCTTGATGATATCAAAAATCAAATTCTTCTGACGAATCATGTTCCTAATGTGAATAAAACCTATTCGATGATATTAAGGGTTAAGAAGTAGAAAGAAGCACATGCTATGGAGGATATCTTTGAGCATAATGCTCTGTTATTGGCTAGAGGACATGATTTCAAGAAGGAAAGTGGAAAAGAATACAACAAAGAAAGCAATCAATAGTGTGATAAGAAAAAGAGAAGCAAAGAAAGATAGATTCTGCGATTATTGCAACATAGAGTGACATCTGAAAGAAACCTACTTCAAATTACATGAATATCTAGAGTAGTATAAGGGCAATAAGGAATAAAAAGAAAAGAAACAACTAAGAAAAGAAACAACTAAGAATGATGGCTACTATTGCTAACATGTTGTTTGAAGGAGTATCCAAAAGACACCTCGATAGATTGCAGAAATCACTATTTTTATCTAGTAAGAGGTTATAAAATACATAAAGGTAATGAATATTGGTGAGGGTAGTCACCAAATCAATTTTACTCATTTAGTACACTTTACAAGTTCTATAATTAAATTTTCTTTCAATTCAATTAATTTTGTTGAACGTAGTTCATAGATAATTGATATAGGAGCCTCAACTACATGACATCAGACTTTAACCTCTTTGATCAATCTAAAACCTAAAAGAATATGCACCAATTTTCTTGCCTACAGGATAAGTCACTGGTTCATCAAATAGGCGATATAACCATAAATTCCTCCCTTGCACTTATCACTACTCTTCATATATCAAGCTTTAAATTCAACTTACTTTCCGTTCACAAACTTACTAACTTTTCTGGCATTAAGACTAAAAGATGTCATATTTTATGAATCTGTGTATCCTTATGCCTAAACCAATAACAATATCAAACCACATAATAATACAACTCCTCTTCTATTAATTCCTCAAAATGAATCTTTTTCAACACTTCCTAACGACTTCTATTACCCTTTACCGATACCACTTATAGATGATACAGAGGTTTCCATACAACCAGTTGAAAAACCAAATTTTGAACCTACCCGAACTCATCCTCAACCTCCTCTACCTAAGTTACCCACCAAACAAAGCACTAGAATCAAGTATCGGTCTACAAAACTAAAAAAATTATGTCTCAAACATAAATACTTCTTCATGTGAGCTTCTCTTCTACTGCTACAAAATTCTTAGATTAGTCAACTAATCTAGGTACATCCTATACTCCTCCATCTTTTCCTTTTCTTCAACCAAATTGTTTTACCCCACCATACTTAAATTTCATGGAAAATGTATCAAACATTCATGAACCTAGGAGCTACAATCAAGCTAAACTGAATGAAAATTAGGTTAAAGCCATGCAATAGTAGTTAAACGTATTAGAGCCATCAAAATCAAATGAACAAGACTTGACACCCTCACAAAGATTTCACTCTATACAATCAAAATATTTACGGTTCATTAAGCTCTCAAATCAAAACACAGCAAGTTATTTTCATAAGCTTGCTCAAGAATCATATCTTCGCCACCAAACAAAATGAACTTAATGTATAAATCAAAGGGACTTGATAAGGGTTGTAACATGACTTAGGTAAGGTATGACAAAAAAAGATTTTTGGCTAAATAAATTGAAGGGAATCATAGGACCCCGAACCTTTCTATTAAATGAGAAATTGTTGGCGATTATTCATGTGTAAAAAGAAAGAAAAAAATTCTTGAACTTGAAATGAAATAGAAAAGATGGTTTAGACACAAGATGGGTTATATGTGATATGTTGGAAGTTA
>JAOSBK010000006.1:35457939-35470895 GCA_027568895.1 Erythroxylum shatona | reverse complement strand
TTCCAACGCGATCATTTTGTTTTGTTTACAATGTTTGAGTTCTCGGATGTCGGAAATATTTGTTTCAGTTCGATTGATTCGTTTGTCTGCTTTGATCCGATTCGATTCGCATTCTATTCTTTTGCATTTGATTCGCATTTTGTCTGTTTCGTTTCGCTTTGTAATTTGTTCTTATGTTTCCACCATGCATTTTGTTATCCGATTTTTCGTTTGATTCGTTCTGCCGCTTGTTTTTTGTTTCCGTTTTCCTTTTTTCCGGTTGGGGTCCGGTTCCGAGATCGGGTCCCAACATATATGGTATGTACACGTTATTGCTCTCTTCTTTCTCTCTATATGGAGTGCATTGTATGAATAATTTCAAAGTTGTCAATTGCGATCTTATTTAGAAAGCACAACTCCTAAGCAACCAAAGTGGGTCACTTATTTGTGATTCGTTGAACTTAAAAAGATGAAGAGATTTAGGATGAACAGGGACCTCTGCTACTGCCTGTCTTTGCTTTATTCCATACAACCTATTGTTTAAAATTAGAGAGGACCAAATAGATGTGAATAGTGGTGATAGTGTAGCATGGATCATAGATGTTCTAAATAATATGCACAAAAGCCCATGAGTGTTAGATGTTAAGACTTCGAGAGGAGTACTAAGTCATTGAGCACCAACTAATGATTAAGTGTGTATTGTAGAAAGTTAGGAGTGTGTAAATGAAGGAATGTTTTCAATGGAACTTCCTTCTTTATGTGTTGGATGTATTTGTGTGCTCAACATCAACTATCATATCAGCTCGTAATTATTGGATATTATAGTTGATGCTGACGACTATGAGCAACTTGGTTTAAAGACATTTCATTCTGAACAATAGATTATGTTAAGCTATATGGGCCAAAGTTGTTACTTGTTGCATGGCTAGATGTATAGATATATTAATGGTGAATCACGTGTCTCACAAATTGAAATTGTCAATAAATATGTAGACATATACATAATGTGTAATTCATAAAACTTGACCTCAATTTGTAATTTTTTTACAGATTTTTTATTTGGATAAGATACATGTGAATCATCCCTTAAAGTGGGTAAATATGATAAGGGTTACAAGTTGGGATGACGTCAACATAAATAAGACCTTAGATGCTAATATTGTATCAAAGCAAGAATATGAGGAGATTTGTCATAACCCCAATCTTGGACTGTGACTGGTGCTAAAGGAGTAATAAAGTCAAGGTTTACTGGACCTTTAGTAAGCCTAAAATGTCATCAAATCCTTATATCCATAATAAAGATAAGCTTTGAAAATGATCAAAGTCATACTTTGATAAATCAAACAATCCTAACAATATCCAATCCACAATGTGCTACAACATTGAGATTTTAATAAATCCAATTCATAATTTAGGTATACCAAATTCTAACCTAAGCAGCCTCATTTAAATCAATACATCCAAGTAGTCTCAATTTTAATCATCAACGACTCAAATTTAATCACAATGTGCTACAACATTAAGGTTTTAATAAATCCAATTCATAATGTAGGTATACCAAATTCTAACCCAAACACCCTCATTTATAATCAGTACATCTAGGTAGTCTCAATTATAATCATCAACGACTCAAATTTAATCAGTTTCATACATTTCCATATGAATATAACCCTTTCCAAATTTTTTTAATCTCACAAACTATCAAGAATTTCAATACATCACTTTTATGAAAATTGATCTACATAATATTTGAAAATTTTAAAAATTATTTTCAAAATACGAGTGTTGGAAGTTGGAAGTGAATAATAATTTATAAGAAAAATAGTTGAAGAAGAAATGAACTTAAGTTTTTATATGCTTTTATCCTTATTGGTTCATTATGAGTAATTTAACAAATATTTAGATCATTATATTCTCTCTCGCTTATAAAAAAAAATCGTTTTTGAATTTTAAATCTCACCTCATTATTGAAATAGATGCTAGTATTGACTCAACATATCTAGCTCTATCTCCTATGTACAGTTATCTATGGTATAATTACTAAATAACACTTTCACCATTGATATCTTTCTTGATCCTAGCCAGCGAATCTAATAATCTCCTTGGCAACAGGTTGTTTTTCATATCTCAAATTGCCATCAATCTCCACATTGGCTAAAGGATATGAGAAGAATCTGAAATATACTTTCTCAACATCGACATGTTAAATACGAGATGAACTCTAGATAAGTTAGATGGTAATACCAACCTATATACCACTTCACCCACTCTAGATATAATTTCAAATGGATCGTTATACGTTGGAGCTAGTTTACCTTTCTTACCAAATCTCATCACTCCTTTCATTGGTGATATTTTCAAAAATACCATGCCACCTACTAAGAATCTCATGTCTTTCTTCTTTGGATTTGCATAACTTTTTGTCTATTACTAAAAACTATTTTCAATCTTTGCTTAATAGTAGGGATCCTATTGGAAGTGATTTGTAATAAGTTAGGTCCTGTCAATTGCCTTCACCAATTTCCCAACATAAAGGTGATATGCATTTTCTTCCATACAAATCTTCATAAGGAGCCATTTCAATACTAGCATGGTAACTATTGTTATAAGCAAATTTAATCAGTGGCAAATGCAAATCCAAATGACTTCCAAAATCAATAACACATATCCTAAACATATCCACTAAATTCTGAATAATTCTCTCAGACTGACCATCTGTTTGAGGATGAAAAATAGTGTTGAAGTCCAATCTTGTACCTAAAGCTTTATGCAACACTTACTAAAAACTAATCTAAAGTTTGGATCTATACCAGAAACCATAAATTGTGGTACCCTATGCAAGCACACAATTTTATTAACATACAACCTAGCCAACTTGTCAGTTAAATAAATCTTCTTGATAAATAAGAAGTGTGTGGGCTTTATTAATCTATCCACAAGCACCCATATGGCATTATATTCTGTATTAGTGCAGGGCATTCTAGTCATAAAATCCATAATAATTATAAGAGTTGTAATAATTCAGAAGGTCTTTTACTCGCTAACATATTAGGCACCTAGACACAAATTCCACAATATCCTTTTTTTCATTCCACTCCACCAATACATGCCTTAGAGATCATGATACATTTTAGTGGAGCTTGGATGAATGCTATAAGCCATAAGATGTACCTCCTCTATAAGCTTCTTTCTTAATTTATCAACATCCAGTATATACACTTTAGTACCCATCCTCAGAATACCAAAACCATCCACAGTAAAATTCTTAGCTCGATCCTCTTGAATCTCTTCAACTATCTTAGACAACTGAGGGTTTTTGGATTGAGTAGCCTTGACTCTCTCTAAAAACATTAATCTAATCACAAATTGTACTAACAAACATCCCAATCTTGATATCTTCCATTACAATCCTAAGCCAACTAACTAGTACAACTCTTAAATTAAGTTTCTCCTTGCAGAGTTGATGTGAGAAAGATTACTAGATGATTTTTTGCTTAGAGCATCAGCTACTACATTAGCTTTACTTGGGTGATACAAAATATAACAATCATAATCTTTCAGAAGCTCCATCCATCTTCATTGCCTCAAGTTTAGATCCCTTTGCTAAAAAATATATTTCAAACTTTTATTATCAGTATAGATCTCACAAGTCGGACCATATAGATAATGTCTCCAAATCTTAAGTGCAAACACTACAACTGCCATTTCCAAGTCATAAGTAGGATAGTTTTGCTCATGTTTCTTTAGTTATCTAGAAGCATAAGCCACTACCTGTCTGTGTTGCATAAGCACATAATCAAACCAACTAGAAGCATCACAATTCATTGTAAATGCATCCAATCCTGAAGGTAAGGTCAACACTGGAGCTGATGTTAACCTATTGTTAAGTTGCTAGAAGCTATCCTCACAAGCCTCTAACCAAACACATTTAGATTTTTCTGAGTTAACTTAGTCAAAGGTGTAGCAGTTTGAGAGAAATCTCGAACAAATATCTGATAATAGCTCGCTAAGCATAAAAGCCTCTGAATCTTAGTAATAGTAGTAGGTATTGGCCATTATGTGATAACTTCAATCTTCTTAGGATCCACTTAAATGTCATCTTTAGACGTCACATGTCCCAAGAAGACTACATAATCTAACCAAAATTCACACTTAGAAAATTTAGCATGCAACTTATGCTCCCTTGAAGTTTGTAAAACCATTCTTAAATGTACTATATGTTCTTCTTCACTCTTAAAATACACTAAGATGTCATCAATGAATACAATGACAATTATATCTAGAAAAGTTCTAAACACCATATTCATCAAATTCATAAAGATTACAGAAGCATTAGTCAACTCAAAGGACATCGCCAAAAATTCATAATGACCATGCCTTGTACGAAAAACAGTTTTTGGAACATCTTCTCCTCTAATCCTCAATTGATGATAACCAAACCTCAAATCAATCTTAGAGTTGGTCAAACAAATAATCGATTCTTGGAAATGGATACTTATTCTTAATCTTCACTTTATTCAATTCTCTGTAATCAATACAGAGTCGGAGGCTACCATCTTTCTTCTTTACAAATAATATTGGTGCACCTTATAGAGAAGTACTAAATATGATAAATTCCCTGCCTAATAATTCATGTAATTGCTCTTTAAGCTCCTTTAACTCTGTGAGAGCCATCCTATAAGGTGTAATCGAGATAGGAGTTGTACCTAATACTACATCAATGCAAAATGCAATCTATCCCTCTCTATAGGCAAACCTGGCAACCCTTCAAGAAACACGTAAGGAAATTCACATACAATTAGGACATCATCAACTGAACCCCTCTCTGTTAAAGTATCTCTCAGTAAGGCCAAATACAATTGACAACCTCGTTAAAGCATCTTTTTAGTAGTAATGGTAGATATAAGGTTTTGAGGAGCTTCCCCTTTGTCTTCTCTAAATTAGAATTCAACATCATTAAGAATCCTAAAAATCTCTAACTTCTCTTGCAATCCAAAGTAGCAAAGTGTTGTGACAGCTAATCCATACCCAAAATCACATCCAGTGATAATAAATTAGCCATTAATTCTCTACCCTTTATCAACACCAGACAAGAAGGAAAAATAGTTTCGATATTCAGGGATTCACCTAGAGGGGTGGCTATTGATAAAGGAGTTACTAATCTGGTTACCTACCAACCAATCCTTGATGTGAAAACATCATATATAAATAAATGGGTAGCATCTATGTCAAATAAAACTCTAGCATTAACATCACAAACCGATACAATACCTGTTATAACTACATTAGAGGTCTCAGCATCTTGTGGGGTAAGCATTCCTGTCCTCTTCTTGATTGCTGAGAGGTTGACCCCTACCCAAAACCTCTAGTACCAGACCTATCCTTAGGCTAGAATCTGCCCCCAAACCTACCTCCTGATCCATGACCTTACTGGCCTACAACATGAGATTCACTCTAGTACTGCGCTTGATTTTAAGGCTGAACTTGATGTGGTAGCTATACCATGCTAGCAAAGGAACCTTGAGAAAATTGTCTTTGAAACAAAAAATTAGGGTACTCTCTAGCAAAATGCTTAATTTGATCACATCGAAAGCAAGCATCTAGAGGAAAATGGCAAGGTCCTTGATGGACTCTACCCCAACTTTGATAAGTAGTGCTTCTAGAGCAAGAAGTACTATATCTAGAACTCCGCCCACTGCGACCACTACCCACTCTAGGTCCAAATCTAATTGATCTTATTGGATCCCTATGATCATATCTTTTATTCTTATGCCAGTAAATCATGACCTCGTTGAGATTGTCCATGTTGCTCTCCACTTACACCTATCACCGATGATGGTGAACTATAGCTTCCAGCCCCAATACCACTAGTTTGGTAAGGATCAAGAATGGTGCCCTCCATGATGTGGTGCCTTTCCATCTTTCTAGCCTCATTTATGGCACCTTTTAAAGTCTGACCCTCTGAATGAAGTCCTACATATAAGGGACCTAAATTGGTAATTTAAAGTCCCACTATCCATCTCTTGTCTGTCATATCCTCTACGTTTCTCATCAGTAGATAAAACTCAGTAGTATACTCCTCAACTGACCTATCACCTCTCTTAAGGTGTAACAATTGCCACATGTAAGCATCTCTCTACGGTGGTGGACAAAATTGTCTCGTGAATCTTTGTTTAAACTCACCTTAAGATAAGGTAATCATAATTGGATGAATAACCTAGATAAAACAATCCAATGCAATCGTCTAAGCTGATAAATCAACAACGTGAATCCTATGTGAATCTGTATATGCCATTATAATTATAGTATGAGACTTAATACCATTGAAAAAGTCCATGGCATCCCTTATACCATCAAAAGTAATCAAACCAATCATAGTGTAATGTAAGACAATTTCTACATCCGTCATACCTTGGCCTCTATTTTTAGATATCTGTTATATTAAAGGGATAGTTTGATTCAAAGCGCCTATAGTATTTAGTAATCTTATAATAGTAGTTGCTAGAGTAGCAGCATCTAAACCCTATATTGTTGACTCACCTTGAGTTTGAAAATTTGGCTACCGTGCAGTGGCTCTAGGCCTACCCATTCGCTTTAGAGCTATGACATCTTCAAGAATTGATTCTCTATCAACCGTCCCTTCTACCTTACGAGTTCGCGCTGAAGTTCTTCTCCTCCTTATGATCAAAGAATAACGAAAGGCTTTAGATACAATAAAAGTTATAACAATACTACAAAAGGGAGGAAGTGCAGGCAACAATTTAAAACAAACATGATCCCAATGTCGCAGTACTTCAAAGAGAAATTTGACTCAATTCTGATCAACTTAACAACTCAAATTTAATCCTAAGGCTCTAATACTAACTTTTTCACCACCCCAACCTTAGGCCACAATTAACACTAAAGGAGCAATAAACTCAAGGTTTACTAGACCCTTAGCAAGCCTAAAATGCCATCAAATCCCTATATTCATAATAAAGATAAGATTGCAAAATGATCAAACCCTTACTTATAATAGTCTAATAGTCCTAACAATATCCAATCCATAATATGATATAACGTTGAGGTAGTTAATATAAGGGAAATCCAACATATACAAGACTACTGCAGCTCTAGAGTCAAAGGTCACCAAGAAACATACATTGAATCACCAAAGAAGAGGAAGATCGATGAAGTACCGTATTACAAAAGAATTGAAAAGAAGATCTTGAAAATGTTTGAGGGAGTTAGATCTCGCCAAGTGAATTAATAATATGGTTATGCTATGCACTCCTAAGGATTATATATATTGGACTCACTTACATAATGGACTCACGATTTGTATTAAGTAATCTTAGCATCTTTAGTTATGAAAAAAGGGGAATAGATGTTATAATGGAGTTGAATTTAAGTTGTAATGTTATTAGGCAAACGTAAAACCAAATGTTATAGGGAAACATAGATAAAATCTTGATACACTATTGATTTCTTACGTATTGTTTCAAAGTATGCAAAAAAAATATTGGTAAGGATTTGGATGTTGGCATTGATGTATGCACAAAGACTTATATATGTGTATTTTCTTTATTTTTTATTACCTAAAAATATTGTATCTTATGAAATAATAGTTTAACTAATGATTTGGAGTTGAATATTCTTCTAATTATAGTTTTTGGTCCTCATACTTTATAATGATCATTGGTGATATTATTGTTGTGTTTAATTAAAAGGAGGAAATATTATGATATTAGACTCAAATCATGATGACGACATTAACCAGAACTTGAGTGGAGCATTAGTGGCTTATAAATTGAGATTTGTAATATGTGTGATAAGATAAGATCCCATTGCATTTTCTTATAATATAAAAACTTATTTTAAGGCTACAAGTACTTGTTTTATTGTAGATGAAGATGTCACTCAGTTTGCAATGCGATGTTATAGTTTTTAAATCCATATTGCCTATCTTTTATGGAGGAGAATACTTGAGATAAGAGAATAAGTAAAAATAATAATATTTTGTAAATATCAATCTGAATGCATTGTTACATTTTTTAATTACACATTATGATTGTGCTAACTTATAAGGAATGAATAATATTTTGACTAATTCAACTGTTGTTTTACAAAATAATGACAACAGGATTTACCTATGTTGTGCCTTTTGGTGTAGAATTGGGTACTTGAATAAGAAATTATGGTAGATTGATTTGTGTATGTTGTATATATATTTAACATGGAATATATTGTTATTTATACGTTTAACTTGTAATGGAAGCGATCAATGAAGATCTGAAAGCACTTATGCAATTGAGTGATGTCAAATGATTATAGCTTCTTATGTCATCTATACCTTCCTCTTGTAACTAAACTACATATAAAAGCATGCATATGCAAAGCTATTCAATTATTGTTTGTAATTTAATTATTATATTGTATATTATTTTTTGGCATATAATGTAAAGATTATTAGGTTATAACCCTATTTTATAATTTGAATTTAATTATGTATTTGTAAGGTTGTTGCCTAATTCATATGATTATCCTAACTTAGGGTGGTATATTGTATGGTGGTCACTATTATATAAATGGAAAAGGATTATGGTTAAGATATAGATGTAATATTATGATCCATTTCAATTAATATAAAATTTGTAAATAATAAATAATCCTTTAGTCAATTATTTGAAAACTCCAAATACCATAAGTTTGTAATAATATAATCTCACCTTAAAAAAGACAAATCAATATTCTTTAAGAAAAATATCAATGCTATATATCAAAATTGCACAATATATTTTGCTTCGATCACTTATTCGTCGCAAAAAGGGACAAGGGAGGAAAAAGAAAATTGTCACAAATGACATATTGCAACGTTTTGTTTTGGTGGCTAAACATAATTAGCTTCATTAGTGCAGACATAGGTAATAATGTTTAGCGACGATTTGTTTTTGGTAGCAGAATATGTTTAACTACATTTTTTAAAACATAGCTGAAGGTTATTGGCAAAATTTTGTGAAATATAGCTAAAAAGTTTTGGTGACAATTTTGTAATTGTAGCTAAAAAGTTTTGTTGATGAATTTTTTCTATTACACTTTCTTATTTATCATTTAATTATCATTATTGATAATATTTTTAATTCATCTTATTGATTTTAACATTGTTTGAATTATAATTAAGTAAATTAAAATAAAATAAAAATAATTTAAAATTAGATGCATTTTATGTAAAATAAAATGTTATTAAATATTAATTACAAAAGTTAAGAAAAAAATATGTACAAACTAAGACTCCTCATCGTCACTACTACTTACATACTTTGACCCTAAATATTTATTTGACCATTTTTTAAACTTGGTCAACTCTCTTCCAGTACGGTCTAATTTTTGTTTATTACATTGTAAATTTTCTTTAGCACACTGTAACTTTTCTTTTATACAATTTAACTTTTCTTCATTATATTGTAACTGAGCCTTAAGGAACTGGTTTCATCTTAAAGCGTCGTTACATATGTTAGTCGTGATGATGATGAACTAATTGGCTTAGGACCATACCTAAGACCTTTGATGTACACTGATCTTATACCAAGGACATTTTTGCAAATGTCATCCATATTGGGCTCATTTTCGTTAGACAACGATCTCTATAACAACTTATGCATCTTATCCTAAAATTTAAAGCACAATAGAGATTTAATTCAAATATTATTAATTAGCATTACGTAAATAAATAAACGTAAAAATTAATTTTTTTTATACTTATATAATTATTCTGTGCTTCTTCAAACATCCAGCCTTCACATTCCTTGTAGTGTGTCAATTTGTAAAGTATGATCCTATCACACTCTTGTCCATGTAGTTGATTCTGACTTTGTTATATGAATTAAAAAAATTGAAACATAATAGAATATATTGTATTTACTAATATAATAATAACTTCTAAACAAAAAACTTATAAATTCTTGTTGTACAACAACAAATGATCTGGAGCTAGTATTGTGAGGAGTTTCCATTTTTCTTCAATTAACCTTGGCTTTCTCAAACTTTTCCTAAATAAATAAAAGAAATAATCATTAAATAGTGTAACAAAATTAATGAAAGAAAATGTGAAGAGAAAGAAGACAAACATTGACCCTGGCAGAGGACCAATAATCTCACATTTCACTCCAATTTCTAAAGTCACCCATTTAGCAACATGTCTCTTTGCCTCCCCATATGAAGGAAAAGACTTATAGTATTTATGGAGTTGATAGGGATCATCCTTTATTTCAACAGTGAACTCACACAACTTAAAACTTCAAGCTTATTGATATCGACGATATTGAGCTTCATCTGTGAACAATACGTATAAGTTAAATTAATCTTTAAATAAGTAAAACAAAATTACATATAATTAAATAAATTGAAAGATTACTGAAACTTTGTCTAAAGCATTCCGTAGCAAGTTTTTTTCCTTAAACTATCTAGCATGCTAAAGGCAAGGCAATTCATTCCTAACAAAGACTCCTAGCTCACTGAATAATTTTGTTAATTGGATCTTGTCAAAAAGAGGATGTTGCCTAGGGTTAATATGCACATATAGCTTACTGTTTATTACAACATTCATGCATTGCATCTCAAAACCTTTAGTGATGCCTATACCTCTTTTTCTTATGTCGATATTAGAACCTGACAACAAAATAATAATGATAAGAAAAACACATTAAACATGTACATAGATATTTGAGCATAAATCTAATTATAGGTGGTTAAGATTAATATATCTTAAGATCTCTCAGCATTAGTTGAGGTAGATAGAGGTTGTTGCTGACTGGCTTCATTGGTGGATGAAGTCAGTGGTGGTTGTTTGATAGGGTCGGATTAATCTGGTTATTGTGGGGGAGGAACATCTTCGGTAGTTGCCACCTCTTTCCCTTGTTTCTGCAATGTGCCGTTATATTGAACATTTATAAATGAAACATTAAAATTACGCATAATTTTTACTCAAACATCAACATTCTATATTAGTATAAGTCAAACATTAACATTTCATATAAATATAAGTTAAACATCAACGTTCCTAAAAAAAGAAAAGTCAAACATGAACATTTCGCATAAACATAACTCAAACACTAACATTCCGTTGAAACATAACTCAAACACAGACCAACATTCTGAATAACAAAACTCAACCACATACCAACATTTTGCATAACATAACTTAAACACCAACATTCCATATAAACATAACTTAAATACCAACATTCCACAAAAACATAACTCAAACACACACCGCCATTCTGCATAATATAAAACACACCCCAACATTTTGCATAACATAACTTAAATACCAACCAAAATTCTGCATAACATAACTTGAATTCATCACACCCCAAAACATAACTTAAACACACACCAACATTCTGCATAATATAAAACATACATTAACATTCGGTATAACATAACTCAAACACCAAAATTTCGTATACATATGGCAAACACTAACAATCCGCATAATCATAATTAAAAGAACAGTATTTGCATAAACATAACTCAACACCAACATTCCACATAAACTTAAGTAAAACATCAACAATACGCATTATCATAAGAGAAATATCAACAATACGGATTAACATAACTCAAACATCAATATAACATTTGAAATAGTATAAACAATTTATTTGCCTTCAATCATCATGATCAAGATTTTGGAAATCATCATCATTAATTACATTATCATTGGACTCTTCATCACTAATATATTCGACCAAAGTATCATCATTATTATTTAATTCATCATGAGTATAGTCTTCATCTTTTTGTACGATAACATTGGCTTATACTTTATCTAGTTGTACTATATTAGGATCAACATCTCTCCTATGGAATGATGATATATATGTATCTTTTATTTGAATGGCTTCATTATTAAACTCTAATTCAATCTCTTGATATACTTCATCTCCATCCTCACTCATTTGACTATTATCCCTTTTGGTGTTGAAAATTTTGAAAAACCTTCCAATTGCTACCCAGTATAGTATTATTGAGGTAGAAAACTTGCTTCACTTGACTTGCAAGGACAAAAGGGTCAATATCATAACATGTCTTACTAACATTGATGTTACTTTTATTCATATTCACTTTCATGTCAGTAAGATTAAGTTGTTTTCACTTAAATAGAACAAATTTCTTATCCTTGATGTTGTGCAACTTTATTATTTGAAAGATGACACTGTAGAAGTCAATAAAAATGTCATCATGATATCCCTAAATAATAACCCCACAAATTTTGCTTCTAAGTCGATCGTTTTAATCTTGTATGTGAAATCTCACCTTATTAACAATGTAACTTGTATATTTTTACACAAATATGAGGCCCACGTGCCAAACAATATAATGTTATTGTTACCTCTTGCATGTTACGGTTATGTAATCGCATCATCTATATGACATAATGAAATTATAAGTTAATGTGACATACAAATTGTCATAAGTTCATAATATATAATCAATATATAACTTACTTGATTCTTAAACCATTATAGAAACTTAATCTTATGTCTTTCTTCAACGTTGATAATTCCTTTGCTTCAAATCAACTCTTTATGCTCGTTATTTAAAAAAGTAAACAGAGACAACGAAATGAGATTCAATCACAAAATTCTAATATGAATTTTTGAATCAAAAGTAATGTACATACTCCATATATATATATCGACTTCCTCACAATTGTTCAAAATATACTAATGGACGATTTCGAGTTCGTCTTTAGTTAACTCTACATATTTACCCACACCAAGTACCCTCACTTTTTGGGAGAAAATTGACAAGCTACCATCTTGATCAAAATCAAAGTTACGTTATGGTCTATTAAATCTGTAACATCCCACTCCCGACGGGAAGGGTAGAATAGTAATTTGGAAAAGGATGAGAGTAATTGGGACTAATTAAGATTGTTCATGCATACTGGTAGTTATGAACAGTGAATTTATGCACATGAAAAATACCTGTAC
>JAOSBK010000006.1:35438330-35453999 GCA_027568895.1 Erythroxylum shatona | reverse complement strand
CTTGGCTTGACAAGTGACAAGTGTCACTTGTTAAGCCAAGTCTTAAAGTTCACGATTCTTTTAACTTGGAAGAGTAAGTTAATTATTTTGCTCTTGTCTTCTTCTTCTTTTTCATGACTTTCTTCACTTCCTCAAATTTTCTTACCAACCTCCATCAATGTTAAACCTAGCTTTCTTGTCTTTCACCTGCTACTCTCACCTTGTTGTCTCCTTCATTTGCCATAAGAAACCTAAACCTCCCAACCTCCATGATAATGTACGTGAGTTGCGTGAGAAGCTAGGGCTTTTTGATGTTTTTGAAGAATTTGGAGTTTTAGCAAGTAAGTATCATGTTAATTCTTATAAGTAGTATGAATATAAAGCAAATATGGTGATTAATTGACCTTACATGATTATGAGAATAGTGGGAATTATACATGTGCATCGTGGATAAAGAATGGGAATATTGATTCTTGTTTTTATGTTTCTGATGACTAATATTTCATAAGTTGTTGTAAAGACGAGTTTGAAATAGAAACATCATTGAAAATGGTGTAGGAAAAAGTGCAAAAAATGTAAAGAATGTGTATATGAAATGTTTTGTTTTTGATATTATGATCAAACATAGAGTATGATTTGTTTGTGATTGAAATTGAACTGAAATTATAGTAGGAATGAAGATGAAATATTGAGGAAATAAGCTAGAAGAGATAGACTAAGCAACAAAGATGATCTAAGACGAAAAAGATGATCAAGGGTGCTGGAAAATGTGCAGATGATGTGTTTTCACTAAACATGCATCTGTATTTTAACTTGATTTTAACCTGTAGACCTCCAAATGAGATGAGTTTAACTTTTTATTAAACTAGAGACATATGGCTATATTTTTTACGAAGAAATTGAAATTTAATTCTGTCTCTAAGAATTTCAAAATTTTTTCTGAATTTGAGTTTTTGGATTTTGTTATAGTTTGGGAATAGTCTATAGTATTTTAGGTATAAATTCCTGAATATTGGACCACATTGCATGAAATTAGTTTCATTAGAAACTTAAGATATAAAGGAATAATTGTTTAGAAGAATGTTTTGCCTAAAATTTTCATTTTCCTTGTCAAAATGGCCATGAAAAATTAACCTGAAAGTTTATTTTGAGAAGAACCAGAATGAAGCTTGAATAAAAGGTAGTGCATGATTGTGCTTGCACGATCATAAGAAAATGAGTTATTAAGGGATTTCACAATTGTGCAAAAGCACGATCGTGACAATGGAGGATCAATTAGAAGTGCACGATCGTGCATAATAAAGGTATACTGTTGTTTGATAGCTTTAAACACCTTTCACTCTTTTAGACATAACTTTTTCTCCCGATCTCCAAATGATGTGAAATTTGAACCAACAAACTCCTAACACATTTTTTCCCTCTCCAAAAAAAAGTTATGGTCATCTAAAATGAAAATGATGAAGTGTACTAGAGTATTGTTAAATGGAGTGTTTTCGCTAAATAGGCATCGATATTTTGGCCATATTTTGATTTGTAGATGGCCAAATGAGATGATTTTTGATCTAGAGTAAGCCAGAGATATATGGATACAAATTTACTAAAGAAATAGAATTTCAATTTTTTCTATAAGAATTCCAAAATCTGGCTTGAAATTGTGCAAATTTGTGATATGTATAAATGTATATTGCATGATATAGAGGAGCATTTGGAACGTCAATATCCAAACATTGTCGAGACTTTAAGACAATAGCTTCTAGAGCAGTCTGTGAGTAACCTAGATGGTCTCACTTAATTATTTGTTTGTTATAAATTATGTTCTGAGTTATCTTTGAATGTGGACTTGATTGTGCTGATTCCGCACACTAAAGGTCCGAGGCTTATGATGCATAAATGTGATATTTGAAGTGCTCCTTATATGTGAATGTGAAGAAATAAGTGTTACTCAACATGATTATTGAATGCCGAACCAAGTTTCGATGATAAATATAAATGAGACTATGAATGTGAGTGATTAAAATAATGATTTATTGAATATGTGTGATGCATTTCATTATATGAATGCATGATCGGATAATGAGAATTGTGACTTAAGTAGCCACTGAAAATGAGCTTAAAGCTCGAAATGTGATTAAGAGCCAAAGGGTCGCTATGTATAATGAGCCTTGTATCCCCAATGGACAAGGGACAGTGTCAATGAGCTCGATATTCATAATAGATACTATACAATTTAGGCACTCAGTCATAACAACGTAATAATCAAATGTGAGTCTCACGAGCATTGCATATACATTCAATACGTGTGTTTGATTGACTGAAATATATTGTGTACATGTATTTGAATGAGAGCGGACATGTGAAGTAAATGATATGTGATGCAATATGCTAAATGAAAAGATGTGAATTATGTGTTTATATGTGTTGATGTGTTGTATGAACCTTCTAGGATGGTTTCCTTACTGAGTTCGCAAAACTCACGAAAATTGCAATGTTGATTTTTCATGATTGAGAGAGGACGTTAGCGACAGAGGGACTCTACAAAAAACATAATTCTTGTACTTTTAGGTAGAAAAAATGGCTCAAAGGTCGATCAGCTGAGACTGAAGGATTAGATAGAAATTTTTGTATAATTCCTCTTTCTTGTAGTGTGTTTTGTATTAGGTTTTGGATGATGTACATATTTGGATGGTTTTGTAAAGCTACAATGTACATATTCGGTTTTTTAATTTAGTTGGTTTTTAATATTGTGTCTTTTCTTTATGATATGTTATAAGAGAATATAAATGATGATGTCATGACTAAGTGATTGTAGTCACTGCTCTAACATCTTATTATCATAGGTTATACAGCGGAATGTCTTCAGAGTGTTTCGGTATGTATTCTATGACAGTGGGGTGTTACATTGGTTGGTATCAGAGCATGGTTGGCATCCATAGGGACATATAGGAATATTAGACATGAAATATCATGAGAAATGTGGATAATAATTGAAGTTATTGTCTATTATAGGTCATCCGCCATAGGTTATCAAATGGGACAATCAGCTGACTTAGAATCAACAGGAGCCAGTAGAGAGTCCTCTATACCACGACCTAAAGTAATGCCTCCTAGAATTCCCGAGAGAAGGGAGAGGAGGTACGATAGGCTGCAAAAGCAGGGGGCTATGGACTTCTATAGAAGTACAAACCCTGCAAAGGCCGAGGGATAGCTAAAGAGAACAGAGAGAGTTTTCAACTAGATAGACCGCGAGTCAGATAAAAAGTTCAATTATGTGGTATCTTTACTGCAAGGCCTAGCATATCAATGGTGGAAGACTGTTCTAGGCAGTACCACTGGGCCTTGTAATCTGAAGTGGGAAGACTTCCTGAGGGTCTTCAAGGAGAATTACACGCCCAAGATCTACCTGGACAAAAAGATGAAAGAGTTTTTAGATCTGAAGTAGGGCAGATTATCGATATCAGAGTATAAGATTAAGTTTAATGAGCTAATGGGGTAAGCTACTTCCTTGATCCCTACTGAAGAAGATAATTGTAGAAGATTTGAAGATGGGATGAATATGGAGATCAGGACAAGACTAGCAATCACCAACCGAAGCAGTTTACTGAGTTAAGGGCCACCTTGATCAGAATTGAGTAGTTATTGAGAGAGGCCTAATGAATTTCTATTGGCCCCCAAATTTTTCTCTTGATAAATAAGCATGATTATATTAATTTTGGGATCTTGTTAGATTAGTGTATGTTGGAAATGATTAGCATGTTAATGTTAATGAGATTATGTTACATAGGTGAATTAAATTAAAAGTTAAAGTGATAAGTTGCATAAGGGGTGTTTTGGGGAGATCCCTTAAGTGGGAAGGCTTTAAAGCTTTAAGGGAGGGATAAAAATGGGTTATTGGCTTGTATTTTTAAAACGCCAAAACGTGGTGAGGAAGAACAAAGTAGAGAAAGCACAAAAGTAAGAAAGAAGGTAGATAGAGTGTCGTGGGTTTAGAGGGAGAAAAGAATTTTGAGCTACGTCTTGATTTTTCTCAACCTTCAAAAGGGATTTTGAGAGTGATCGAGAAGGGAAAAATATAGGGGAAGATAAGAGCCTTCTTTTGAACCAAGCATTTCTTCGTTTGGAGAAGATTTGAGGTAAGAGCATTTTAAGGCTTCGGATTTTTGAAGGGGTTTTGGTGTCAAGAGTTTAGAAAGTGCATGGGTTTAAGGGTTCTAAGATCAACTTATACATTAGTTTCTTTGGGTTCTCATTTGAAAATTTCCATTGATTTGGGAATTTTATTTTTGTTAAAAAGGGAATCAAGAAAGACAAGAGGAGCAAGAGGAGAGGCATATTGGAATAAGACATAATCAAGGATTTCAAGGTGGGTTTTACTTTTATAGTTAAGTAATAAGCCAATAAAAGTTTTCTGTCAAGAAATGATACCAATTAAGTTTGCAACTACCTCATTCATGTGCATTGAATGTTTTTAAATGCTACAAGATTGTGCTACCTGTTTACACATGATTTGCGTGATGATTCATGAAAAGTTGTTTTGAAATGATTCTTCAAAGTGATGCATGATTATGAAACCATATTTTTGGAAATTTTTTTCAAGGTATAACAAGCATTGAAAAGCAAATTTTCCAAAAATTATGTCATTTTGGGCATCAAGCTTACAAGATTTTAAAATCTATGTGTTATGTGGGTTTGTGGTAGTCCCTCAAGAACCGTCACATGCACGCTGACCTAAGTATAAGCCTCTTCTGCCTGCCCGCTAGTGGCACGGAGTTCCCTTAAGGACTCCCTCAAGAATTCATGACTACATAGGACCATTATATTGGAAATGTGTAGTGCATCATGTTTTGGACTTACTTAAACCATTTGATGTATTTATGTGTTCATGTCAAGCTGATATGAGTGATGCATTCATGATTTGCATACATATGAATTTCTACATTAAAAATGACTTATAAATATTTTTGCTTGTTACAAATTATAAAATTGTTACCTGCGGGCTTTAAGCTCACCCTCCAATCTCCTCCCACACATTCAGGTGATGAGTAGGATATCGAGTACGTCAAAAGGCAAGGTAGCACTCCTAGTTTTGATTGTTTGTGTATTTGAAGCAAGTTTTGTAAAGCAAGGCTTTATTTGCATTTTGAGCAAATCATGGTTCATGTATTTTCTTTGTATTTTGAGTTTTGATGTATTAGAGTATTTGCGGCTTAAAATGCCCACTAAAGCATTGTAAAACTTTTATCTTTTGATGCAAATGGAATATGTTTGCATACCTACTCAGGGCTCTCAAAAGTTTGTACATAAATTTTTTTAAAAGCTTCATAAAGGAAAATTTTGTTTTCTGACTTTAGGGGAAAAATCTGGATTAATCTAGGCTAATTTTAAGCTAATGTGTCTTTTGGAAAGTTGTAGGTTTTTATTTTAACTTTCCAGTGGTATATGGCTTGAAAATTTTGGACGTCTAAACTGGAAGTCATGGTCCTTATTAGGGAAGATGTACAAGAGAGGAGTCGCACCTTTTGTCTTTTTGTTTCTTCTGTGATGACGTCATCTCTTTCTAGGTTTTCTTTGTCATGACATCATCTCCTTCTGTATTTTGTATCATCTGTGTTTTGTCATCGTCTGTGTTTTGTTATCATCTGTGTTTTGCTTTTTCTGCCATTTTACTTCTTCTGTGTGACATCATCTTCTTCTATATGATGTCATCTTCTTCTGTGTTTTGTTTGTTCCTTCTGTATTTTGTTTCGTCTGCCTTTATATCTTCTGTTTTTTATTCCTTCTGAGTTTCACTTCTTGTGTGTTTTGTTGATGTGTCTTCTTCTGGGTTTTGTTCCTTCTGGGTTTTATTTCTTCTGTGTTTTGCTGACGCATTTTTTTTGTGTTTTGCTGATGCGTATTTTTTTGTGTTTTGTTTACGCGTCTTCTTCTGTGTTTTGCTGACGTGTCTTCTTCTGTGTTTTGCTGACGTGACTTCTTCTGGCTTTTGCTTCTTCTAGTTTACTGTTCATAAACTTCATCTGGTTTACTGTTTATGAACTTCTTCTGTCTTTTGCTATCTTCTGTGTTTTGTTGCCTCGTTTCTTCTGTGTTTTACTGACTCGCTTCTTCTGTCTTTTGCTTCTTCTGAGTTACTGTTCATAAATTTCTTATGGGTTACTATTTATGAACTTCTTCTGTCTTTTGCTATCTTTTGTGTTTTGCCAACTTGCTTCTTCTGTCCTTTGCTTCTTCCATCTTATGCTATCTTCTGCCTTTTTGCCATCTTCTGCCTTTTCATTTTTTCTGTGTTTCGTCGGCGTGTCTTTTTCTATGTTTTGTTGACAGGTCCTATCTTTTGCCTTATCTTACTTTCTGTTCCATTTTTGGTCCTTCAAAAGATAGAATCTTACCGCAGGGTCTTCCTCAGAGTTGTAGATCTCAAAGCCCTCTTTGAAATCGTCTTGAGAGGTTTGTAACGCGATATCTCTAATGACAGTTTTTCTAATTACCTCAAGGCTGGTGCAAAATGATTAAAGTCAAAATCTGTACGGAAATAGTATATGTAAGCTATCATGGTGGTTATCTTGGTGGGGGCACGCGACCCTTACGGGACACGTGTCTAGATGTTACTTAGGATGTCAGGCTCGTGACTCTTAAGGGCGGGGTGCCCAACAATTTCATAGTGATTCTGGCAGGAGGTTTAGTAAGCACTAGAATAGATTCTTTCGACCACCGGCTGGATCAAGACAGTCAGGATTTAGACAGAGGAGTAGCTTCATACAGTCTGGTAATGGAAACGGTGCAATGTTGGGCCAGTTACCAAATTATGAGCACTGTGGAAAGAAGCAAAGTGGTAAGTGCTACAGATTATTTGGAGCTAGCCTCATATGCGACTTTTTGATCATCAAATTAGAGATTGTCTTGCTGCTATTGGAGCCCATTTTGGTATGAGAGGAGGATCAATGAGTGAAGCTACTGCCCAGTAGAGTCAAGCTAGTGGGTCTGGATAGAGACGTCGTGGTAAAGGCAGAGTAAATTCGGGAAGTCCTTTTGTCAAGACTGAAGTACAAAGCAACTGACCCTATTCCCAAGCTAGAGTGTATGCTATGAAAAGATAGGAGGCTCAGGATTATCAGGATGTCGTTGCAGGTGCACTACTTATTTTTTATTATGAAGTATTTGTATTACTATATCCTGGATCTACGCATTCTTTTGTCACACCACTTCTGGCATCTAGGTTATAATGTGATGGAAAGCTATTACAATATGGATTAAAGGTGAGTACACAGGTAATACCACAGTCATAGGAGAAGTCTGCAAGAGATGCTTGATTCGAATTGATCAGGTAGAATTGGAGGCAAACTTGATCATATTACAGTTGAGGGAGATAGATATTATCCTAGGTATAGATTGGCTCACTACTCATAAGGATATCATGAATTGCAATAAGGAAGTGGTATTAGAATCTCCTAATCAGTTGAGAGCAGTTTTCAGAGGTTAGTCTAACAGTGCTAGCCAGGTTGATCCCATTTGTGAGTGCTTTGAGGTTGATACAAGGAGGATGTGAGACTTATCTGCCCCAGTCATAGATACTCGAGCTGAGCAAAATGTACAATATATTCCTGTTGTTAGGAAATTCTTGGATGTACTTCCTGCTGAGTTGTCTAGTTTACCTCCATATCAAGAAATGAAGTTCATAATTGACTTAGTTCTGGGTGCTACTCATATATCTATTCCTCTATATAAGATGGAACCTATGGAACTAAAGGAATTTAAGGCTTAATTATAGGAGTTATTGAAAAAGGATTTTAATAAACCTAGTGTATCATCATAGGGAGCTATAGTCTTATTTGTGAAGAAGAAAAATGGAACTCTGAAACTGTGCATCTATTATAGGCAGCTGAATAAGGTGATAGTAAAGAATAAGTACCTGTTGCCTAGAATTGATGATTTGATCGATCAGTTGCAAGGAGCTCAGTTAAAGATAACAGAAGATGATGTATCAAAAAGTGTGTTCAAAAGCATATATAGTTATTTGAGTTCTTAGTAACGCCGTTTGAGTTAACTAATGCCCTAGCTGTATTTATAACTTTGATGAATAAGATGTTTCAGTCCTACTTGGATCGATTTGTGATTATGTTTATTGATGACATCCTAGTGTATTCAAAGAGTAGAGAAGGACATACTAAGCATCTGAGAGTGATCTTATAGATTATGAGGGAGAAACAGCTGTATGTCAAGTTCAGTAAGTACGAATTTTGGTTAGATCAAGTAGTTTTTCTAGGTCATATAGTGACTAGACAAAGCATATGAGTGGATCCAAAGAAGATAGAGGCAGTACTGAATTAGGAAGCTCCAAGAAATGTATCAGAAATCTAAAGTTTCCTATGATTGGCTGGATATTACTGGAGGTTTGTCGAGGGATTCTTGTTGATCTCAGCCCCTCTGACAAAACTTCTAAGGAAGAATGTAGTTTTCAAATGGAATGATGAATGTCAGAAGAGTTTTAAAGAGTTGAAGCAATGGTTGACTACGACACTGGTGTTAACTATTCCATCAGGAATTGGAGGATATGTAGTATACAATGATGCTTCACATCAAGGATTGGGATGTATATTGATGCAGTATGGCAAGGTGATAGCCTATATATAGAGACAACTAAAGTTTCAGGAGATTCATTACCCAGTACATGATTTAGAGCTTGCTACAGTTGTTTTTGCTCTAAAGATATATACACTGATCATAAGAGTTTGTGGTATCTGTTGAGTCAAAAGGAATTGAACATGAGACAGAGGAGATGGGTAGAGTTATTGAAATACTATGACTGTACAATTGAGTATCACCCCGGAAAAGCTAATGTGGTGGCTGATGCTTTGAGTAGAAAGTATAATAGTAGTGTAGTTGAAATTCAGGTATCGAGGTTATCAATCTTAATTCTGTTGATAGCTCTGAATGTGAAGTTGAATATGGAGCAGGATGAGGCATTAATTGCTACATTGAAGCTGAGACTAATGTTGCATGATAGAATTAGAAAGGTATAGAGAAAAGATCCCGATATGGTGAAGCTAATTGAGAAATTGAAGATGAATCCGAATTTTAAGTTTGAACTAAGAGATGAGATATCATGGCTAAAGTAAATGCTATGTATGCCTAATGCGGATGAGTTGAGGAAGGAAATTTTAGAGGAAACTCATATGGTCACTTATGCTATGCATCCTAGCACCACCAAGATGTATAACATGCTGAAGCAACATTTCTGGTGGCCTGGAATGAAGAAGCAAGTAGCAGAATACGTTTCTAAGTGTATAACATGCTAGCAGGTTAAGGCTGAGCATCAAGCTCTAGTTGGAAAGTTACGTTCATTGCCTATTACAGAGTGAAAATGAGACATATTCACTATGGATTTCATTATGGGATTGCCAAGGACTCTGAGACAGAATGATGTTAAATAGGTTGTAGTAGACCGATTGACTAAGTCGGCCCATTTTTTACCAGTGAGAGAGAATAACTCACTAGACCAGTTAGCTCGGAGGTATATGAATGAGGTGGATAGATTGTATGGGGTTCTAGTGTCTATTGTTTTAGACAAGGATCTCATATTTACTTCTAGATTTTGGAAGAGTTTGCATTCAGCTATAGGCATAAAGTTAAACTTTAATATTGTATTTCATCCTCAAACAGATGGATAGAGTGAGAGGACAATTAAGACTATTGAGGATATGTTCAGGGCATGTGTATTGGAGTTTCAAGGAGCATGAGATCAACATATAGCATTAATTGAATTTGCTTACAACAACTATTATCATAACAATATTAGAATGGCACCATATGAGGCATTGTATGTTATGAAGTGTTGATCACCTCTATATTGGGATGAAGAGGGCTTGAGAATGGTTCAATGCCCAGAATTAATAGAAGATATTGTGGATAAGGTGAAACTGATCCAAAGTCGAATTAAAGCAGCTCAAAATAGACAAAAAAAGTTATATAGATCAACATCGAAGGGATATGGAATATAGTGTAGGGGATAGAGTGTTTCTGAGAGTGTCGCCTTGGAAAAGAGTGATGAGGTTTAGTAAAAAGGGCAAACTGAGCCCTGGATATATTGGTCCTTATAAGATCATTGAAAGGATAGGACTATTGGCATCCAAGTTAGCATTGCCAAATGAAATGTCTCAGTTACATAACGTATATCATGTGAGTATGCTTAGAAGGTATCGATCAGATCCGACACTTATTACCAGCTTAAGAGATTGAGTTTGTTAGTAACTTAAGTTATGTTGACGAGCCAATCAAGACAGTGAGATCTCATATCAAGCGGTTGAGGAACCAAGTAATTCCACTGGTGAAAGTCCTTTAGACGAATCACTTAACTAAGGAAGCAACTTGAGAAACGAAGAATCATATGAGGAGACAATATCCCCACCTATTCGAGCATTCAGGTAAGAATTTCAAGGACAAAATTTCTTTTAGGATGAGAGAATTGTAACATCCTGTGACCCATGTTATGGCTTGAATAATGTATATATGAGTTTAGTGAGAACTTAGAAAGTGCATTTCATGCTCATGTGTAATATAGCATACACATACACTTAAATACATATACACTTGAGAACTTAGAAAGTGCATTTCCTAGTGTCTCAACCTTCTTTCCTTTAGATAGTGGAAGAGAAATGGAGTACTCATATCCATGGTACCCCAATGTTTTGTGTAGTCTCTAAGCTTAAATTGGTGACATCAGCTCTAAAAAAAGTAATTTTCCCAATAGCTCAGAGTTAACTACTAAGGAAACTGAGGCCATCAATAACTTGTTAGGAGCATTAGCTGACCAGGAGTCTTTTCTCAAGCAGTCTTCCCTTGTTAAATGGCTTCAAGAGGGGGATCGAAATACCAAGTTTTTTCATAATTCCATTCTGGCAAATAGGAATAGGAATGCCATTCATTCGATTATAGGTCAAAAATAATTAGACTTATTGCTATTGATGAGATTCAAAACCAGTTCTTAAGATGCTTTCAAAGTACAATTGGGTCCAGAAAGGACCTCCCTCCTTCCAAAAAGTATGTGGAGAAGTTATTCCTTCATAGGCTTAATGGATATCTTACCAGTCTTCTCATTGCTGAAGTCTCAAATTAGGAGATTAGGGATGTGCTCAAATCTTTTAATCAAAATAAGTCACCTCGGCCAAATGGTTTTAATGGGGTGTTCTTTAATCATACATGGCATCTTATTAAGGAGGATATTACTAGGGCTATTAGAGACTTTTTCCTTCATGGGCATCTCCTCAAAGAAATTAACTCTACTTTTGTCACTTTGGTGCCCAAAAAAGCAAATCCTTCCTCTATAGAGGACTTTAGACCTATCTCTTGCTGTAACTTTATTTATAAGGTTATAGCAAAAATCTTGGCTAACAGGCTTAGAGAGATACTCCCTAGCTTTATTAGCACTAATCAGAGTGCTTTCATTAAAAATCGGTGAATAGGGGATAATATTTTGTTAGCTCAGGAGATTCTTAAACATTACCATCTAGCCAATAACCAGAAGAGATGTGCTTTTAAAATGGATTTATAAAAAGCCTATGATTCTATACATTGGGATTTCCTTCTGAATATGTTAGAAGCTATTGGTTGTCCTCCCAAGTTCATTCATTGGATTAAGGGGTGTATTACATCTCCAGCCTATGCAATCCTTATTAATGGTGCCCCCACAAAATTCTTTCCAGGAAAGTCCTGTTTGAGACAAAGAGACCCCGTTTCCCCTCTTCTCTTCATCATGTGTATGGAGGTGTTCACTAGGAGCTTAAATGATTCCATCATAGGTAGTAACACCTTCAAGTATCACTGGCATTGTAAAGCTCCTAAACTCACTTATCTCCTATTTGTTGATGATCTCTTATTATTTTGTCATGGAGATTTGGTGTCAGTCCAAACTCTGCTAGATTGTTTAAGGGCCTTTTCCAGAGTCTCTGGTATGGTCATGAATTTGAATAAGAGTCAATTTTTTGTCTTCCCAGAGTAAACCAAATGGTCCCTCAACTTGAAAGTCTATCTGGTCTTAAACTAGGTCACCTTCCCATTCAATATTTGGGACTTCCCCTTATATCTAGTCAGTTGTCTAGGAGGGATTGTCTCTCTTTGTTGGATAAAATTGATTGCAAAGTTAATAATTGGAGCCATAAACATCTCTCTTATGCTGGTAGATTCCAATTAGTTATTTTGATCTTATCAACCTTTCAAGTTTACTGGGCTAGTATCTTCATTCTTCCTTTGTCTATTGTTAAGGATATAGACAAAAAACTTAGGAATTTCTTATGGTCGGGGTCGGTTGACAAAAAATCTGCTGCTAAGTTTAATTGGAATGACATCTGTAGACCTAAAAAAGAAGGTGGTCTAGGTGTAAAACATTTGCCCAGTTGGAATGAAGTGTTAATAGGGAAAATAATTTGGGTTCATTTTACTGATAGGGAAGCCTTGTGGGTAAAGTGAGTTCACATAATTATTTTACAAAGGAAAAGTTTTTAGACTATTTTACCTAACAGTAGTAATTTGTGGAGTTGGCGGAAGATCTTGTCTGTTAGAGATTAACTTGGGAACCAATTTCGATTTAGAATTGGGAATGGTATCTCTACTTTTTTATGGCAGGATCCTTGGCATCTGAGCGGTATCCTGTTGGCCCACTTGACTCCATGATTGATCAATAGGTCAGATCTTCCCATGAATGCCAAAGTTTCAGATGTTATTTGGCACAATGAATGGAGGTGGCAACATACAAATGTGTAGCGTATTTGCACCCTAGCTCCTCTTCTTTATAACCCAGATTCATCTAGTGAGGATAGACTAGAATGGCTAGCCAACCCTTCCAAGCAGTATACTAATGAGTCAGCATACAAACTCATGAGACCGATCAATCCAACGGTGCCTTGGTCTCCCTTAATATGGCATAAGGGAAATAGTCCTCGATGTTCCTTTATCTTATAGTTGGCCTTTCAGAACAAATTGCAGACTAGGGATAAACTACTGTTTCTCCACACCCCCAACTGATGTTCCTTGTGTGTTTTAGAGTCCGAGACTATTGACCATATATTCTTCCATTGTGCTTTCTCACGATCGGTTTGGTTCACTACTCTTAACCATTTTCTCCTTACCAATCCACAACTCACCGATCTCTATTCCATCCTACTACGGGTTTAACATGACTCCACCCTCTAACCATAGTGACTTTCATACCTTCTGCATTATCCTGTCTGTTGTTATGTATAATCTGTGGTCTGAACGAAACCTTCACACCTTCTACAATGAAGCCTCAGATATAGGGAGTGTTACCTCGCGGGTTGTAATATCCTGTACTCATATTAAGGGTTAGGACCTAAAATTTTAGTATATGTGAGCTCAAAGAGAGATTAAGAAAATTCATTTTTCTTGCTCATGCATAGTGTTAGCATATATGCATATAAATATTGAATCTTTGCACATAAAAAAGTGGTACATGCATTCATTGACAACTTCCAGGTATAATTGATGTTAAATGTTATTTTTATTAAAAATGAGAAGTAGAGGGAGTAGAAAGAGTGATCTAGGTATGAGTTGTGATAAGGAAATAGTTGGAAATAAAATTGGTAGTGATCTGAAAAATGTTCATTGAATGTGATTCAGTCCTTTAGCCATAACTTTTTCTCTAGTTATCCAAATGAGAAGATTCTTTGTTTTGATTAAAATAGAAACATATGGATATATTTCTTATGAAGATATCGAATTTCAATTTTGTCTCTAAGAGTCTCAAATTTTGTCATAAATTGAGAATTGAGTGTAGTACATTGGTGGATGAATGTAAAATTCATCTTCGGACTTTAAGGGAAATTTTGGGATGGATATAGATAGATTTTGGCAAAGTTTCCTTCTTGAGAGATTTATATCTTTCTGTTATCTTTCCAATGGTATTTAGTATGAGAATTTTGGACATTGTAGTTGAAACTCATGCCTTAAACTTCTTCTGTGTTACTGTTTATAAACTTCTTTTGGGTTACTATTCATATCACATCTTCTATTCTATTTTTTACCCTTCAAAATATGGAATTTGTCTTTGAGATCTTCATGAAAGTTGTTCCTCTTGAAGTCCTTTTTTAAACCATCAAAAGAACACCTAAATTAGATATCTATAGAGGAAGTTATGATAATTGCAAACTTCTTCTGTGTTACTATTCATAAACTTCTTCTAGGTTACTGTTCATATCACATCTTCTATCCCATTTTTGATCATTCAAAAGATGGAATTTGTCTTTTAAGTCTTCATTAAAGTTGTAGATCTTGAAATCCTCTTTCAAACCATATAAAAAACACCTAAATCAGATATCTGTAGAGGAAGGTATGACAATTACAAACTTCTTCTGTGTTATTGTTCATAAACTTCTTCTGGGTTACTGTTCATATCACATCTTCTGTTCCATTTTTATCCTTCAGAAGATGGAATTTGTCTTTAAAGTCTACATGAAAGTTGTAGCTCTTGGAGTCCTCTTTCAAACCAGCTAAAGAAAACCTAAATCGGATATCTGTAAAGGAAGTTATGACAATTGAAACTTCTTCTATGTTATTGTTCATAAACTTCTTTTGGGTTACTGTTCATATCACATATTTTGTTCCATTTTTGATCCTTCAAAAGATGGAATTTGTCTTTATTGTATTCATGATAGTTGTATAAAGGAATTTAGGACAATTACAACCTTCTTCTGTGTTACTGTTAATAAACTTCTTCTAGGTTACTGTTCATATCACATCTTCTGTTCCATTTTTGATCCTTCAGAGGATGGACTTTGGCTTTGAGGTCTTCATGAAAGTTGTTGCTATTGAAATCCTCTTTCAAAAAATTCAAATAAAACCTAAATCAAATATCTTATGACAATTGCAAACTTCTTCTGTGTTACTGTTCATAATCTTCTTCTGGGTTACTGTTTATATTTGGGTTACTGTTCATAATCTTCTTCTGGGTTACTGTTCATAAAGTCCTCTTTCAAACCATGTAAAAAAACCTAAATCAGATATTTGGAAAGGAAGTTATGACAATTGAAAACTTCTTCTATGTTACTATTCATAAACTTCTTCTAGGTTACTGTTCATCTTGTATCTTCTGTTCCATTTTTTATCCTTCAAAAAATGGATTTTATCTTTAAGGTCTTCATGAAAGTTGTATCTGTTTAAGTCCTAGTTTGAACCATATAAATAACATCTAAATCCAATATCTCTAGAGAAACTTATACTAATTGTACCACGATAGGTTCAATTTGATTGAGGATAAAACCAGACTGCATTCTTTCGGCCATAACTTCTTCTCTAGACACTCAAATGACTTGATTCTTAAACCATTGAACTTGTAAGACATTGATCTACCTCTTAACCAAAAATCATAGCCATATGAATTTAAGTGAGAGATATTGAGTGAAAAATGTGGGACTGGTACAGTGAATGTGCTCTTAAATAATATGAATTGGTGTTATTCCACTAAACATACTTTAGTATTTTGATGATTTTTGGATCGATAGAGCTTCAGATGTGATGATTTTTGATTTGTGGTAAACTAAAGACATCGAGCTATAAATGGTATGAAGAAATTGGAATCTAAGTTTGTCTCTATGGTGTTTAAATTTCGGATAGAAGTTGTGCATAGTATACTGATTTGGACAAGAGCAGTCCAAAAATGTTTGAAGTATATCTTTCGAATCACTG
>JAOSBK010000006.1:35376689-35421913 GCA_027568895.1 Erythroxylum shatona | reverse complement strand
CTGCATAGTTCGAGCATGTACCTGTCCCGTAATAGCATATAATGAAATTTCTGGAGCCGGTTCTGCTTCTTCTAAGGTGTTATCATTATCCCCATCATCCAATTAAGCTTCTTACATTGATGTGTTGCCAAGTAAGGTTCATCACAGTTATAACACAAGCCTTTGGACCTTCTTTCCGCCATCTCCGCTTGAGACAACTTCTTGATAAAAGACAAACTCGAAGCAAAAGAAGCTGCTGGCACAGAATTTGTGATCCTCGCTTGTGAACCTGTTCCTGTGCTTGCACTCGTCCTTATAGGCTGCCACAAACCCCTGCGGTTATTGTTATTTTTTTGCAACTGGTGTTTTTGCTCATATGCCCTTGCTAAACTCATGGAAGAGCACAAATCTAGTGGTTTCAAAAGTTGAACGTCCAATCGAATGGAATCATCCAAACTGGCAATGAATAAGCCTGCGTGAAGGTGATTTGGTATGGTTTCGTTTGCTTGTGCCAATTTTTCCTGAAATTGCTTCTGATATTGCTCAATTGATCCTGTCTGTCTAAGGGTAACCAAATCCCCGGTTGGATTGCTGCTCTCCGGAGGACCAAATCTTTGAAAGCAATATTTCAAAAAATCTGCCCAAGACATAATGCCTTTAGTTTTCTTGAGTTGGTAAAACCACATATGTGCTTCTCCTAAAAGGTGGAATCCAGCTAATCCAACCTTTTCTACCTCTCGTGTATTCTGATTTTCAAAGAATTGCTCACAACGATGTGCCCAAATTAAAGGATTTTCCGAACCATCATAGGTCGGAAAGTCCAACTTAACATATTGGGGAACTTGAAATGTGTAAGTTCCTGGCTGAGAGTGATTACCTTCTGTACCGCCAGAATTTTTAGGTTGGGTCGAATGTTCTCTAACTGAAGTATCTCCACTATTTACCTCGCTGCTGGTCGAACGTGATTGGACAAGTCCCGATCCTGTGATTGCTTGCAACAGCTTGGATAACTTCTCGTCGATTCACTGCTCCATAGCTAAGAGTTTAGCATCAACACGATCTCTTTCCTCCCTTAAACGGGCTTCGATATCATTGTCCATAGTGATAGGTTCTGATACCAAATTGTTAGGACCTTCGTCATGGATCGAGTCACAGGACGATGTACAGAGTAATCTTGCAACTCAGTTATATCCCTGTTCTTGTTAGAATTCTTCTTTCTGCCTATTTTGGAAGAAGAAAAGAATTTCGACTCTAAGGGAGACCGAAACCTTGGACCTCGTTAGAGAGAGCTTCAAACCTCTGTTTTGATAAAATATGACTTACTTTCTTTATTCATGAAATAGCCCTTATATAGGCAGTGTTCACATAGGAAAAGGAAATACGAAAACCCTAATTAATATGATTTCCTAGAGTGATAAGGAAACTAGTAATATGTTTAAGCAATTTAAATAAAACTTGCGACCTAATTAACGTAATTTGCGGCTGTATTTTTGGCCTCTAAACACGTCCACAACAATTATGTTCAGTATTTTCAATTTATTCTGAAAGCTTGTTTCTAGCTTAATTGTCTGCCCATATTCACTTCGTGAAAACCATGTAGGTGGATGCTGCATTTATACTACTTGGAAACATCATGTCAAAGGTGGGTACAAGTCCTTTTAGACTCAGGTTCTCAGATTTATTATAAGCAGTTTCCTTGTTGATTTGCTGAGACCCTTTAAGCAGTGAAAGAAATCTTCAAAATTTTTGACTTGAAAGTAAGGTATCTATAGATTCTTCAATTATACCTTTGTTTGATATGGCTCTGCCAATGTTCTTGTTTTCTCCCAGGATCTAATAAATACATGTTTCGTGCCTCAAGATGTTTGGGATCTTAAGATTTTTAAGCAGACGCCATCAATGTAAGTTTATTTTCATGACAGTGTCTGAAAAAATATACACTTTTTTTGAATTGTACACATCCCATCTTAAAAAAAAAACTCAATGATGCTTAATCTTGCCGTTTCTTAATTTTATTTTGGTATTGGTGGATTCTCTTCTATAGGTTCTGTAGACTCTCTTTTGTTTGAAAATGTTAATATAGGGAACCTGTTGTCTATATTATTACGATCAGAATACTTGCTACTTACATTTTGCTATGATGTTATCCAGGGCCACTTTGTACTTCATTACATGTTACTTTTCTCACAAGGGTTCTCAAGTAAGTGGCTTAGGCTTCATCTGTGGAATATTTACCATTTGCTTTCTTGCCATGTCATGATTGTTTTCAATTGTCAATCAGTGTTTTTCCCAGCCTCATACACTCAGAGAAGCCATAGCAATTTTCCTCTGTTTTCTTATCCCACAATTCTTGAATTTTATGTTTGAACCTAACCCACAAATATCCATGTTGCACCATCTTTTCATGGCCTCCCATGTTATGGACCAATGTAACCTATTACTGAGTTCAACCTTTTGATGAGTTGGGAATTAAATGAATAATTGTTGGCTTGTTATGTTGTTACTACTTCAGGATAACATTTGGCCTAGTTCAAACCCCTTCAATATGTCAGGATGCTAGTTCTAGGAGCTTTTTTTTTCAGAGTGAAGATTGGTTTCTTCATATTTAGAAATTCAACTTGGTCTTTTTAATGTTTTTGTAGGTTGATCTTCAAGATTCACTACATCTTAGGAAGAATCTTATGGGAGCAGTTTTGTTCTACCTAAACTGGAAGGTTTGTTTATTACAGTTGGATTGTCTAAATTCATACCTCCGTTTATGTTCTGTGGTCCCAGTGGGTTAGAAAATGAGATATATGGTTGGAAGTGTCGTCCCCTCCTATTAATTTGCTTCTTTGTGGTGGAACACAAATTTTGGAGTCAAATATGAAAGTGGATGGCATAATCATGTGCTGTGTCAATGGTCATTAGGGTGATCTTTTCTAGTTTGGTTTTGAGGAGATCTAGAGGTATGCTTTATCCTGTTACGATGTATGCAAATCAACAAAGAGCTAATATCTAGATTTTTTTTTCAATTTTCCAAAAAAAGAGTGCTAATATTCACAAAAATTACACTGAGGAATTTGGTTCTGTGGTTCGGGAAAGATTCCAAGGTCCCATCCCTTGGATGTCATAGTGATTTGCATTGCAGAGAATTATTATTAACTTCCATTGGATGCTACATATGCTAGCCTCTCTCCTTTGTGTTTATGCTTTTACTTTACTCTTTAAGATGGTAGTGTTGCTATAGTTGTATCCTTATTTGTTGCTACCACCCTAGCATGGCTAAGCTCTTCTAGAGGTTTATTTCTGTTGGCTGTTCTGATGGTTCCTTGTGCTATTTGAAGGAAGGTGCAAAAGAATTTGCTAAGTTTTCCTTTACACCCTTGATTTTGTATATGGGCCTGTATCACTTAAATGCCGGATGATCTAAATACTTTGGATGCAAAATTTGGTAGTTCCTCTTTGCTACTATTTATTGCTTGGTGTTAACTATTTTTTTTATATCAATTCCCTTGCCTTGTATAGCAATGTCCTTTTCTCTCAGTTTGGGTTTTATTCATGAATGTTTTATGCAACTCAGAAGAAGGTTTCTGGTCCAAGTTGCCAAACATGATTACTTCCTGTTATTAGAATAGAATGGGATCAGCGTGCTTGTACTAAGCTTACAAGTACTATTGGACACCTCTATGATGGCTTGAACTTTACTGTACTCTTTGCAAATGATGTTTGTTTTCTCAATACAGGAAACTTCCACTTTGAATGAGCGAATGGTGCTTTTGTTACCAGCAGCTGTTTATGCACTTTGTGCTGGTTGTGCTCCTTTTATTCATTATTATGAAGGCTTTTTCTGTCCATGCTCTTCTTCAGATGATTGTCAAACAACAGATGATGGTGATAATGTATGCATCATTTTAGATTTTCGAGTAGACTATTGATTTTTGGACTTCATACATCTTATTTTGTTCGGGACACTAAAATCAAATTATTTATAGATAGATGGACACGAGCATGCAAGACAATGCAAGCTTTTTGATTGTTTTGTGGAAGTTATTGCAAGCATTGATTCTGTTCCCAAAGCTGAGGTGTTGTGATCGTTTGTGGTTTTGTTGTTCCTTTCTTCTTGGTGTTTTGGGGGGTTCATGTTTGTTTGAAGTCATATGCGATTTGTGAACAGGTTGCTTTATCCCAACACCATCAAAATGTTCATCTTCCACGACAATTGAGAGACCAATTACTGTATGAACTGGAGGCTGGCATTCTTGGGACTCTTTTGAATAAGGATACTGAACAGATGTCTCTGTCTGGAGCTTTGTTTATTTGTGCTTTGCTATCTAACTTTATACACGGCGCATTAATAGTGAGGTTTGTGTATTTTGCATGATTGCAATATTTCTGTTCACCATACACATGAATTTTCTTGTTTCCTTGGAGGCGAGTATTATTCATGAGTATACGGTTTACATTCCTTGTTAGATGTGTGTAATGGGTTGGATGTTGGACACGTATTGTTGTGTAGTTTTAGATGGGCTAGTGATCCCTTTAAGCCGTAAATGTTTTACATTTTAAAATGACAATTCCTCATGGTTACTTACAATCCTTGTCCTGCTACTGTGTTGTATCTATATTCTCTTAATTATGCTTTTCAAGTTCCCCTAACTCCATACCTCTACCATGCTTGTTTTCGAAGTTCAATGTGTATATCTTTAGTTGTTTGTCTATTCTGATTGCATGATTAGTAAAGGCTAGTTTTCAGGTAGGCTATTCAATACATTTTATGCAAGTTATGAGGAATAACTTTTAATCTTGAATGTAACTGATGCCAGATAAAATTTGTGGCTGTAACCAGATTAGTGTTGTACATCAACATTTATGCTCAAATATACATATTTATAATTTCACATAAATGGAGCACCATTAGCATTTATGTCTCCTTAATGCAGACAGGATTAATACATTTCCGTCCTGCAGAAAACGAGAAGAGACTTCATCATTCTCCAGTAAAATGGGTGACTACTTGCTACAATCTCTGGATCATATTACTAAGCGTATTCAAGAAAAAAACTATGACTTTCAAGCTCTTGGTTGTTTAGGCTTTAGCTCTGACTATTGTGAGAGGACCTTGCTTTTAGCTTCAATGAGGAGCTTTCTTGGAAGTGCTCTCTTTGTCAAGAGGGAAGAGGAAACTAATTATGAAGTCTTTCATCATCATGCTGTAAATCAATCCATAGAAAGGCTTTTAAGGTCATTGGTTAAGCTGTATGAACAATTTTCTGAAGGTGCAAAAAATCTTGATTTTGAGCCATTGGCTTTTAACTCAACAAATAATAAGGCTCCGTTGCTAGTATCTGGCTCACTAGATAGCAGCAGTAGTAGAATTGTAGACGAGGAACTGGATGTGAACAAGGATGATACGGATGTAGACATCGTAACAATAGGTGGCAAAATGACCAGTGGTGTACCATTTTCTACATCGAGGTGGAAGATGGGGATGATTTCACTAATTTCAAGTTTCTTCTTAGTTTTAGATTCTGTTACGTGGGATATCTTGTTTGAACTTATGGGAAAAGAATGTGACACAAAGGTATGTTACATAATTAGTCTGACTTGCTTGTTTTCTTGGAATTCATGCAGTAACAGTTCTATTATCTTGGATTTAAAATTCTTATTGGCAGATAGTCGAGACTATTCTTTTGCATCTTTGTCAACATTTGCACAGATCCGTTCCTGCAAAGATTTTGGACTTGGTAATGACTATATAAATATCCTAGATGTTTTATATCTCTTTTATTCTCAAGTTATAGACCTTCTTTCTTTGCAGGTTAAAATCGCAAATGACATGTTTGAGATGCAAGTTAATGTCAAGTTTGACTGTGTCAACATACTAGTGGTTGCCAATCAATTGTTGAGCACCCTATTATCCTTCGATTCACCTGAAAAGCATGTTGACTTGGCTTTGATAAAGCGAGAATCTGAACCGGTATTACACAGTACATAGAATATGTTTATTTCAGTAGTCTTTTATGCTATGGAGTTTAAATTCTCTATTTCTCCCACTTTCCTATCATTTCATTTTGTATTTTAAAGGAAGTTGAATCTGGGTTGAGTTTTTAAAGTTTCACTATTGATTCATGTATGGCATATACTGGTCTTGTGTGCAATTTTTCAGATTTTAATGTTAGTTGAGACTGTGTTGAAGAGGGGATTGGTTGGAATACCAAATCTAGAATTGCAAAGTGTAGGACTATAGAGCGACATGAATATCATCTTTCCCTCAAAAGTAAAAATCACTGAGAGTTTCAGTAGATTTGGTGCTTTCACTACATATAGCTTAAATTTAGTCTTAGAGGTCCTTTTTGTTTGACAAAATGGATCCCTTTGCTTGTATTTTTATTCTGTGATCTAATAAACTTGTATGGTCTTGTGAATGGAATTAGTTTCTCAATGTTGGTTAGTTTTGTTGGCCAGAACTAACCAAAATTAAAGTTTAAATATGTAGTACTAGGAAAACATATCCAGTTTGGAAAGCATTAAACCTTAACGATGAGTTAATTAAAACCATAAGAAGTCGTATTGAGAAGTGCAACATTGTAGGTGATCTAATGAATTTTATCCCAAATGGGACAATTGTTCTGCAAGTATGGCAAGGCTCAAAAATGCTCTACTTGATTCAGTGGGAAGGAGTTCATTTGTGTGATGAGAAGCTGAACATAATTCTTTTCTATGGCAAAATATATGCCCACGCGAAGCATATTTGTATCAGAATTTAGGATCATAATTTTTGGATGAGAAATGTTGGCCAATATGTTCCACCATCGGATTATTATTAGCATCACAACATCATTATAGTGTCAACAAAATTTAAGTGAAAAGTACCAATTCCACAATTTGGCATCATTATAAAGCACCAAAATCCTTAAGATACTGGGAGATTTGGCATTGTTAGTCCTGCAATTGTTTCTCATGTATAAAAATAAATGTTAATTATGATGTCTAATTGGCCATTTACATTGGATTTGATGTTGCTTTCTCTTTCTTATTGCGAGCCTTGCCCCTTATTTCTTTTATGACATTCCCTTTCTCATGCAGTAGTATTGAAAACTCTGTTCACATTTATCCTATGGTTTGACTATGTTTTATGAAGCCTTGATAAGATTTATTGTCTGTTAAAACTAGGCTTTTGTGTGTTTCTACTCGCAGGGTTTGATGTGCCTAAGAGACCTAATTAACAGAATTGGAGAATTTGGAGCTCTTGATTGGGTGGGACGTGTTAGGCTTATTGAATGCATTTGCAATTTCATCTTACTCAGCCCTCAAATTGGTCAGGTGAAGACAGTGTTAGGCTTATTGAATGCATTTGCAATTTCATCTTACTCAGCCCTCAAATTGGTCATGTGAATACTAGGATGGAAGTATATGCATTAATTACAGTTGTAAAATAGATGAAGCTCCAGTTAACTTTGTAGAATGGGTGAAGCTATGGTGGATGTTGTAAATGAAAATTTGAATGTGATAATGCAAGAAAGAGTTGTAGGACAGGGACATTATGGGATATGGGAAAACATACATGCTATGTTATTTCCTATCTCTAATCTAACAACAAAAATCTAAGATCATCTCTGCTAACACATTTGTTGGTTTGTCATGTCACTTGTTTGCATATCTGTGTTTTTTGCTATATAATTGCAGGCAATGATCGAAAGGTTGTTCTTGCTACTTCGAGATCCTGATTATCGAGTTAGGTTTTTGCTCGCTTGGCGTATTGGTGTTCTGTTCCAAACATGGGATGGCCATGAGGAACTCTTCCAGGATATTTGGTGAGTTGCCATGACATACTTCATAATCATAGCAAACTTATAAGCTATATTTGCATCTAAGATTTGCTTATGCATCAGCATCTAAGATTTGATTATGCAAACATGTCATGTAGATGTTACTATACAACTAATGTGAAAGCTGGATAACCAGTCATGTTTGCAAGTTGGCAGTTTGGCACCATTATCATGTGGCCTATAATGCAATTATTTTTGAGGGATTTAAACTACTATCCTCAAATACTCTAATTTATATTTTCAGAATTGTTTATTCATGTTGTTGTGTTGAGGTGTGACGGCAATGAGTTTGTACTTTTTCCCCATATGTTGCATAATCTCCAGCCTGCTTTCCCTTGCAATGTTGTTGAGTTCTAGTTTCATTGTTTGACATGCGCTTTTTTCTTTTCTTTTGATTGCTATTGGTTATTGTTTTTCTCTAGATGTTCATACAAGGTTATAGTATTCTATTCACTCTGTTGTACTCATATGACGTTTTCTCTGAGGTCTACATGATAAGCCAGTGTTTTGAGATGCTCACTCAATGTTTGATCATTGCATGGTTGTGAAGAATGCTTTCACTTTATCAGACCTTTCTACACAAATCTGACCTGTAGCATTATTAGACATTTTGATCTCGTATTTCTGAGTGTCTAGCTTATCATCTTCAATTTAAACATTCCTTTCAACTTTTGATATAGTTCAAACTTTGGCGTTTTACTGGTGCTTCCTTTCAAAGGAAAAGTTGTTACTGCAAAGGAGGTCCTAGCTACTGGTCCCCAGTCACCGACTGCAATTGAAACTGTTATTATTACTCTTATGCATCTTGCTTTGCATAGTGAAAAGATTGAGCTGGAGGTAAACTTCTGATGTATTTGAATTTTTTTCCCTTATTGGCATTGTAGATTCAAGAGTATTTACACTTCTGGATTGTATTCATGTGACTATGCAGGCTATATTCATTATGTGTGTGGTTTCTGCTATCGATCCTTGTCACAGGTATATTCCAACTCTTTCTGCAATTTTTTAGGGTAACTACTTTTCTGACTGTTGGTCTTCTTATTCAGGGAGTTAGTGAATGCAGCTCTAAATAATCTATCAAGGCAGCTCCATTATACAAGTAGATTCAAGGTTTGTGTCTGTGGCTATCATTGCCTATATAAAATGCTTGTTGAGAGGCTTAACTGGACTAGTTTCTTCAGTTTATTTTGATTCCACTTGATTTTTTCCACCTCAAATCATTACTTTAGTTTATTTTCTTATGCTTTGCCTATCGTGGAATCTAAAGTGGTAAAAGAGACTTCCAAAGGAAACAAAATTCTTTGTAGGGTTAATCCTGAATTTTGTGAGCTATACTTCCATTTTTATATTTCTAGGATATTTGAATTGGGTTAAATGTACATTTTATATTTAGCTTTGAAGATTTTATAGTTTTTGAATCTACAAGATTATCCATATGGGAATATTTGTCAGTACCTTGGCAGGACATTGTTATTCTTTTTTGTTTTCTGCTAATTAGCAGTATTGCCATCAGAATGATAATGATGGAAAATTTATTGTTAATAGAACATTAGAAGTGAGCCTACGATGAAAATTTAAAGACTAAATGGGTCTTCAGAGCTAATTCATAACTCAGGAAATGTAAAAGCCACAAACTATAGTGGGTTTTGATGTTACCCTTTTTGTAATATGCTTTGATAGCTCATGACTAAATTGTTATATTATTTCTTTTCTTCAGTACTTAGAGGAACTCAAGGGACCAATTCTCTTTTTCTGGGTTGCTTGTGGTGTTAGCTTAGCTGCACTCGTTGAGGTATTAGATACACCTTTATGCTTCTTCCTATCTTATTTTATGGTAACAATATAAGCTCAAAGGTCATCCTATTCTTGATTGTAATATACTTTGAAATGAATTGGTACATCAAAGCAATTGCAAATTATTTCCCCATTTTGGAGAAGAGACTTCAATCCCAAATTTTCTTTGTAGGACAATTTAAAAGAAAATTTTGGAAACAGTAAAGGTTATATATTGCTTCGATATTCGAAAGATTGATAATCATGCTTAATTGATAAGAAAAAAACCCCTTTCGTAGCTTTTGATACTTGAAGTTTTGTATAGTGGATTGTAGATCAAGATCTTTTGTATAATTAGGGTTTGCAAAGAAACATTCAACTACAAGTATTAGGCGTCTAGGAATGGTACCATTTCTAATGTGCACCTTACATGGAAAGGTGTTGGTTTGAAACTGTAGAGATAGCATAGGCCCACCATACAACCGCCCCTTGTACTAAAACTGAAATTTATTTGCTATGATGAGGGTAAGATGGTTTGGACCAAAATCTTTTGATCATAAAGAGTCTGATACTATGTCGAGGAATCATTAAACCTTGATGTTCAAAGATTTTAGGCGAGATCTAGGGCTAGATTACGTCTAACTCTATTCTCCTTATGTGGAAGCCCGTTGGATTGAAACATTGGAGTTAGAACCTGATTGATGGTATCTTCGTTCAACTTAAAAGTTTTAATTGAGTTTGGTCTAGAAAATAGATTGTAAAACAATTCCAATGAGCTTGTTTGGTGCCAGAAAATAGATTGTAAAACAATTCTAATGAGCTTGTTTGGTGCTATTTTCATTTCTAGTTATTATTGGAAGTAAATATCTCGTCTAACCATTGGATAACTGTTCTTTGTAGATCCGGCATTTTTTTGTTTCAGATGTTGAACCTAGTTATTTTATGCAATATTGTTGCCAATGGCTTCTTCCAGCTTTGATTCTACATGGCAACACCTCTGACCTGAACTTGGTGGCGAAGGTAGGATTAATCGGTATCTGTTACTTGCTATTATTAGCTCATAGTTTCCTGAAGCACTCATCATTGTGATTGATATTTTTTTTCTTTACTTGCAGGTTGCTAGTCAAAGTCTGACTCATCTAGTCAGAAATTACTTTGTGGCAATTTTTTCAGTTTGTATGGCATTGCATTGCAGTAAGAATTCTGAATGGAAAAGGGGTGCTTTGGTCCTCGGGACTTCAATTCTGCATGTGGCAGATATTTCCGAGAATGAAAGAGACAGTTTAATAAAGAAACATATGGTATGCTATTTCAAGTATATGTTATTTATTATGTGTCATTGGATTCATAGGTGTCAGCTATTGTTTTAATACAAAACTCAATGCTAACAGGAAGCCTTTCTGCTTGCTTGTATGTCTAATATGGTGATGGGATGCAAATTAGAACATTTGTATCTTATTGTCTTCACATGAAACTTCCTTGTCATCTGTATCTGATTCTAATATATACCAAACTACTTACTATCAGTTAGTAATTAGTAATTATTATGCTCCATGAGTTTGAAGGAGGAAATGCGTTCTATTTGCTATTGTTGTTTTTTCTTTTTGATCTGCAAGAGAATTTGCTTTCTGATGTCATTAATTTTAGGTCATCTAATGAACTGTCAAGAAATAACATGTAAATGATCATGGACATCCCTTTCTCTGGAGCTTCCAGGACATTGAGTTTTATTAAATGGTCGTTCAGGCTTTCCAAGATGTGTTTGCATTTTCCAACTACATTTAACCTTTTTTTTGGGGGGGGGGGGGGACATATGCACTTTTCTGTTTGTTACTTTGACTGTATTTCTATTGTAATTTGTTCCTTCACTATGCTTTCTGAGTATGTAGGTATCTATTGTGAGCCAGATATTGTCTTTCGCTTCCTGTTCGTCAGACCCTCCAGTACCTTTCTTCTCCAGAGATACAGTGGCGCGTGCAATTCAAACCATAGTAGATGGATTCTTGGAGATGTGAATTTCCTATCCTGCTTTGATTTTGAATTGCTACTTTCTAGATCCTTAGTGTACATAAATATGTTTTGTTTTGATATAGGGAGGATTATTCTACAAGTGTCTCTGTCGTTGATAAGATCAACATTTTTCGTCCAGATAGAGTTTTCATGGTAATTACTAGATAGATCATGTATATAATTATTTTTATCTCAAGATTATTGGAGCATTATTGCCACTGCATTTGATGCATCCTTTGCAATTGTGCAGTTCATACTAGAAATACATTACAAGATAGAAGCAGCATATCATCCAAGGCATAGATGTCATAGGCTGGCTGGACTTGAGGCGCTTATAGATGTTCTTGGTCACAGGGCTGCTGTTTCAAGCACCTACAGGTATGTATTATGGTGATTTTTTTTCACTTATAGTATTAATTTATGATTTTGAACAATTCAGATAGCTTTGAATCTACGCGGTTTTCTTGTGAAAAAGGTGTTCAAAAGCCTTCAATTAAGTTAATTATTGTGGAATTATAGTGCAGTAAAATTATAACATTAAAGAATTTTGGTTTCCATTATGGTAATATTCTTACATATCTCTTGATGGAGAATTGCATAGTGGTTGCTGACTTTTGTAATTGTCATCTCTCGTAGTTATCCTTGAAGTTCTTTTCTTGGACGATCTCAAACCTCTGCACCTTCTGCCCATCTCTCTTATTCATGATGACATGGACTGGGAACTATCACGTCTTAATTCTTTTTAGGAACGTTAATACTAATGTCTTTTGTGAGTTCTTGTTGTGCATAATTAAGTACATGTCCTCTTCCTCTGTCATGCTCTAGCCTTTACGTCCTCATCCCTTTTTTGACTCATCATCATCATCATCATCATCTAATTCTTCTCTGGCTTTAGGATGATTCTTGCTATTGTGTACTGAGGACAATAGACAAAATGTTGTGATTTTTTTTCTGTTTCCAGTTGAATATGGGCAACTGTTCAAATTTTTTTTCCTGTTTCTATTGCATTTCTATAGGCGTAGTCATGAGATATTTGAGTAGGTTTTGTTTCCTGTGAATTAATGCAGTTATCTTTTGAATTTGGTTGGGCAATTCATTGATTGTGAAGCTTTACATGATCAATGCTCTCGCCTAATTTCTGCATTGCTCCAAACTCTTAAGAGTAGCCCATCCAAAGAAACTGCTAATGTGCTTGGCGAACAGCTTCAGGTGCTTTTGTCATTTGAGCACATAATATAGACTTCCTTAATAATACTGCCCCCTTGACATCTACTGATTGTTTATATTATCTTTAGTTTTTGGTTTCAAAGTTGGTGGAATCATGCAGTCCTATCGAAGCTACTGGAAAACCTTCTGATATTAGATCGTCACAGACATTATTTTTGCTTCACCATTTAACGGTGGATTCAGATCCATCTCTTCATGATTATGTTAGAGTATGTTTCTTACACTTCTAATAGAATTCAAACTTTATATCTTATAAATACTAAATGTTTATTATATATTTATGTTTTCAATATGGTATGAAGTTGCCTTTTTCTTTTGGTTAGTTATTATGAAATTTAGGAATTCTTTCTTGCTAAGGTATGGATTATTTTGTTTCAGGAGTTGGAAGCCTTCCCTGAAATAGATGTCTTCGATGGGATAAGAGAATTCCATCAGGAGTTATGTGAAGGCTACTCTCTAAGGGACCACTTATTGAAGGTATTACCGAAGTTAAGCTGAAAAAGAGTTTAATCTTTTTGGGGTTCATTTATGCAGGAATCAGGATATACTCTTTCTTTTCACATTGTTTGCTATATAATTTTGTAAATTTCAGTTTGTCAAGAGATCTCGTTACCTTCCACCACGGTTGCTCTTTTCCAGGTATGTGTCCGTCCAAAGTGAAATGCTTTCAAGTGTTTCTGAAAGTTTGATTTAAGTTTTAAAATTCTTGGTGGGACTGTATGAATTCAAAGATGGTGACTTTAAGTTAATTTGTTTATATTTTTTAGTGATCTTAAAGAATTGTTTGTGGCCTATGATTTATACTTTGCTTACATGACTTGCAGTATTCGGGCACTCCATAAACAATTGCTCATGGGGGAATATATATGGAGAGAAAATGATGCAAAACATATTGTGAAAGATGTATTTTGGCACGATGACTCAGAAATTGTTCATGCAGTGTGGAGTTTAGTTTCAATGTGTGGTTCAGATGTTGCTGATGGCATAAGACCATTGGTTTCTGATTTTGTATCAAAGGTATCATCCTTGTGCTTCTTCAGGTCTTTGAGATTTCTTTGTTATGTAAACTCATGCATGAGAGCGTATGTTCCTAAGCAGTTTATCTCTTCCTACTGACTGCAGGTTGGCATTGGGGACCCATGTTGTGTTGTTTTTCGTCAACTTGAAGACTCCACTCACATGAAAGCTAGGCAAACCACTATTAGTGCTAATCATGCTGAAATCAACCTTAAAGTGGATCGTGGTATTTCTGAAGATCTTCTAGTTACACTTCTTAAACTTCTGAAGAAATATTTGATGGATGATTCTGTCAGAATAATTGATATATCATCACAAGCGCTTCGAGTGAGTTTCTCTTGTTAATATTTGTGATACTGATGAATCTTTTGTTCCACGAGTTAACATTTGAGTAGTTATCCAATTTATTTAGACAGTTTGCACTTTTTTCTGGGTTGGTGTAGGTTAACTAGCATAGTCCATTGCCATTTGTAGAGCTTTTATAATTCAGTTGAACGATCATAAGGAATTTGAAAATATTAATTATAAATTAAGCATATGTTGATGATAGAGAGAGACACTTTGCATGAGCGACCCAACTTTGAAATGTGTTCTTTATTCCTTGTTCTATCTTTCTTCTCAAAGAGGAATTCTCTCATTTTCAAATTTGGAGTATGACCTTGTGCTTGGTTTGAAAGGAAGGGTTTTTAGTATTGTCCCGATAGAGCCCCCACTAGCTCGACTAGCTAGTGAATGGTTCTTTGGGAAAGTGGCAGGATAAGCCTATTATCTATGTGTTTGATGGTTGATGGATTAACAGAATTTGTCTTCGGATCTCTAAATTTTAAGCCTAAAACTTGTGCTTAGTGGTATTTTGTCTTGTGCAAAGTTGTGCTTTTTATTTCTTTTATGTGGGTTTGTAAATGTTAACTGATGTGCACGGAAGTTGAGTGAACATTTGATCGTTGTTTTGAATTTTTGCAGAACCCGTATCTTGGGTTATGTATCTTTTGGTATCTAACTAGCCTGCTTGTTTTCTTTCTAAATGCTCATCTTTCTCATTTTCATTGAGTTCTTTTCAGTTATCTAATTGTTGTGCATTGAAACTTCAAATTTTTGCATTTGAGTAATAATTTATCTTAAAATAGGGAATAGTTTCCACTGAGAGGGGTCAAAGAGCAATCATGTCGTTTGATTCTTATGAAAGATCTCTTATTGAGGTAAGTACATTGTAAGATCTAACCAGTGAATACTTATCTTGTTTATTTTACATGTGAGTAACAATAGTGTTCCGCTATGGCATTTTGGAGTGGTTTTATGCCCTTCAACTCCATTAACTTTATATGATCTTTGGTCTCTGCTGTATTGCTTGAATTGAGTGTGGATTACATGGGGAAATATTGGTATGAACATTAGTAATAATTGAATCAAGGATGTTAAATTAGACAATGCAATTGGCTTGTTCAATTGTATAAATACTCATCAATAGATGGAGAGCAAAAGAAATATATAATGGCGATTTAAGCAAATAGCAGATCAGTTATAGAAATACTCACCAATAGATGGAGGTCAAAAAAAAAAAAAAAGAGTAATGAACTTTAAAGTAAATTAATAGAAAAATAGGTTTCATTGGAAATAAGTAGAATCAATTTGAGATTTTATGCTAGATTGTTGTAGAGATGAAAATTTACTTAGTACTATATAGGTTTCAACCCATCAAAGTGTCAAGAAACCATTCAACTCAAGGCCCATAAATGGATCATGTATCATTCTGACATGCTCCATCACAATATGAATAGATACAACATGTCATAGATTCATTGACAACACTATTTTTATAAATTCATGAAAAATGAGGGTGGTATAATTTGAGCGTGCGTTCTCTTGGTTACACGGGACTTTGATACCATATCTAAAAACCATTCAACTCAAAAGTGTAAGCTAATGGGTAAGGCCTTGAGTCATATACCACAAATGGATCATATGTTATTCTAGAAAACAGTAATATTCCTAAATAGGATACCTAAGGTGTTTTAATGTAGGTAGCTAAGTGATATTCTTACATAGGATATCTCAACATAATAATACTAAATCACAATAAATCTTCATAATAATGCCCTTTAAGTTTGAACGTTGATGTTTCAGCTTGTTACAAACAATCTCAACTCTAAGCTATTTGACACAAAAGCTTAAGTGTAAGTGAAGATTAGGAATTAATTTGGTGCTGTGATATATTTGATTTTATATATCCTGTTATTGCTTGCTTAGGGTTATAGCTCTATTAGGGTTTGGTTTTAATATTAACCTGGGAGTTGCTCCTGTTCTATGATGAATAACATACATATTGCTATATTGTAGATTCACTCCAAGGGAGTAAATGTTGATCTGGTGGACAAGCTTTTGTTGGATCTGGAAAGGAGGTTTGCTAGTAAGTTATGCTAGTGTGTTAAGATGGACTTGTTTGGTTGAAATAGATTTGGGATGCTTATCAAGATGTAGTTGAAGATTTCTTCGTGCTAATGCACTCAAAACATCTATTTCGTAGATTTCACCAGATGTATGTGTAGCTTTTTAGTTAAAAATATGATTCCTTTTTCTTAAAAATCATAATTTTGTCAGCTTCTGTATTTGTCATTTCATTCTTCACAAGCTTGCAACCTGCTCTCGCGTGTTATTTGTTTAATGGGTCTAGATGGATAAGTATGTGCACTTGGTGGATTTTGCTCCTAGTTGTGGTTCATTAACATTTGTATTTTTTTTTAGCTAGAATTTGTTTTTGTTTTGTTTGCATGATGCTCAAGGAATATCTCATCATTTCTGTAATTCACTCTCAGCTGAAGCAATCCCACTGGAGGAGTCTATTGTATGGGAGACACGTAACAAAACCTTTGAGACGTGGATTTGTCCACTTGTGTACTCACTGATTCGCTACAGCTGTGATCCTATTATAAGGTATATAGATTAAATTCTTTTAGAAGTTATTAATATACTTGTTTATGTTGGGATGTTTTGCTTATTCTCACCTTTTTAAGTTATCTTTTTGGTATATGGCCTTCAGATTATGCCAAGATGTTGTGATGCTAAAAGCTGAAGTGGCTGAGCTTTTGTTGCCAAGTATTGTTGTTGATCTTGCTGGAAGGAAGGATGTGAAGGACGAACTTCAGAAATTAATCTCTTCTCAGGTAAGATGCTTCTCTCTCCTAAATCAATAGTTTTCTGCCACGTAAGGTGATTTGATGCATCAAAATTTCTCTCTCCCTCTTTCCTGTGTAAGAACGTAGAATTCTGGTGGAAAATACTATTGTTAGTTCTTGCTAGTTTATTTTTGTGGCTGTCAAATAGTTGTACTCAGAGTTTTGCCAAGAACAATGTTGTGGTACAGGTAGACACCAACTGTTTTCTTAGTTGAGTTGTAGCGCATATTGTGTTTGAGATGTAAAGAAATTATAATGTGTACTTGAAAATAGTTTAATACTATTGGTTCCCTCAATGCAAGCAGTTGCAAAATGAAATAAAGTGAAAACATTACCTCATTGCAAGGCTTTGAATGATTTGTTGATGAAATGGAATGCTTAGCTCGCTGTCTATTGCATTAGATTGTAATTGTTGATGAATTTGAGATTAGAACAGTGAGGGTTCAATCCCATTCTATTGCAATCTCACTAGTTTTGGTGTAGGGAAGTTACGTACATGTTGTTGAGTTATCAAATAATTATTCATAGCAAAGTTAGTGGCTTTTTTGCTCAGTTCTTATGGAAACTGTTTCTTTTAATGTCTTGTCCTACTTGAATATTTTTATTTCCTTTTAATTGATAGAATTGAGAAATTATTTAAATGTAAACAAGGGAATGAGCTAGAGAAAATTCATCTATCTTGTCTCATTATCCTAATATCTTTGCGTTATGAGCTATTTCAAGAGTCTGATATCTTTTTTGCTCTTTCTGCAAGTTGTTATGCGTACTTTCTTTCGGAATTCTGATTTATCCTTCAATTATTGGGCAGGTGCAGAAACACATATTTGTAGATTCCAATAGCTTGATAAAATCAATTCAAGTATTCTTGAATGTTCTGAATGAACTTCGACTTTGTTACATTGTAGAAAGAGCTCCTCCAGTGGTATCAAAACGTGAAAGTTCTAAGGTAACTGCTTAAGAATATCTCTTGAATTGTTTCAATGTTGTTAGAATGGCATTGAACCATTTCTTAGGCCTCACCTAATAAAGCTTTTGACTTGAATGGTTTCTTGTGTTTAGTAATAGAAGGTTTCAAGTTCAAATTGCACTACCCTTATCTCTAAGGGATTTTTGGTTTATCTTGTTTGTCCATAATTCATGTTAGTGGGTGTGCTCGAATGATATTTGAACCATTTCTTGGGCTTACCCTATAGCTTAGCTTTTAGGTTGAATGGTTTGTTACTAGAAGAAATGTGCATTGAGATTTGATTCACTTTTTATTGCATGTTCTCTAATTTTTTCCACCAATTTGATTGCAATACTTGATTTTTTTTTTTGATGTAGGACAAATAGAAGAATTATGAACTAGTAGTTAAAAGCGGAAAATTAAGAAGTATGGATGATATCAGGCTGCTAGAATATTAGGTTTCAAGGTTGAATTTTGGCTAGGAATGCAGAATTTTCAGATTTTGTAAAGCTGGGAATTTATGGTTTGATTGTTGGAATTTTAGGCTTAGGATTTTAGAGTTTAGTATGGTTGGAATATAGGTTTGAGATGGCTAGAATGTAGGTTTAAGAGGACTGGAATTTAGGTTAGGGTTGATGGAATTTAGAGAAGAAACACAAAGAATGGAAGGTAGGGAACTAGGAATCACTCTTAGGGTCTAAGAATCACTCTTAGAAGAAAGCATCACACCTTCTAGTAAAAAAATCTCAAGTTTGTTGAAAAATTCCAGATTGTATGTTACATATATATAGTGTTCTTAGAATCTTTATTCTAGTAGGAAAAGGATTTCTAACTTAAATCCTATTATAATAGAAATTCTATAAGTCCTATACAACTAGGATAGCATATCTTAATAAGAATAACATAATACTTCTCCTAATACAATCTGGATTTCAGCCTTTATCTTTGATGTCAATCAATTCCCAATCCTCATCCCACCAAATTAGGACTTGTGGTTGACTAATCTTTCCTCTTTTATTTCTTCTATATACTTTAAGTTCTTTTGCATCATTTTTCCTCCATTAATTATTAATTTACTATGTGTGACTTCTTATTTCAATTTCAAAATCCGGGGTAGTTTATTCACTATTACTGGAACTCAAGCCCATTAGTAATGTGAGTTAATAGCAAGAAAGTGATAGACCTCCTATACTGCACACATACACTAGGAAAGGCAAAAGAACAGAATGAGGTGGCCAGTTGGTTACAAAATGTCAGGATGAGGTGGCTAGTTAGTTACATAATGTCAGGAAAATCATTTTAGAATGTTTATAGACAGTATATAAGACAAAAGAAAGACTCGAAGGGCAAAGAGGATTTTTTGTAAACCAATAGTTAAAAGGAGAGGGGCAGTCTCTCGAATACTGCCAAACGAATCCCTTGTATTGGCTTTAATCTTTAATCCATGTCTTTTCCTCTTTTCTCATTCTTATTTTCGGTCTTACTTCCTTTAAGCTTTTTCTAATCAGTTGGCACCAGATGCCTAACAGAAAGTTTCTGATTATAAGGACTTCAAATTGATTTGCTGGTTTGAGATGAAAATATAAATGATATTCTTATTGTTCTATTTATCAATATCAGAATTTTTAATATAGGTAGAGTGTAGAGCTCATTAACAAGAATTGGGTATGGGTCAACTATTGCCAAAATGACTAGAACAAGTCATTTGAATAGTTGGCCCTTACCACTTATAAACCCTTTAAAATTTTCTTATTTAGTCAATATGAAATACTCTTTAACACTCCGCCTCAAGTGCAACTGGGACTGGACATTCAATTGTTACTTGAAATAATCGCAGTAGTAACCGGACTGGGTCTCTCGAATTGGACATCTAGATGGACGACAGAGAAATTAAGAATCCGGACCAAACCTGCTCTGATACCATATTAGAATTTTTAATATGAGTAGAGTATATAACTCATTAACAAGAATTAGGCTTGGGTCAATCATTGCCAAAATGACTAGAGCTATTTATTTAGATAATTGACCTTTACGATTTATAAACCCTTTAACATTTTCATGTTTAGTTAATATCGGATACTCTAACAATCAATAAAACAAATTTCTAGATTGAGATGGATAAAGCTAATGGAAATTGGTTTAGTTCAGTTAACAGGAAAGTGCAGATAATAGTAACATAACTTTTCCTTTCTTTACTAAATACCTTGTGTCTATGAAAACTGTTGGTTCTACTGTTCATACCCACGTTGTTGAAGGTTGAGCCGGTCTGTGGCTTTCTGGATGTACTGTTATCGGAGATGCTAGTTATTGAGGCTTCCCAGTACTAGTTGATAGCTAAGAATTTTCTAGTTGAGGATATCATTATCCTTGGTACTTGAGTTTATGAAATTAGTTTTCAGAATTTAGCAACTTTATAGTAATTCGATTGTGTGGTTGAGTGAAACCCATAAGCATATCAAGTTGACCTGATAATAACATGTGACATCTTTGTGAAATGCCCAGTAATATAGTAATGGCTTAAACTCTTGTTCTTCCTACATGCAGGCTAGAGATTCAAAAGCTTCATTGGGTGTAAAACCTATGTCAACGTTTTCATGGAGCAAGGTTATGGTTTATTTGCAGATGTAGTTTGTATCAAGAACTGTGAATTTGTGTGCTTGATTGTGTTGAAACTTATGAAGTGTCATGGATATTTATTCCAACATTATTTTCTCAATTAAGCTTGTTGATGTTTCAATTATTTTAGGACATTATAGTATCATAGTAAACATTGTGTAAAAATAAATCATGCCTTCATTTTATATACTTGTTTTAGTTGATTGAAAGGAATTCCTTGCTATGTACATCTTCTTGGTCTTGAAGAGTGTTTACCTAACAAAGGAATGACGTATGAGCTGCTTATATATGAGCTAGTGAATGATCTTGGGGATGTTATTCAAGATATATTGAGCCCAGCACGACATTACAGGTGGCATCAAATCTAAGGCATAAAAGGATGGTCAGAATTATTGTTGTTTGTGATCTACACACTCTCTTTGGAGTCTGTTTGGGTCATGTTCAATATTTTGTTCAAATCATTCCATGTTGAGGGAGAAAATTTTGAAGACAGAAATTTGAGAAATAGAACATAATTCACCAGTTTTGAATATGTTCTTGCAAACGAATTTTTGTGTTTTGAGGATGACCAGGATGACTAGATGTAATCATAAAACATAGTTTCTTTAAATTCCTGCTAAACATGTATTGGCATGTTAATATTTGATTGTTTAACTTCTATGAGTTTTATTCTCCTCTTCCCTACTCCTTGACTACCCTTCTTCGCTGACTTGCCCCTTAAAAAAAGAATTACTTGCAGGAGTGGCCATCTATATTATACCCAAACTTGTCATTGTTATCCAAAGTTAGATCATGATGTATCATTTTCCGATGCTTAATTTCTGTTTACATGTTCTTGCTGTTTGTTAGCTTTGCATTGCCCGTTTAAAATGATGTTTGCCTTTAAACTCACTTTTTGAGACAAATAATCCTCCTCAGTAGCACCTTCTAGTATGCTCCTCATGTCTGATTCTGAATAGTTACAAATTGTGGCAGGTCTATTGGCTAAATATTAATTACCTTCTTGTCGCAAAGTCAGCGGTGGTGAGTGCCATTACTTCTCTATTCTTGTGCTTCTTCTTTTTCCCCTTGCTTTTCTTAAAGTTTTTCCCATTTTTCTTCTTGGGATCGCTCTCTTTATTATTTGCAATAATGTTATTTTCATGGATGCATACCACTTGTAGATTTGTGGCTCATTCTTCACGTCCATTATGTACATCGAATATTGGTGTAAAGAGCATTTTAATGGTCTTACATTGGGAAGCCCTGATTTCTCTCACACTGAGATGGTAAGAAATTACGTGAAAGAGGACTGATGTGCTTCATCATTCAGAATCAGGACTTTAAGAATGAGGATGTGATCATTGAAATCTTATTATCTTTTGTATTGCAATTCATGGATCACTGGGTATCTGCTTTTCTTCTCTCCAGTTGCCAGACCACATTGAAATTCTTGTCTCAGCGGTTACTCAAATCAATGAACCAGACAGCTTATATGGGATTGTCCAATCTCATAAGGTCCGTGATTATGTTATTCTGCTTGATGGTTGTAGCTTTGAGCTAGAATTATAATTTGAACCACTTGCTATTTGACACAAGCCTGTTTACTTGGTTCTTCCATGGGGATGAGGGAGGGTGAGGGCTTGGTAATTAGTTTAATTTTATAAAAAAAAGGATCTTAGTTGATAAATTAGCTGTAATTTTTGCATGTCTGCATCTTTTTGTTTGAGGATTTGGTATGGATGTGTTCACTTGATAATGAGTCGACTTTCAGAGCCCATATGCTCAAACGAATTTTATGGCTAATTGGCCATATTTCATCGAAATTAAGTAGAGGATCAAGGAAGCCTCTACAACTAGATATTGAGGAGAAACATCATGCCTAGTTTTATCTTTTTCTTGTCATTATGTTATATGCTTTACCGTTATGGTCTCAGTGTTTGTTTTGGTTCTGGGGCATTAATATCACAGTTGACCTCTCAAGCTGTTACTTTTGAGCGTGAGGGAAACTGGAGCAAGGCACTTGAATACTATGACTTGCAAGTACGCTCAAACACAATGATGCAAATGCAAGGTGTTTCTGGAGCTCTGTTTGTGGATCATAACAAACTGTTGGCCAATCAGAGATTTGCTTTCGAAAGTGAGACATTGCAGCAGAAACCTTACAAAGGTCTCATTAGATCTCTGCAGCAAATTGGTTGCACTCACGTGCTTGATTTATACTGCCAAGGATTGACTTCTCGAAAGGGCGAGTTACATCATGATTTGGAGTTCATTGAATTACAGGTCTGCTTTCTATTTATTTAAACTGACTTGATATGAATAGCTGACTAGCTGGTTTGGTGCTAATTTTCAGGCATTCTTTACCGTTGTCACTAAACAAATGATTGCATTTTTGTAGTATGAGGCTGCATGGCGTGCAGGAAACTGGGATTTCTCTTTACCTTCTGTTGAAGCGGATCCTTCTTCACAGCATCATGCAAAATATAATCATTTCAATGAGAATTTGCACTGGTAATAAAATTTTTAATTTGTGATTCCCACATGTAGGTATGACAATGAACTGGGTCTGTCTAGCTGCTTCTCGATCCAAAAAAATATGCAACCCGAGCCCAGTTTGAAGCTTTGGTGGGCTTGCTTTGCACGACTTGAGTCAGAGTGGCTGCCCAAAACAAAGTTGTTTTGGATAAATTTTCCAAGACATTGTTTTGGTTTTGAAATTTCTTTGAACTTAAGACCAAAACAACGTTGCTTTGGGTAGACTTAACCAAAATGATGTTGTTTGGGTTGGGTGCTCGGACTGTTCGGGCTTTTCAAGCTAGGCTCTCAAGCATGAGATTAGTTCGAAGCCCAAACTTAACCAAAACGATGTTGCTTCGGTCTGGTGGTCGGGCTGTTCGGGCCAAGCCCAAGCCTGGTCTGAACCACAATCAATTTAGGCTTGGCCCGTTCACTTTAGGCGGGCTTGGGCTCCGCTATCATCCCTACTCACATAGAATTTCTTTTTGTGTTTTGTAAACTTCTTTTGCGTCTGTTTCAATCTCACACTCTCTCTTGTCCATATCCATTATGTTGATTCATAATCTCATCTTTTCTAGCTTAATTTTTTTGTTTATATTTGACTGCTTTGTTGTTAAAACTTGTAAAATCCATACAATATCAATTGTATTAAATTGATCATTTTCACTAATCATACGGAAAAATATAGTTTCTAAATTCAAAGTTCTTTGAATCTTTATCAGTTGGATATGTCAAGTCTTTTTAGATTTTAGAGGATTATTTAGATACTTGTTCAATAATTTCTACCTCTTTGAGGTAATTATTTTTCAGTCATGAGTTTCTATGATTACTTGGGAAACCATTATGTTCTCAAGATTCCTTGGGATTATTTTCTTGGAGGAAAAGGGACTATCATTTATCATATGTTAAAATAAAAGAGCTATATTTCAAAATGAGTGCTTGGCATTGCCATTTACACTGACGAATAGATATGCTTATTATCTCGTGGTACTGATGAAACATGGTGCTGTTTCTTTGTGGTAGCTTATTACCAATGTTGAGGTCCACATTTCTGGTTTAAGATTATAGTCAATGGCTTTAAGCTGGCTGGATTCATGGCAAAATATAGCTAACAACTTGTGCTTACACTCAAGTAGATAGATAATACATGAGCATGCCAAGTGATGAACAACTTTCTGTGAAACTAATAGATAACGTAAGATTTCTCTGGTGGATATATCAGTTGTTTGCAGGCATTGCAAGAGGGAGATTTTGATGAGTTCCACAAAAAACTAAAAGGTTCAAAACAGGTACATTTTAAAATTGCATTATATTATTTCCTTGATTAAGTTTTGGCAGTTGTGTGACCTCACGATATCTTAGGAGCTTGTGTGGTCTATCTCTTGTGCAAGTGAGGAGAGCACTGAATCTATCTTCTCAACAATAATTCAACTTCAGGTACTGTTTTTTTCCTCCGTGTAAATTATTCAAAATTAAAATATGGGTCTTGAAAGAGAAATGAAATTGCCTGTTTATGTGTATGATTTCAGGCTGAAGACAATTATTGTTTTTGATTTTATGGCTTAGAGTTTAAGGTCTTTTGCAGAGTTTTAGATTGAACGATCAACTCCTGACCTTTTTTCTTCTCCTTTTCTCTCTCAGCTTATTTTGTTTTAGGAACATAGATTTAGTGGAAAGAAATGATTAAACGGTTGAAACTAATTGTAAAAAGCTATTAAATTAAGTTTGAAGTATTAGTTGAACCTTAAAGTGTAAATTTATTACTAATTCTGCTTCTCATGTAATGCAAAATAGTGCTTAGGCTTAGGAATTGTCAGGCTGAGGTTGGATGTCATTAGGCCGGAGAGTATTTTCCCGAGATCTATTGAGCTTTTAATAAAAATTTAGGTTCAAGTTGGGTGGTCGGGCTCAAAACTCGACATAAAACTTTGAATTTTTTTTTTTTGGTTGGAGGCTAAGCCTAGGTCTTTTTTCCAAGCCTAATAATGCTGTGATGGTTTTTATCTCATGACCTTCAATCTGCTGGTGTATACCTTCCTTGGCATTATACATATGTTGTTTGGCCTAAAATTTGTTTTTGTCTCTGTTGCATTTAGGGTTTAGGGTTCTATATCATTTTGTGCAGCTTAGCTACAAGATAAACATGGTACAAATTTCATCATGTAATCATGTTTATTTTCTCCTGTTAGATCAGATGTCTGGAGAAAAAGGATCTCAAAATTTGAGGATCTATCACGTCCCAAATGTTTTCCATGATTTATTTCTTTTATATTCATCTACTACAGTTTTCCATTTGATGAAAGTTACTTTTCAAAATATGTTTATCCATATATGTAGGTGCATATTTATTTGTTTGTTTTGTTTCCATTTCTTGTTTTCTTATTATGATCTACATTGGATTGTTGTGCAGATTCTTTATCACCTTGGGATGGCTTGGCCTATACGGTGGAGAACATCTGAAAATGGGAAGAAAGGAATGCATGAAAAAGATGAACACAATTTGTCAAAGCCTGTGATCCCTACCATGGAACAGGTTCTCTTCTTTTGTTTACTTAATTATCTCCTTTTGAATTTGTGAGAGCACTATAAGAGTGGTGTGGGAAAACGTAATCTGTATTATTATTCCCTGATTTTCTGGGGATTATGTCCATAAAATTTGGTACTAATTGTGTCCATAAAATATGGATAGAGTATCCCATAAGTCATGGGATTTAACAATTCTGTACAAATTTATTCCCTATTTTGTATTAGGGCTAGTGTGTATAAAGTTAATGTATGTCTATTAGTCAGAAATAAATAAAAAATTCCTCCTGCAATATCTGTCCGGTTGTATATCCTATTTATTGAGGAACCTAGTGAGTCTTAAGTCGTGATATTGAACCTTTTAGGATTAACCTTGATTGCAGAGACTTACTTATAACCAATAGTCTGTTTACTTGATATAAAGTTTACTAATTCCCAAGTCCCATGGTCATCTAAAGTTTTCATTTCATCTTGCCTAAATTCTCGCCAACTAGGATGCAAAGCATCACTTAAATTTCTATGGATTGATATTCTATCTAAAAACGGAACTAGCAAAGGACTTGATCCTGACTTAACCGAATTCAAAGACAACATACATGGCTCGCATTGATTAGGTTTTAGTTTGAGCTTTAGTCTTTTTAAGTTTGGGCTTTTGTACTTGGGTTTGAGCTCAAGCCTTCTTTGACTCCTGGCTCAAAGCCTAAACTTTTCTTTTACATATAAAACAGTGTTGTTTTGTATGTGTAACAAAACAATGTATTTTGGATATTGATGAATAGTTATTTTTGAGCTTGTCAAAGTCTGATGGTGCTCAGGTTTAGGTCAAATTGTTGTGTGTCGAAAAAGAAATTGTGTCTTATTGTCATCCCTAAGTAGGATAAATGGTTATAGGATGCAAATGATGAAATGGAATGAGAACGTTGTCACTTACCTTTTCAAATAACAATAGAAAGGTAAAGATTAGGATCTTTAGATGGAGGAGTAGGTGAAGGAGACGAGACTTTTGGCCATACACTTGAGTGGTAGGTGGTTTATTAATTTCAGGTGTGAATTTGAGTAGTCATTGGATATACTAAAATATCTCCTTCCCCCTTACTAGAATTAATGGAAGACTTGAAAAAGAATGGAACATTCTTAAAGAAAGTAACAATAGCAGATTCCACATAACTATTCAAAGTATGGGAATGACACTAATAATCTTTCTAAAGATGAGAATATCCTATGAAACACATTTGAAAGATTTTCGGTCTTATTTAGACACTTATGGACAAATATCCTATCAAAACATGTACAACCAAAAATATGGGAAAAAAGTTTATTGTGATGAGAACATAGTTCTGTAAGGAATGCTACCTTGAATTATAGAGGATGACATACTATTGATTGGAAAACACGCAATAGGAACTTCTGCTAAAATCATTTGGGAACTATATTGTGAAAGAGGAGAACTCAAGCAATTTCCAATATGTGCCTATTCCTACATGCTGCAACACCATTTTGAGGTGGTATATTCATTTAGGATTAGTGATTAGAATACTATTTTGAGACATGTAAGATTGGAAAGACTCAAAAAAAATAAACTTTATCATTGTCACATTGTAAAATTTGCTTTGATGTTTTGAATTGTGTTTGTATTTCATTACAAAAGAACAAAATATAGCTTAGTTGTGTTTCTATTTTAGTATAAAAAGAACATAATATAGAAAACAAGTCCAATCGATTTTTCATTAGGTATAGCTATGTATTATGAGAATAATCTTCCACAAAGGTGAAAAATTATTACAAACTAGATTTAGAGGTAATAGGACATGGACTTCAAATATCAAATGTAATAACTTAAAAGGAGATGCAACTCTTTTTTATTAAATCTAGGTGTATAATAGACACGATGAAGAATAGTTCTCTCAAGTAGGTAAAGGCCACTAGATTCATGTCCTCTACCAATAATCTTACCTGTCTTTAGATTCTGTAAAATGACAATGCTTAGGAAAGAATGAGATACTACAATTAAAGGCATGAGTAATTTGTTGACCTAGATTAAATTGAAAGAAAAATTGGGTATACATAAAATTGTCGACAATGATAGGGATGTCATAGGATTGGCTATCCCGGAACTCGTAATGGAATTAGCAGAACTATAACTGTATGCTAAGGTAGCATTAGGCATATTCTTATAAAAGTGAAAAGAGGAAAAGGTATTTGAGTTACTTTTCATAAATTTGTTGCACTTGAATCAATGACCCAATTTCGATAAGAGGACATATAACATGTTGATGCTTTACCTAATTGATTGCTGGATGCTATGGAGGGAGAAGAAGATTGTCAAGAAGTTTGTTACTCAGTGAAACGAACAAACTCTTTTTCATATATTATAGATCTATTATTGGATGAAAGAGTTATAGAAATGTGATTATTCTCGAGTTGTAGCATTAACAACTTTAGATTGTTGTGGAGGTTTTCTATGAAGTTTCTAGCAGGTACGTTTCACTTGACCTGATTCACCACAGTAATGACATATTGTTCTATTAGTTTGACCATGATCACTTCCACCATCCTTGCTTCTGCAAGAGCTATGTGGACTTTCTTTATTATGGTGTTCCCTTTGACCAGTCTCATTTGTCGTACCTTGGCTTACAGGGACCCTAGTTGTACGATAATGAAGACTCCTAGATGCTTCAGTATGTAACAACTTAGTAAAGGTGTCATGAAGAGAAGTTACTTTAGAACTAGTAAGAGTATATGTCCAGGCAACAACAAATTTTGATGGTAGTCTTCCAAGAAAACTCATAACAATCACTTATTCTCATTGAGTGTTGAACTTTTACTTCAGTGCTGAATGGTAGGCCATTGAGGAGTTCTTACACTCAGTTTAAATTCCAAAAGAGATTCAGTAAATGATTTGTCATGCTTACTAGGATGATAGAATTCTTTGCAGACATCATAAATGCAATATAAATTCTCCTTGCAATATAACTCCGTGGGGATACTCTCTTGCAATCTAGTGGCCTCATAGCTTCATTAACTGTTTTAGGTTTATCTATTCGTACAGCCTTTTCCAAATGTCCCTTCAATCCACCCAAGAAACAACTCAATGCTACAGAACTATCTAAGTTAGCTCTGGCACTTAGTTCATCAAAACTTTCTATGTACTCTTCAACACCACTAAGCCGCTTTAGGTGCATTAGTTCAGCAATGGGGTCATCAAATAGACTCATCAAATCTACAGCCTAGATTCATGACTAACCCCAGCCAGGTAAGGGGCACAACTAAAACTTACCTGTGATAAATGCATCAAATTGACATTAACTATTCGTAAGACAGAATATTCCTTGGGATTTTTACTCTCAACTATTACTTTCCTGTTAAAATATGTTTAGAACATTAATTCTATTAAAGATTCTAAATTGACTTGATTGATAAAGCGAAAGAAGTGAAGGAAAATCATGCATTGTCTCTGTACTAATGGAGTTCATTTTTTTTCTATCTAGTTGTCATGGCTAAATGTGGATTGGAGCTCCATTTTGGACAGAACAGAGCTACATATAAATTTGTTAGAGCCATTCATAGCATTCAGACGAGTGCTACTTCAGATCTTAGGTTGTGATGACTGCAGCATCCAGCATCTTTTGCAATCGGCATCCACTCTTCGTAAGGTATTTGTTGACTGTTTTGATGCCAGGAGCATGGCTGAATGAGTTGCTAATCAAAAAAATTCATTGTTGATAGGGTTCAAGGTTATCTCAAGCTGCTGCAGCTCTTTATGAGTTTAAGTTTCTTTGTGCCAAAACCAAAATGCTGGAATTGTCCTCATATTGGCTTGGAAGGGTACAAATTTTTACCTATTTATTTTAGCCATTTTGTAAAGATTTAGAGTTGTTCTTTGGGATATTGTACAGTAGTGAGTTTTTTTTTATAAACTGGTTAATAATAGATTTTAAAACTAAATTAGTGAAAATTTTTTAGAGATTAATGATATAAGATCTTTTTATAAAATCTGACACTGGATTTTACTTTTCTGTCTTTATAAGGATCTCTTGTCCTTCTATGGCTGCATTTGTTTTTCCAGTTTATTTTCAGTTTGATAGGATTCTGAACTGCTTCTCAAAACTTTTGCAACTCCAAGGTTTATTTTTTCAACTTGTATAACTTGATTGTAGTTTATGTTGATGGATGTCCAGCTAACATTGCTACATTTTGTTCTTTGTTAATATAATGAACATTTGATTGTTACTTCCTATCTTATCCTGCATTTCTTGCTACTTTGCTAGTGGATCCCCTTCTTTGTTTTCTTTAACACTTGTGAACTAATTCAGTGAACACTATGTACCTACTATGCCTCCAGTTGACGTAACTTGGTTTCTGCATTTGTTTCAATATTTTTCAACTTGAAGACAATGATTTACATATTGAGTATAACATGTACTCTTGTCTCATATTGAGTCCTAAGATACTATTCTACCAAACTTTACAAAGACATAACCTTTTGCAGCTTGAAGAAGCAAAATTGTTGCGAGCCCAATGTCAGCATGAGATGGCCATCAGTCTTGCAAAATATATCTCAGAAAATTGTCACTCAGATGATGAAACTTCCAATGTTTATCGCTTGGTTGGAAAATGGCTGGCAGAGAATAGATCTAGCAAGTTGTAACTTTTATTTTAGTTTGAGCAAATTGTACTGGTGGTCAGTGAACATCTTCTTCCTAACCTTGTGATTTGACATTTGGCAAAATTGCAGCTCAAGAACCATATTAGAAAAGTATTTGAAACCTGCTGTATCACATGCTGAGGAACACAAGACCACTCAGAAAAAGTCCTTGGAAAGACAAAGCCAATGCCACTTTCATCTTGCACACTATGCTGATGCTCTTTTTAGGTCCTATGAGGAAAGATTAACCTCTAGTGAATGGCAAGCTGCACAGCGTTTAAGGACGCACAAGGTACTATATGTAAATTATAGGAAATGTGGGTAGATGGCAGATTTTGATGTGACTACTGTTATGCAGACAGTTGAGTTGGAAGCACTTCATCGGAGACTTAAAAAATCATCAAAGGTATGTCTTATGCCTGTAGACTTCTTCTGGGGTTCTGGTCCGAAGCTATGATGTCAGTAGAGATTCAGCTCCTTTAATGGTTTATTCTTTTGCTAAATTTCTGTGGCTTGTAGGGGGAGAAGGCTGAATACTCGATAAAAATACAAGAGTTGGAGAAACAGGTTGCAATGGACACGGAGGAAGATGAAAAACTAAAGGTTTATTACAGTTTGTGTTACTTGTTTTGAAATTGCGAGATATTCTTTTATGTTATAAATCCATGTCAAGTTCTTTGAACCCAACAGGATGATAGGGACAATTTTCTCAGCATAGCATTGGAGGGATATAAACGTTGTTTGGTGATAGGTGACAAATATGACATGCGAGTGGTATGAATTTCCTTTCCCAACTCTTCGTATGAATAGAGAAACCAAATGCTTCATGCATTATTTGTGGATGGGATGGTTAGAGAAATTATTTTCTTCTCCTATGAATTTTCTAATGATAGAAATACTAGCATCAATGTTTTAATTGGGTTGCAAACCGTGAACTGATTATTTTCCTCCATTTAAAAACTAAGGAAAAGTTGGGTGAAAAGGCTCGTCTTATTATGAACAATGTATAGGGTATTTATAAACATACAGCTTGTACACCTAAAAAGGAAGAGAACGACCTACCTAACTCCACCACCTAAAACACAAGAATCCCTCTAATTAAGGAATATACAATTAATCTAACTAATTGGGGAATATGATCTTGACACTAATTAGTACACCTGGTAGCTGACAAACAAAACCCTTTTTCACACTCCTCCTCAAGTTGATTAATGTGGATTTATCATTTCCAGCATGCCAAGGATGCTTTGAAATACTTGGATACTCAGCCCTTTTGTAAGCACATCTACAAGGTAGTTAGATGGTTTGTACTAGTTGAGATGACTTCAGATAGTTCTTACTGATCAATCAATATTTTGCTGAAATGTTTGGAAGTTCACCTTTTAATTGAACTTCTTCAGAATTTGGTTGGGTTTTAACATAGAATTAATTTTTGTGATTTCAAACTTGAGAGCACATCCTGATTATCAAATATGTGGCTGTTAAGATTGCCTTGTCCCAAAAAAAATATAGGAATATGCGTGGTGTACATGATTGATTGGGTACTTCTAGAAGGTGTATTTTTTTTCTTTACGCAATCCCATTATGTTGAGGTATGTCCACACATGTGCTATTATGAATAATTCCCTCAATCTCAAGATAATCCCCTAGAATTGTCTCATTATTTTTCTGCATTGTCGGTCTTCAACACTTGTATTTTTGTTTGGAGTTGTGTTTGAACCATAGTGTTGAATTTCTTGAAAATTTGGCGGACATCTGATTTTCTTTTACTAGAAAGAACCATGTGATCTTAGTATGATCATCTATGAATGATACGAACCACCTAGTTCCCTTAATTTTTTTATTTAGATGGCCCTCACAGATTTTTGTCAATCATTGAAAAAGGATGAGATGCCTTGTATGGTAGAATATGATATGAATTACAAACATCCTTTGAAAATTGTCACACTTCATATTGTAAAATTTTAAGATTTTTATTTCCAAATAATGAAGGAAACAGTTTTTGAAGGTATGAAAAAATTAGGATGACCAAGACGATGGGGCCACAACAAGATTACAATATCCTTATTTTAATTTTTAAGTGAAACGAGATTTTTGTTGGACTGAATTTGAGACTACAAATATTGCATTGCAAGTTTGTCTTCTAATTGATTTATCAACCTCAAGGAGGGGAAGTCCTTGTTGTACCTTAAGCATTGCCATTCGTCCTCTCCAGTATCCGAATCCTGAAATTCACATAAATCTGAGCAAAATTTGGCAACACATTGTAAATAATGTATTTTTTATTAGGGATTACTTGGAAAAGACACATCTTATGTTTTGTAGCAAGTTTACTAATTGATAATTTGTATATATAGATTGTTGTAAGAATTAGGTCCTTGGAAACAATAATGGAACTCTTTCCAACAACTTCAGGTAGTGATTCATCTGCTATTCTTATTGCAAGATTCTCTTGATATGGATTTTAAATGTTGAAAAGTGTAGCATCACATGTCATGTGATAAGATGCACCTGAATCTACAATCCATGGGCTACTTTTTCTTAAATACAATCAGAGCACTCGAGTAGTTACCTTTTTGAGCTACAAATCTAGTTCCAATTATGTCAGCGGCTTCGATAGAATTTAGTTGAGAATGCATCTTCTATAAGACCTCAACTTGCTCCTTTCTAAATGGGTTAGATTGATAGAAACCAGAAAAGAAAGACAATAGAAGTAACTGAATAATAGAACTTTATTGATAAATTTGAGAGCAAGAATCTTAAACTCTCAAGTTAGTCCGTATGAAGAGGACTAAACTCCAAAACAAAGGAATTAATTTTCTCAAAAACTGGTCACTTGTTCTAACTATCAGATATTTATAATGCTAGACTCCTAATCGTAATAAAAGATAGACTCCTAATCGCAATAAAAGATAAGACTCCTAATCTGTAAAATAACCTAATAACTAAAATAATGAGATAACTACTAGATGTGCGTAATGGGATCAAACTACTGATTGACTAAATCTTGGCCCATGTGATCCTCATGTGTTGGAGGTGTCGTATCATAAGGTTACAACAAATTAAATTAATTGAAAAATTAAAGTAAACAAATAAAACTAGATGATTGTACAATTAAAAGATACAATTGAAATTGAAGTTACTCAATGATTGAAACTTAGGGATTATTTTATCCTTGTTTTGCCTTTCATCTTGTGAATTCAACTATGCTTGATTCTAGATATTCAAGTGTTTTGATTGTCCTCTTTTAAGATCTAATTAAGTAATCCCAATTGAAATAGATAAAAGTTGAGTTGCAGTCTCTTGATTTCTCAAAAATACTCCTAACTACTCAATTGGATTTGAACCGAGGAAGACACATGTGGTGGCTTGGGGGTCTAGTTTGTCTCTATGTTGGTTATGAACATGAACAAAGGCAGTGCATCCAAATATCCTAGGTGTGAGGCCATTTGAGGTTCTGAAGTGTGGGTAGAAGCTATTAAGAATTTCTATGGGACTTTTGTTGTCTAACACACGTGATGGAGGTCTATTTATCATGTATGTGGTTGTAACAATTTCCCCTCCCCAATAGGATTTAGGGACATTCCCTTGAAAGAGTAAGGCTCGGGTGGTGTTAACTGCCCATTTTTCCTTTCTACCACCTCGTTTTGTTGAGGTGTGTTAACACATGATGAATCATGGGTAATGCCCTATGATTGAAAGAAAGGTGACAAAGTCTGGTTGAAGTAGTCTTTGACATTGTTTGTCCTAAAGCTTTTTATTTTAACCCCAAATTGGTTTTGAATCGTAGCGTGAAAATTAGGTATAACAAGGCTAACATCAAACTTTTGCTTAAGAAGAAAGAGCCATGTTATTGGAGTGCAATCATCAATTAAGGATATAAACCAACGAGCCCCAAAAACATTAGGTATAGTAGAGGGACCCCATATGTCACTATGAATCAAATGAAAAGGATGAGATCTTCTTTTATTGCTAATAGGAAAAGAAACTCGAGTATGTTTTGCAAATTCACAAACACCACAATGAAATTCAGAAATATCTAATCCATGACCTTTAGAACTTTAAAAGATGGATGACTAGGCGTAGATGATACAACCAAATGGTATATTTATTTGAGGAACTGAGAAATGACAAAGATAGGTTGCTCCTAACTCTTTGAGGCAATTCAAGTAGGTAGAGGCTACCCCTTTCCCTAGCAAGTCCAATCCTCCTCCCTGAGGCTTGATCCTGAAAAACACATTGAGAAGGAAAGAAAGTAGCATAACATTTAAGATCATGGGTAAGCTTATAGAAAGTAGGCTAGCTGACATTTTGAAATATGGAGAACCCTTTTCAGAATAAGGGGAGGTGTGATGTGTATATAACCAAAACTGCAATAGTAACTAGAGAGCCATTGGCCACTACAATCTTTTTGTTACTTGGGCATGGAGTATAAGTGTGAAAGAGTTGAGATGTGGGTGTCATATGGTTTGTGGCACTCAAGTCTATTATCCAAGAATTGGTATGAAGATATTCCGAGGCATTCATGCAAATAGGGAGTAAAGGTTTACCTGGAAGAGCCAAAGAACAAGTCTTAGAAGGTTTTTCAATAGTCCCCAATAAGCTTCTCAATTTCTTCACTGTTTAATTCTATTGTTCCTGAATTTTCCTCAACTTTGGGCTGATCTTCCATATGTGCTTGTGATCTTTGTTGTCCCTGACGGTTTCCCCGTTCTTGGCTTGGTGGTTTATTGTGTATTTTCCAACATGTTTCCTTTGTGTGCCTCGGTTTCTTGTAGTGGGTGCACTGGAGGTTGTCCTAGTTCTCCTTCCCTTGGTTTTCTCTACCATAATACTTAGATAGATCACTTTTCCTTTGGCCTGATGGTCGGTTTTTACTAATGAGGCTAACCCGTCCATGGTTTGTGGTTCAAACATAACACTCCTTTGACTTTTTGCTGCTTGAATCAATGAGATTGTCTCTTCTAGAGATGGAGTGTCCTCTTTTCCAAGAATTTGGATCCTGACCTGATCAAATTCAACATTCAATCCAGCCAAAAAATCATACACGGTCTTTTTCAATGAAGTTCTTCAAGATGACAGCATCCTTGGGGCATTTCATCTCAAAAACTCGATAATGATCGACTTCTTGCCATAGATGCTGCAGCAAGTTTGCATATTTTGTGACGGATTTATCTCCTTGCTTAGTGGCTACAATTTTGATTTTGATCTCGTACATTTGAGCAGAATCACGAGCCTTCGAGTATGTGCAACGAATGTAGTCCCAAATCTCCTTTGCAGTGACAAAAAACATGCATGTGTCACTCATCATAGGATCCATAGAATCCCATAGCCAGAACATTATCATGGAATCCTTTTCATCCCATGCTTCAAACATTGGGTTATCCTTAGTCTAAGAAGCACGAACACGGATACAGACACGTGACACGACACGGACACGGACACGGACACGGACACGGGGACACATCAACTTCTAAAATTTGGTGGACACGTATATATATATATTATAAAATTTAGAATTAAGAAAAAAATTCAGAATTCATAATATGATATATATTAATTGATGTGTTTCAAGACTTCCAACATCTTGATAGTTCATACATATTTGGTTCCTTATAAGCCCCTCTCAAAAAACATGGAGCATATATTCCATTAAGTCATGTCCGAGCAGTGTTTAGACGTGTCTGAACCGTGTCCGAGTTGACAAAAATTATTTTTTAATTCCTACACGTACGGACACGTGTCGAGCATGTGTCCACCGTGTGTCAGTGAGTGTCTGACACACGGATACGGCTCCATTTTACCGTGTTCGTGCTACATAGTCCTTAGTCGATCCTGTTCCAAGAAGATGACTGTCTCCCTTTGCCCTTGAGGTATGTACGGACAAATTGAGATCATTTGAGATAGTTCTTCCCATTAAGCCTATAGGAAGCCTGAATATTTTGTAAATCTCCAATTTTTTGAATGGTGCCAAATGCTTCTAGAGGGTTAGATCTGGTAGAGACAGAGTTTTGAGAGGTTGATATGGTTAAGAAGAAGATATTGCAACAATTAAGGCTACCCTAATGGGAATTACACAAGAGAGGTAAGGAGGAATGCAGCGATGAAGGTTGGAACACACAAGAGAAGAACCAAAAAATAGGGTTTTGGTACTGCAGCAATGAAGGTTGCTCAAAGGACAGATCCCAGAAAAAGAAGCCTTACAACTCTGATACCATGTGGGAAAGAATTTTCATATATTCTCATATATTGAATAGGAAGTATATAGCCATATATAGGACATTCAAGTAGGAATTTAAATCTGGAAAGTTATCTAAAGCTATCTAATGTAATCCCTTAATTTAAAGGATTTCAAACTTATTCTATCTTATCTATTTACAGCCTATCTATATCTTAGTATAATCTATTTACAGTTGTTTAGTATCTCAACAATTTTATCTATAGCTTTTTGGTGCTTTGCTATTCAAATTTCTCTTTTGTGATTGGTGATGTTAGAAAGTGATATACCTTCTAATTTGCTTGAGCTCCTTGTGATTCTAATGTTCATGCACCTACAATTACAGAAGAAAAAAAGTATCAAACTCCTTCAATCAAAAGAATTCAAATTAGATAAGATGCTAAAATCACAATCTTCAACAACAACGCCAAAAATTTGTTTGCTAGTTTTATGTTATACTGCAAACAAGTTGTAGCACAACTATATCGTTCTCACAGAATTGAATTTAGTTACCTAACAATTTGAATTATCCTTTCTCTAAGGTAACAAGAGATTTAATTATCTAAAAGTTGAAGTAAATTAACGAAACTTAATGAATGAACAAGTAAAAGATACCAATGAAATTGAAGTTACTCAATGATGGAAAAGTATGGATTATTCTATCATTGTTTTGTCTTCTCTTCACGTTTTGAATTCAACTATGCTTGATCCTAGTTATTCAAAGGTTTTGATTACTCTCTCCCAAGATTTAATAAAGTAATCCCAATTGAAATAGATAAAAGTTGAGTTGCAAACTCTTAATTTCCCAAACTACTCCTAACTACTTAATTAGCTTTGAAACAATCTTTAAGGATAATTAATACACAATTAAGATCTCTCTTCAATTTGCTTATTAACTTGATAGTTGAAGTCTATCAAGGTACTAACTGTCGTTGCAGAACTTATCACAAATTTCTTGATTCAATCTCTTGATTTAAATCAAGTATGAGCACAACAAATATCACAAAGTAGTAATATATTGAATTTAAAAAGGTAAAAGTTTTACAAAACAATTTAAAAATAAAACCCTAATATAGATTTAGCAATTTATAATCATATTCAAAACCCTGCTATTCAGATTTGACATACAATTGTAATGAATTAGAAGAATAGGAGAATGAAATTAGCTCAAGCCTTGATAGATTTGAAAAATTTGGAAAGCGGGGGTCAATCTTGTTGTTTACACTTTTGATCTTCTTTTTTGTGATCTGCAGCCTTTTTTGTGTGCTTTTCCCTCCTTTTAGTGTCTATGTCGTTGCCTCTCTCTATAGCCCTCGTAATATACTTTTATAACAAAAATTAGATTTTTTGGAATATACACGATCACTTACACAACCGTGTAGGTGACTATATATCTTAAAATCTCTTCTAAATCGCGACTTCTAATGTTGCAAAAGCTTAGTCAGGCACATACACCTACATGGTTGTGTACGTGGCCTTGTATCTTCAAATGGGCCTAAAGCTTCTTCAAAGTCAGACACGTTTATAGTGAGTTACACGGTCCTTATAAACGACTATTTATCTTCAAAGTTGCTTCAAATTTTCCATTTTATGTCTCAATTTTATCCAAATTCTTCGTCTTGTAGTCTATAAATGTAATTGTCACCTAAAAATACACTAGACACAAATTAAGTATCAAAAATACCATAACTCTCTCTAATAACAAGCAAAACACATTATATAAATATAGTCAGTACTCGTTTATCAAACGTCAAGCATAAACCAAAAAATGGCTTCTAAACGCTAAAAATTAAAAATTGAAGCATGTTAACGCTACTTTTTAAAGTTTAGGCTAATATTGAAAAATTCAGTAAAGTTTGAAAGTTTTTTTCACAATTAGCCCTTAATATTTTTGAATGATAATTTGTAGAATTTATGTTGGAAGTTAGAAGTGCTTTTTGTGGTTGGATTGCAATTTGGTCATTGATGTATCCCTGTCTAAGTTACCATATCTTGCTATATGTTTTTTAGTTAAACTTCACGAATTCTTAAATTTGTACTGTTGCATTGTTGTTCCTAGTTGATAGATGATTTCTTTTAGACACGTTTTTACTTGTCCTTGGGCTATAATTCCTTATATTTTATTTCCCAGAATGGGATGCATTCTCTCTGTCCAGCAGTTTGGTCAAAGCACAGGAGGTGGTTGTTAATGTCAATGCTTTGCCTCAACCCTTTGGCTTGTGTAAGTCAATTGCTTTTACTAGAAATTGAGAAATGTTACACTTATCTCTCTAATTCTATTCTTGATTTGCACATGCTGTATTTGGAAAGTTTTGTATAACTTGTACGTTTTTAATTGAAAATTCTCTTATCAAATTATTAAATTGGAGAGAGATAATGTGTATTTACTGCGATGTGGATCATAAAATGTTGGATGCTCTCTGGTGAAGAAGAAAGAAAAACAATTCGTTGACCCTAATTTTCTATAGGCAGTTGAAGTAATAGTTGTGAAACAGATTGGGGGATTACAATATTTAAGTCAATTTTGCAGAAATATTTTCTTAAATGAAACAAAAGTATTGGATGAAATGACAAGAATACTCACCTTATGTTCTGTTAATGTAACTTTGCTAAAAGTTAGCTTATTAATCACGATAATAAAGTTAGTTCTTTATTATAGAAAGACTAATGATGCAAAAGGACTTAGAGTTTATAAAAGTAACTAACAGAAACAAATCAGTCTACCACAAGTTTTTGTTTGGTGGAATGAAGAGTGGGAGTTAAGGTAACAGCAAGGGCAACAAGAGTTTAAATTTATATCAAGTTTTTTATTAGATAAGAAGTAATAATAAGTTAGATATATTATTATAGTTGTTTATGATTTAAAACTTATTTAAGAATAGTTAATTCTTACTAGAGTAGGGTTCATCTTTATTTTGAATATTTTAGTTAATACATTTACTATTAGAATGAGGTGCTCCAAGAATTAGTTCAAAAAACAACACTTGACAACAACTGCACTTGATATTGAGGGTAGAGAGTGAAAATTCAAGATGAAGAGGATGAAAGCGAGTAGAGATAGGGAATCAACGCCTACTGAAAGTCCAAGACTAAGGAACAAATCAGCAGCAATTAGAGAGCACATGTGAGAATTCAGAACCATGTTGAAACACTCAATATACTTGATGATATTACTAAGAAAGTTTGTGTTAAAGCACTTGATTTTGTAGGAAAGATGGATCCACTCCTGTTTTTTTGACTGGACAGCATCAACGAAACATTTCTTTGACTAGTACAATATGTCGGAAGGTCACAAAATCCAATTTGCAAAGATGAAGTTAATTGGATATGCTAAATTTTGGTGGAAATCAATAGATGATAGACTTTGAAAAATAGGTGAAGGAAGAGATAAGTCTGAAGTTATCGGAAAAATATTTACTATTTCATTACCAAGAAAATATTTAAGATCAACTCATAACACTTGGACCTTAAATGCCTATTGCCAGATTAAGCTCAAAAGGTGGCACAAACATGATTGGCATATCAACACAAGGAATAACGTGGCATATTGGAACACTTATACAGGAATTTCATCCTTTTTTAAGCAAGGGCAACATTAAAAAAAGAAAATAAATTTACGTTAGCACTCGAATTTTAAAATTTGAATTGCAAAAGTTGAATCTAGAGTTGTATGATTAATATTTTTCATATTGAGGTTGACTTCAAACAAGCCAACGATAATTGATGCAATAGAGCTTAGAGTTTATAAAAGAAATGAAAGAGGGTAAATTCCTTGGTCATAAGCTTTAATTTAGTAGAATGAAGAGTGGAAACTAAGGTGACAGCAAGTAGAATATGAGTTGAAATTTACTTTATCTTTGGTTTTTCTTATTGGATAGGAAGTAATAATCAGTTAAATATGTTGTCTTAGTTGTTTTGGACTTAAAACTTATTTAAAAGTGAAAATTTCTTATTAGAGTAGGATTCAATTTTATTTTGGATATTTATTTACTGTTATAATAAGGTTTCTAAAAGTTTTTCTATGTGTATACACGTGTGTGCTCATCCCCTCACTAAACATTAACCTAAATTTTGTTTGTAAACATAAATTTTCAATTACAAGATTTGGTTTTTGTTTTTTTTCCTAAAATTGATTCTTAGATTGCAAGAGTGATACCCTCCATTACTTCCTTGCTTTACTAAAATTCCACAGCCAAAACCCTAAAATTCTAGCTTCCAAATCCTAAAATTTCAGATATTTCAAACCTGAAACTACAACAAATTAATCTGAAATCCCTAACCTAAAACTCAAATTTCAGCAGCCAGAGTTTATAAGCTTTGTGGTTCTAGCTACTAGTTTAATATTTCCTCTACATGTCCTACATTAACTAGTCTTCCCACAGATTTGCCAATATTCTGGTGCAGTTGCAATGTTTTTATGGTGTAAAAATATTTGATTCAGTTTTTTGAGATTGAGTGCTGATTCTTTCTCTTTTACGTTTAATTTATGTGTCGATGTGCAGTCATTTGTGGATTTGCAGTTTCCAAATGGGCAGCTTACTTACGTAGCTGGAGAGGGGTTGACTACTAGTGCTTTTGTACCACTTTGTGGGGGACTACTTCAAGCTCAGGGTCAGTATCCTGGAGAAATGAGATTCAGCTTCTCTTGTAAGGTTAGTTGTGAAAAACAGTGAGTACTTGGTACTTTGAGGGTGTATTAGTTTGTTTTTGTTCAGTCATGAATGAACTTACAGTAAAATGTTGTTCTCTTTTTCCTTTATGTTAAACCTACGTTATGGAAATATCTTTTCAGAATAAGTGGGGTACTCGCATAACCCCGATGGTACAATGGCCGGATAGATCATTCTCGTTGGGTCTTGCACAAGCCTTAGGGTGGCAAAGATCTGGCCTCATGGTGAAGCCAACCGTTCAGTTCAGGTGACCTATTTGTTGTTGATTCTTATTTGTATGTTTGAACATCGCTTATGTTTATTCTTACTGATATGGGTTAGATAATGTCTATTTTCTGATCTTGGTATCTGGAAATGCTGTTGATCCTGGAGAACTTAAAGGTGATTCTTAGGCTGCTTATATCGAGCTTTGCAGCAATTATAGCTCTTAAGTACTTAATAATCCCTTTGTCCCTCTTGCACCCTTGTACCTTTACACACCAAGTCATATCAGTTCAGTCAATGTGTTTTCTTTTCTCCCTTTGTTAGGGTCTTTTATTTTAGTTTTGAATGCTGAGCAGATCTATGTACAACCTAATTGAACCCAAAAGAAGTGAGCCTTGAAGAGATGACTATGAGAATATCAAAAGTAAGAAAAGAGAAATCACTAATGCGAAGAACAGATCATCATCAATTAAATTATTAGAATAGCCATTTTGCCTATTGTTGGGATTGAATCCAGGATATGCTCTTTAGAAGCATATTTTCTGTATTTCCATCAGCAGATCTCGGATGCAGTTAGCACTCTGTCAGTCGATATCATTTAGATTTTCCTCACTGTGTCTTAGATCTGCCTCGGACAGATTTCTTCTTACATTCTTAAAGATATAGAGCAAAATATTGCATCTTCAAGTTTTTGAAAATTTGATTTCTCAAATTTAATCAATGTAATTTTATCAAATTATATAAATTCCTTAGGAGAATCAAATTGTTTGACAGGTGATAATGGTTTTTTTTCACTTGTTACTGGCGGTGTAATAGAGCATGATATTTAACATTATCTAAAGAAAATAATAACAACGAGAAATTAGTATTCTAGTTGTTATATCTCACTGATTAGGATACTTTAATTTCGATCAAAACATGGTTGTAATTTAGACACATTTTGTGCTTCCACCAGTCAGTAACCTTGGGGAGCAGGGGCTTGCTCATACATATTATGGCCTTGTGAACATTTCTATGGGCAAACTTAATTTTTGTTGTAGATTTTAATCATGATAATTTGGTGTTTCTATTGCCCTTATGGTCTCTCCTACTGCTCTTGATTGTACATGTGATTGACAGTAATATGCTTTACCTTATTATATTCTTGTATGAGGTCCTTTCAGTTTGTGCCCCACTATTGGTGGAAGCAATCCTGGGTTGCGGGCAGAACTTATTCATTCGGTGAATGATCAACTCAATCTGATCTGTGGTTGTGCACTTATGACTCATCCTTCCATTTTTGCATCAGTATCTGTAAGTTGTTTTACATGGCAGCTCTGAGAACATAATTATGAGTGACTCTGCTTATTGGAATCTATCATTTATGATGTATCGTTCTGTATCTACGTCAGTATATTTAAGTTGTTTATGTGGTGGCTCTAAAAACATACGAGTATGCTTTCTGGAATCTATCTTCCGGGGTTTGCAATTGCACCTCATGACACATCCATCTCTATTAGCATTAGTATCTGTTAAGTTGTTTTATATAAGAGCATAATCATATGTGATTCTGCTTTCTGGATTCTATTATTGGAGATGATCTTTGGATGCCATTGGCTCTTGATAGTTGAACATTTTGCGATGAAAAAAGGTTTTGTCTGATTGTTGTAGGAGGAATGTACATTTTGAAGAAGTATGAACGTTTGTTATTTTCGAGAGAAATGGATATCATATTTTTCTTCTCCTTTTGATCTGTTGAATTTGGCAGATTGGCAGGTCAAAGTGGAATGGTCATGTTGGGAGCTCGGGAGTTGTTGTAAAAGTTGATACACCCCTGTCTAATGTTGGTCGACCTTCCTTCTCTGTTCAGATAAATAGTGGTGTTGAGTTTTGATTGTTCTAAATTAACTTTGTTGCAGTTGAATTGTATATAGGCACAAAAGCATTGAAATAGACGACAAACCACATGTGAATAGTAGTCTTTTTTCTTTCCCTATTATTAATCATATTATATATATGTATATTTTTCATCTTCTTCTCCCTTTTATGTAATCAAATTTTTAACTTGGGTGCGTTGTAAATGACCAAGTGAGGCGCCCTGTATTTTTTTTAAAGCTTCCCATGTGAAGGTATGTTATGGTATTGTGATTACAATATTGTAGATTAGATTTACACACACGCGTGTGTGCGCGTGTGTGTGTATATATATATATATGCTACATCCACCCACCGGACCTTTATTATCATGGTTAACATCATTTAATCTAACGAGCAAAAGTTTCACATTTGAGTGAAGGCGCTCATTGTCTGTTGTAATATTTATTTGGAAGACGGTTTGTCGGTTTTAAAATCCAAAATCCAATCTCTTTGGTGTGATAGAAACATCATTAGAGAGAAATAAGAACAACCATTTAACTGGCAAGTGCCAAAAGGTGTGAACATGATATTGTAAGAAATTGCTTGCCGATAAATTCAGCAGACCATAGTGAATCGGGGTGGCCTAGAGCTACGATTTTGCAATTTGAGAGGGCAATTGGTGTCCCAGCTTGTCCGATTTAGACGAGGCACAACAAAAGAAGTATTGACTGATATTGATAGAAACGTTGTTCTCAAAATTAAAATACCGTGGGCTAAGGTCTTAGTTGAATGCATAAACAAAGATTGACCGTAATGTAAATCCTAGGTATGTTGGTCGACATAGGTGGTCTTTCTCTTAGTAGAGTATCAACTCTTAAGGCTTGCCTTTTAGGAATATTATACTTTCATTCTCTCTCCGTTTAATAACGACCTTAAATAGGATCTATGGTCTAAAATTTTCTGATACACAAGAACCTCGTCAAAAGACAAGTATAGAGCATACTTGTCATTCTATATGATTATGACAACATTATTCAAGAATCAATCTTTCAGAGGAGAGACTTAAAAATCATAGGATGAGAAACACTCAAACTTTTATTCATTTTTAACTTTCAAATGAAACTTTAATGAAACTTGATATAACTGAGAGAGAAGCCTTGTTTTTATAAGCCAAACAAGAGGATAAAAACAAATAACTTTAAGGAAAAGATTCCTTAGATACAATTATATCTATAACTTTTAAAAAGCAAATAGTAAAAGGAAGAATAGTTGGGAAGCACTGGTTCCAAATATTTTTAAGAGATAAGGGAGAATCTTTGAAGATAATGTGGTCCCCAAAGATTCTTTTACAAGCACAATGTCACATTAAAAAAGACACGTAATTAGAAAATAATAAAAGGTCCCACATTGATGAGTGGAATCTTTATTGTCAGCTACATCGTTTATGCGGAGTCTGTTTAGGAATTGATTGACTTCTTCTTCATTAGGGATGAAACTATCATCATTGGCATCTTAAGCATCTTGGAAGAAGGAGGCTGAAGATTGTGAAGGTCCTGCAGTGTTAAAGGAAATTTGAATTAGTGTCGTATCATTGGATTATGAATCTAATGGACTGTAAAGGCCTGGTATGTTGACTTCTGGCATTTCAGGTTCACTAGGAATATATTCTCCTGGGTAAGGTCCAAGAGAAGTAGAGATGACAGGTGCATGCCGAGAGAAATAATTTATGTCCTTAAGAAAACTTCGAAGATTTTTAAGGATGGTTTCTTTATATCGTGGCCAATAGAGTGAAATATGATGGAAAGAGACTTGATTGTCGGAATAGATTGCTCTAGTATGTGTTGTGTTGGACCCCAAACTTTTAGTGAAAATTAGAAATATGAAAATGAAAATTTGATAAGAGTTTTGTATATGAATGGAGTTATAGATGTTTTACCTTAAGGAAATTGATGAGAAAAGATTTGTTTGATTTGATAACTTTGGGTTTCAAATAGATTTGTATGGGTTATGAAAGTTTAAGTGGATGAGATGATTGAAATGGAAGTTGAAATCAAGAAATAGAAAGTGAAAGTGTAAAA
>JAOSBK010000006.1:35337701-35357102 GCA_027568895.1 Erythroxylum shatona | reverse complement strand
GTGGTGATATCCGCCAAAGCTTGTACCTCCACGGAAAGGTTATTTGGTGAAGCCTTAAGCAGTTACGCTACTTCCTTCCCAAGTTAACAGGACGAAAAGGCTGACTTGCGGTTAACTACCACGAAGTCAAAATGACACGACGAAAAGGTGTCATTATCAACTCATCAATTTTACAGTGCCTTATTTTATTTTATAAATTTTAGCCATTTATTTGTGTAGATTTTGCGTAGGTTCTGTATAAATAAACATGAAATCTGTATAAATAAATGGCTGAGATTTATAAGACAAAATAAGACATCATAAAATTATATAGAAGATCCCGTCCCTGGGAATGTTTTACGTTATAGTTATCATAATATTTTCGCGATTTTTAAATTGTCTTCGAATATGCGACTGTCAAATAAATGTATGCATGTTTATAATATGAACACTAATTGTGAAAGGCAACGGAACAGCAAGGGAGTTTGTTGAAAAATGGGGAATAATAATTAAAAAATGGTATCTAATCATAGCAGTTTTTAGGGATAACACGTGACAGAACCGCCCAATAGTTGCACAGTCACGTGGGAAGCGGATTGGATTAACCACAGAATTGCGTTAGTTGTTTCACTAGATAAGCATGAAAAGTAAAAGAGATTATGGTAAAACGTTGATCAATAGAGCTTGGGCCTTACTTGAAGCCTAAGGCAAAAAACCGCTCTATCCCCACTAAAGGTAAGTACTTTTCAATGGGCTTAAGGATTAAGGACTCAACGCAGGAGAAGACGCCAGGTCATTCGCCCCAAAACCATAGGCTATTAAAAACGATTTGCCACGCCCACCAACCGCCTAACGAGTACGAGACACCGGCATTCGCATGCTCCTTTTATATTCCACTGCCTTCTTCCCTCTCCTCCAAGTAAACACTGATGCACGTTGTTGTTTCCTGGTTTTAGCAAGTTTCGCCTTGTTTCTTTGTTTCTTCTTCTGCTTTATCACAATGTCCTTTTAGTCTAATCACGGTACTGCATATAGCTCCCTTTTTCTCTTTTAATCTGCTGTTTCCATCATGAATCACTCTCCGATTCTATTAAGAAATGCCAATTGTATCATACATGACGCCGCTTCCAACAGCTTATCAGATAACTCGCTAGATAAGCCCAACAACAAGGAGACACGTAGCCTAGACACCGGCCACGACCCCTATTCGATTGTTTCCGACTGCGAAAGTTGCAGTTCAAGCGACGGTTCGAGTTATTTTCAAGATTTCAGTGGCGGGTTGGTTCGACTTTGTGAAGGGGATCGAGCTCACGATCTTATCAAGCGAAAGTTCCTCTCATCTCTAGGCTTGCTTGGCACGCAAACCAAAGTTGTCGCTATCCATCGAAATTTTTACTCTGGTGTAATGAGTCAAGCAAAGATTCAGTCTTTTCAGATTTTTACGAAAGCAGTTGAAAAGAAGAACAGCGACGATGCAAATGTCAAGTACGCTTGGTATGGTAACACGAGGAGTGCGATATGCCAGGTTTTGAAGCACGGTTTTGGACCCCAGTTGACTGACAATAATGGAATATATGGGTGCGGTATCTATCTTTCACCAGACAATTGTCCTCTGGATTGGTTAGCAAAGACTCCGTTCTTCTTCTTTTTTTTCTGGCTTTCTTTGTTTTCTTGGTTCTTTGTTGGTTTTTTTATAATAAATGGGTGCGCTTCTATGTACAGTGTCAAGAACTTGAAGGTTGGCGGAGATGGTCTTCGACACTTGCTGCTTTGCCGTGTAATTTTGGGGAAGGCAGAAGTAGTGAATCCCGGTTCCGATCAATGTCATCCGAGTTCTGAGGAATTTGATTCAGGGGTGGACAATTTGTCTGATCCTAAGAAGTATATTGTGTGGAGCACCCACATGAACACTCATGTTTTGCCTGAGTTTTTGATAAGTTTCAAGGCTCCTCCTTCCTTGAGAGGTAGGTAAATCATGGAGTGTTTTCTTTAATGGTTTTTAGTTTTAGACCTTTTGAAGATATTTCTATGAGATTTTTGTGATTAAACGTGTTGGTTATTTGATTATGCAGGGTATTTTAGAGTCCATGAACCTTTAAGGAAACCAACCTCGCCTTGGATGCCTTTACAAACTCTTATTGATGCACTTTCTAAGTTTTTGCCCCCTACTACTATGCGGTTGATCTCGAAGCACTATAGTGAACAGAGAGTAAGTGATAAGAGTCTATTTCATGGTTAATCCATTAAAAAGCGTGTTGCTGTACTCTTTGTATAGCCCTGTATCATCAACTTCCTACTTACTCTACAGGAGAAGAAGATCTCAAGAGAAGAACTAGTAAGGCGTCTTAGGCAAATAGCAGGTGACAGGCTGTTGATTGCAGCCATTAAGTCATTTGCAACCAAGGTATGACTGATCCCCTTTACTATTCTTGGCATTTACGAAATTGGAATCTGTATATTTTACTTGCTCATGATCTGGTTGAGTATTTGACTTGATTTTTATAAATCACGAAATAGGACTAATACTCGTTAGAATTTTGCGTCTGAACTTTATTACAGATTCTTTTCCAAGTTTTCTGCGAGCATATAAGTAAATATTTTATGTGTTAAGTCAATGTTGCTGTTTTTCGTTGATGCCTTTGAAGTTGCCAAGGAACTGAAATACGTATATTTGCCTTGTTTAGATTTCAGGTTCCTTTATTCTCTTGGCTGCTATCAACATTATATTAAATACATCCTATTGGATTCTCCTAAAAAGCAAGTCAGGAAGAATCTTTGTTTCCTTACCAATAGTTTGATTATATTGATTCCATGGGCAATATGCTGCCGCATATAATCTAATACTGGAATAGAGTTAGTCATTCACTCAGATTTTTCTCTGATGCATGATTGCTCAACCATCTAAAAAACTTTGTTTGCCGCTTTGCCATTACACACCTAAAATACACTCGGAACCAAACATTGGAGTAGAATGCCAGTTTCTTCCTATCTCAGGCACCCTATGTTTCTTCGTTCCTTGATGATTTTCAGTTTTCACTCAGTTTTTGATATGTACATAGTCATTATTTTATCTCACGGGTGATTTTTTCTTCAACAGCGTAAGATGAGCACCACAAGCTTTTAGCCATCAGAGGCATTGTGGATGAAACGAACCATGTTGCTAAGTGGCCAACTTGATGGATTGAATAATAGGAATGATTTAGATTTTTTTTTTCTTAAATCACACAATGATTGTGCAATTGGGGATTGTCATTGTCAGCAATGGTTGGATGAACCAATAGTAGAGAAGAGAGAATTAATGAAAGGTTCTTTCTTTAGCCCCAGAAAAGTGGATTCCTTCTGTTACATATTTTCTTCTTCTCCAACAATTTTATATGAGCTAACAGCCCAAGTTATTGCCTTGTCGAGCAAAAGCAGTATTATTTGGTCCATTGGTCACCCGATTAACTGTAAGTGTTTATATTTTTTAACATTCTGTATTACAACGAATATCAGATATGAGATGCGAGTTTAATAGTCCTATGAAGTTGAGGAAAAAAAGAATTAAGGTGTTAGTAGAAAAAGGATAAATAAATCTAAAAGGCTACAGTTTAAAGAAAAATTTGCAGAATACAAATCTAGACTGATTTCTTTTTAACTTGAACGCAGTATACGTTTAGTTACTGAAAAGGACTGTAGTCTCTAGATTTTACAATATTCACACTCATCAAACTCTCGCATGTTTTTCTTTGCTAACGGATAAGAATGTCAATGAATGGGTTGTCCGTGGCCCAACCGACAGGAATAGGTCAAACATGTGGCCCGGCCTAACCTCAGGCTGGCCGGTCCGTGGCCAAGCTAATGGTCCACAGGCTATGGGTGCGTTGGGCCAACGTGGCTCCCTTGCTTTTTATTTAAAAAAAAAAAGTCAAATACAATTTCTTTTTTGAAATAATTGTCTGGTCATTGGCTGGCCTTGGTGTGCCCGTGTTTTATCCTTCCGTTCGTGGCCCGATCAACTTGGGCCAAAATCGGGTCAAGCCGAACGAGGCTAAAATTGACATCCCTACTAATGGGGCTTTGTTGAAAACTAAAGTCTTTATGTCTAGTCCTTTAGCCATGGGGCTTTGTGCTATAAAGTTCATCTTATTGGGCTTATGCCTTTGAAAACTAAAGTCTTTATGTCTAGGAAGGCCTTCCAACAGACAAATTTTGATCAGAGCAGATGGGCCACATGGTGTCTGTTTGACTTGACTCCTTGGATTCCAAAATCCAAGGTACATTTTCCTAAATATTTTTCTCTATCTTTTTCTACTTAGCAAATACCGATATGGTGTATGATCATTCTTAGCTTTTAATTGGGTTCTGGAAATTGTCCCACCCCCACTACATAATGGAAAATCTATCTCATATGGCTGAAGGTCAGGCTTGAGTTGATTTAATTTCATATTAGCTTTTAGAGGATCGTCTTGAAGCCTAGTTTATAGGGTCCAACATTATGAGCCCACATCATTAAAATAATGTTGATTTGGCACAACTGAGTAAAGTAACATTTTTTTGCATAATTGATTTAATAAGCGTTATTTCCTAGTAGAATTCGAGTATGCTCGAGCTTATCTTAGGTCACACTTTTCGGGGTTGATCAGGCTTTGACCTAAGCCTAAGCTACATGTAGGGGGCTTTGGTTCATAACAGACTAAAGGTTAGCCTAGCCTAGCCTATCCCATTTCCATCCCTATTGTGAGGTTCTTGGAATCTCAAATCCCTCACAAAATATGAGCCTATCCCAATATTATAAATACCATATCGAACCCAGTATTGAATTTGGCTTTGGAACATATAGTACCAATATCAGTTTAACACTAGACACTGTCTCAGATATTTTTATAAAATTACAAAATAATACATCAGATTAATATATTGTGCCATATAATTTTTTAAGTTTACTTTAACCTTTGTTAAAAAACATTGTAACATAAATTTGATATAACAAGTATCTCTTAATTTTTATTAATATACTTTTCACATTTTTTATGTAAATAAATTTCACATATTTAATATTTAACAACAACCACAATTTATATAACAAAAAATCTATTTAATTCTCATACAATTATAAAATTAAAAACAATACCAAATGCTTAAAATTTTAGAATTGATTACAAAAAATTTATTATAATAAGAATAATATAGGTACATCACAACAAGAGTTCATGCATAAAAGCTAATATCATGAATATTGTACCGGTATCAAATTTAATTTTAATATAATATTATACTAATACTGGTCAATACTAAATGTAGTTTATAAAAGTTATAAAATAGTCCCTGATTTTTTTTAAAATTGTAAAATAGTTCCTCAATATATTGTAATATATAATTTTTAATTTTATATCAACATCGTCTCAAAAAATAATCATAATAATATAAATGTGAAATATTGACAATCTATTTATTTCTTCTAATATCACTTTTTACATTTTTTACATAAAACAATAACAACAATTAATATTAAAAATATCGTTTAATATGTGAGCTTCCTTTAAGGGTTACGGTAGTTTTATGTTAATGATTGCTTGAATCTTTTCAGGGTTGACTTGAATGCCCATTTAACTCACCATAAAACTTAAAATTTTCTTAGAAGCCTCGAACACACACTTTTTGGGATTTAGTTTCATACCAAACTCTTTACGTGTCTCAAATCATTCTCGTAGGTTTTCTAAATGATCTTTTGCTACTTTTTATCTTAACTATCATATCATCAATATAAATACATATTTATGTTGATTTACTCATGGATCATGGAGTTAAACCAATTTTTGATAAGTTTTTCTTGTATTCTTTAATCCAAATGATGTCATCTTATAGCAATTAATTTTATTGAATATAAATATAATCTTTTTCTCACTATGCTCTCGCATGCAAATCTAATTATAGCTTGATTATGTATTTATAAAGCTTAACCATTAGAGCCTTACCATGGCATTTAAAAGCAAGACTATCTTTGGGTGAGTAGTTAACTTTCGAGAAAACTTTATTAAGATCTATGAAATCCATGCACATTTACCACTTGCTATTAGAATTTTTTTCCATTGCCACATTGGCAAATCATTTTGGTTACATTACTTTCCTAACGAAGCCTACACTTAAAATCTCGTTCACTTCCTTATGTGTATTTTGCGAAGACATTTTTTGAATTTTACAAGAATGGTCTCTAGCCTCACGTAAAGCTTATGTGTATTAGATTTCGTTAAATGCCTTGCATGTTTGATGGTAAGCACATGAAGATACTTTTTTTTTTTTTTTACAATTTCACATTTAAATGTGTTGCTCTTGGTCTATAATTTGCCTTTATCCGTAATAACATGTTATAATTCACATCTTCCACTTAAATTTCTCAAATTTCTTTAATTACTTTAGCCATGGTTATATTTTTCACGAATATGGCTCCATTTACTTAATGTTATTCTATTGAGGTGGACTTTTCTCTATTAGTAAAGTTGTATAACATTGTCAAGAGATTTGATGATCCTTTTATATTTTAGAGTTAATTATAAAAAAGGTCTAAACTTTTATCAATTTTTAATTATAACTCAATCTTAAAAAAGTAGCCATAAAATATCCAAACTTTCAAATTTTTTCAATTCTAACTCAATATTAGTGCTTCCGTTAAATTTGCTAACCTGACCTATAATGTGTTTCAGAAATGTTAATTATTAATACACATAAGCTAAAATTAACACAGCAAATGAAGATTAATAAAAACGATATCATTTAATCACATAATTAAAATGATGTTGTTGTTTAAAGATGACGTAAATCAAATTACGCAACCCCAATGACCTTACACATTGATTTCATTTTTTCTTTCATTTTTAGTTTGTTCTCTCGAAGCCTTCACTTTTTGATTTTCAAATTATGCAGCCCCAACTCCCTTACACTAAGAGTATCAGGAAAACAAACTAAAAAGAAAGAGCTTACTGGTACAGTACGTTGTAATGCGAGAATAGTCTGACATTAGAAGAACAAATAGAAAACAAAGGGCTGCAAGTATCGGGAGAACAATAGATAACGTCGGGCTATAATTTAAGAAGATTAAAGTTTGAGGATTTTATTGTCACTTTTTGAATTTGGGCTAGAATTGAAAAAATTAAAAGTTTGAGCATTTTATTGTTACTTTTTAAAGTTCGGGTTATAATTGAAAATTTGACGAAAGCTTGGGATTTTTTTTAGTTAGCCCTACATTTTATCTATTCCTCTTTTTAGGGGATATTTCATAAGTAGTTAGTATGGTAAAATGATGGTGCTTATTGCATACAATAAAGGTATAACAAAAATAGCATTATAAATGGTGGGTCTTCATAAGAAATAGAATTATATCATTTTTGTAGATTATTTATAGTACTCTTCATTTGTAACAATAAGACCTATTTTTCCTTTAAGGAACACTCAATTTTTCCCAAAATCGTTCAAAGGGAAATATTGCTAGTTAGAATTGTTACAATTAAGGCCCATCATTTTGAAAGCCTCATAGAGAAAAACTTTAACAAAGTTGTAGTTGAGGACGATAGTTGGGTGGTGCCCGCCTACCCTAGGGTGGGTCAAACTGAATACCGATGGGGCGTATTGCAGCGAAGCCTCCTCGACCATTGTAGGTGGTATTCTTCGGAATAGCTTTGGTGATTGGCTTGGTGGGTTTGCTCAGAATTTAGGCCGGTGTTTCCCGATTTCGGTTGAACTCTAAGGCGTCTACTCGGGTCTCCAACTGGCCTGGACCCTTGGTTTTCGACGCATGATTCTTGAACTAGACTCTCTCGTGGTTAAAGAGCTCCTCTCCGATGCCCCGCATCGATCCCTGTCTCTCAATCCATTAGTCCTGGGCATCAACGAGCTACTCATCTGGAACTGGGTTGTTCTTCCTCGACACACCTTCAGAGAGGGCAACCGGTGTGCTGACTGGCTCGCCAACCATGCTTTTACTTTGAGCCTCGGTCTCACCACTTTTGATAGAGCACCCTCTGGGTGTGCCACTATCCTTATAGAGGATATGGAAGGGGTTAGCCTCCCTCGAAGGATCTTATAATTTGTGTTATTTTCCTTGTTAAAAAAAAAGTTGTAGTTATCCACAAAGAGTTCACTTTACTTCAAAGTTTTCAATATCTTCCTTAATGACCATCATATCTTTAGAGGGATTATATTATCCTAACCGCTCTTTTTCGTCAAATACTATAAGTCTCCTTATACATCCTCTTTTGAACTTGATATATGTTATGGTATTAACTTGGTTATATTAGGCAAACTTCTTTAGTTGAGATATATTGCAACTGTCATCTCGATCAAGAATCATGTTTATAACTCCTATAGATCTTCCATGTCCCCTTTCTTAGTCCGGAGTTTGTGACCTTTGCCTATTTATTAGTTGGTCTTGCCTATGTGATGGAGACCTTTGTGGGTGAGCATTTCTATCCCTTTTGATGAATTGCTCCAAATTCCCTCATTGTTCAATTTTTCTAATAATACAACTTAAGTCGGTCACTCTTCAATATTATAACCATAGGATCGATAGAACCTACATTAATTTTCTATTGAACACATCCTTAACGACATTAAGTGAGGATGGTTTGTCAAATCTCATTACTTGATGAAGTTCAAATATGATTTAGGGATGCATTTAACTTGGGAAACTTAATTTATGTTCTTCCTATAGATCTACCATCTTTTTTGGGTTTTCAAAAATCATGCTCCTTTTAGCATATTTACATTACCTTTCCTCTTTACGTAATGCGTATCTATAGTGTTGTATATGCTTCAAGACTTGTTTATGCACTTTATAGGTAATTCAAGCTCTTTTAGGTCCATATATTATTATGCCTTTATGAAATATCCTCAGAGTTATAAACTCTCTCCATCTACAAAGACTTCTACAAGGGTTAGCGTGTTTTCAACCCTTTTTTTAAAGTATATTTATATCAGTTCAAGGTTGAATCTCCTTATATAGTCTTGAAGGGTACCACATGGCTTTTTTTATTACGTCAAATACTGGTATGAGTTAAGAGGATTGTATTGATTATTGTCAAAGTTAGTTTTGAACCAACTTTTTAATCATTTGAAACTCATTATCAAGCTTGTAGCAGGTGTTTAGTATTAATCTCTTATTAGGCTTGTCAAACTAGAAAAGAAAGTGCGTCACTTGTTTGTTTGTCCCTTTAAATAGATCCGTCATCTATCTAGATCTTATGGTATGATTACATGGATCTACAATTCCATTACAAGACTCTAATGGTGATAATTTAAATTTTAACAATAAAAGTTCTTCTAGTATATTTTTTATAAAAAGGATGTTGAATTCGACATAAGTACGTCCTTGGTCTTACTTATGTAAGACAATAAGTGATGATAGTTTATAATGGTGTTTTACAAGTGGGTTTGGAACATTATGTTAATTTGTAAACCTTTTTTAACTTATCTTCCCTTTATAGTAAACTTCATCTTACACTGGTTTTGCTTGTTATGTACTCTAAGGCCCATTTAGACTTGAACTTATAAGTTTATACCAGTGCAAGTTTGGATTAGAGTCATAGTTAAGGTCAGCAATTGTTATTATATAATTTAGATTATAGCCAAAAGCTTACATAATCAAAACCACAAGGGGCTTATGTAGATCAAGGAGGTGATCATATTAGCTTATTATTTTATTATGAATAGGGATGCAAGATGCAATTATCGACTGTAAGTTTTCTTATGATTAACAAACCATGATTTTACGATAGGAGCCAAATGATAAAAAGTGATTTATAAGGTTAAACTGTTGTTGGTTTGAGCCTAGGCTCAAGTCTTTATAAGTACGCATAAGATAAGGATTTGAAATAAAATTTAATCTTAACTTGTAAACTTTTTTTGGTAGACCTGCAAAATCAAACATATGAGGATATTTCCCTAATATTTGGCCATTGATATTTTAAGTTAGTAAAGTCATAAAGGAAATAATTATTCTTAAAAATAACTATTGCTTTTATAATGATTTATAAAAGTATAAGTTGATGACACTTTTCTCTATCTCATATAAAATTGGAATATCCTTAACTTATTAATTAATTAATTGAGTTTTGGTATATAAGGATTTGATTCATACCTATCGTAATTCAATAAATTGAAATTGATATGTAAGCGAAAATGGATTTTCTATAAACCTAGTGCAAATTAAGGAAAACTGAGAAAGGCATAATATGAATGTTTTAACTCGCCTCATGATTTGAATCTAAGGAACCTAAAAGCCTCAAGTACGAAGGAATATAATTTAGTTCTAAATATGCATAATTTCATTCTCAAACAGAAGACAAGAGTTAATTAGTTGAGGGAAGGAGATGTCAATATCAAATTCTTCCATAATACAATCTTATCCCATATGAACAAAAATAAAATTTCCATGTTAATAGATGAGAGAGGGGAAAAGGGTCTTGATCAAGAGCAGTTAAAAGGTGTTACATTGAAATACTTCAAAGGACTGATAGGTACCCCAAAGGAAGGTAAGAATATCAATAGGGACATTGCTTGGGCAATAAAAGATAAAATTAGCCAACAGTTGAAGGAGTATTTGGTTAAATCTGTCATTACTCAAGAGATCAAACAGGTCCTATTTAGCCCTAAGCCATCCAAATCACCTAGCCTTGATGGTTTTAGATAACATGGAATTCACTGGTGATCCAATTGTGGAAGCTATGCAAGAATTCTTTTCATCTTGTAAGTTGTTTAAGGAGTTGAACATAACACAAATATACCTAGTTTTTAAGAATCATAATCCCTCCTCATAATATACTCCTAGTGTTAGAATTGATAAAGGACTACACAACTAAAAGACCCATCAATATCTATTCACTCAATATTGATTTTTAAGGCATTTGACATGATTAAATGGCAACTCATTATAAGTTGCCTTCAAGCATTTTACTTCCCAAGTTAGTTTGTTCAATGGATAAAGAAATGCATCTCATCTTTCAATTTTACCATATTAATCAATGGGAAACACAATTCTTTAAAAGCTATAAAGGAATAAGGTAAAGGAACCCCCTCTCCCAGTAACTATGTAGTTCAGTAACTGAACCCCCTTCCAGGTTGCTACGGGCCTTCATATTTGAGAATTGTAGATTTAAGTACCGTTATAAATGCAGAGATATGAAGATAAATCATATGGCTTTTATTGATGATCTTATTCTATTTTATGGAGCTTAATGATGCTCTCTTACACTCATCATGAGAATTTTAAAGTAGTTCACTAAGATGTTAGGGTTGAAAGCCAGTTTTTCCAAAAGTTGGATATACATCTCCTCTAACATCCATAATGTTGAAGATATAACAAATGTAAATGTCCAATTTCCCCCTTTTAAATGCCTAGAGTCCTATCACTTTTAACAAGCCAAAATATCTTTGATTGTATTCTCGTTCTGGAAAGCTACAAGATTAGGATAAATGTCTGACAAATAGATGCCTATCCATAGCTAGAAAACTCAATTGATCTCTTCATTTATAAGGAATGTTCATACATATTGGAGTGCTCATATAGTGCTACCTAAGAAGATCATTAAAGAGATAGAAAGGTGTATTAAGCAATTCCTATGGTCAGGGAAACTAGGTAACTCAAAAAGAACAAAGGTCAAATGGGAAGAACTATGGCACACTAAGCAAGAAAGTGGATTTGGCTTTGTGCTCTTGGATATTATGCAAAAGGTGAATTTTTAATTTTGAGGTCATTCAATGATGAGGAAACTCTATGGTCCAAATGGATAAATGACTACTACCTTAAGGACTCAAGTATATGGCAACTGGAGCAAAACATGGAAAATTTATGGAGTCTACGGTAGATCTTAGGATTAGGAACCAAGTTTAGCTTTGGATTAAGCATCAAATTGACAATAGGAATGGAACTTGGCTTTGGTTTGATAACTGAAACAATCTCAGTCCTTTAATTTACAAAAATTAGATGTTACACTTGACTACAAGAATCCTATTAAGATCAAAAGTCAGTAGCATTATTTAGGGTGGAAACTAGAGTTGCAATTTTATAAGATCAAACATCTTAGTGAATATCCTACCTCATAACCTACGCACATTTGAAGAAGACAAAGTTTAATGGATGCGAAACAACTCTCTAGAATTTAGTAACTCCTCATGCTATAAGATTTTCAGACCCTGCATTTCTAAAGTTCCCCGGTATGATCTTATCTAAAGCAAAACTCTCTCTCCTAAAACCTCAGTTATCAAAAACAAGCTAAGGAAAATAAACAGATGGTTTGGGTGCCATAACCTTATATGTTTGTTATGTAATAATAGTTCAGAAACTCTAAAATAACTCTTCTTCTAATATAACTTTTCACAAACAACTTGGAATCGGTTACAACATATATTGCAAGTTTATTGTCCCTTGATAGAATGGACAAACATTATAAAATGGGCTATTAGAAATGTTAACACTCTTAAATAGGATAGGATTATCTTTAAAATTGCATTCATATGTAGTATTTACTCAATTTGGAGGAAAAGGAACAATAGACTGTAAGGAGGAATAAGGCTAGAAAAGTATGTCCTATAAGATAAAATTGTTGATTGGATAAATAAAATACTAACTGCTCATGATACACAATAAAAAATCAGTCAAAAAAATAAAAATCTCATATAATTTGTAGTCACATTCTAAAGGTATGTTTCTGAGTTATGGTAAAGCTTGGATACCTTGTCCGGGTAAATCAGACATGACACCCTTGTCTTTGTAAAGTTGTAAAGCTTTGCTTTAGGTAACAAAATTCTTTATCCATCTTTCAAAGATTTGAAATTACTATTTTAATATTTTGTTTTACCTTTATTTTATTATATCAATAACCAGAGGTGACCTTTGACGTTTACAATAAAACTTTGATTTCTCAGCTTGAAATGAGTTTAATGATGCCGAGGTATAAATTGAGTTAAAATTAATTAATTTTAACATGAAGCCAAGATCGTGACAAACACTAGGTTATAATACTAGAATTATAAGCTTCATACTGTTTTTTTTTTTAAATAAAAGAGATATGATAACGGATAACAAATATTTAACAAGCAATGATTATTAATGATTAAAAAATTAGCACAATAATAGATATTAATAATAATTCCAAAATTAATGATCTCATAAATAATTATGGTGCTTCTTACTCAATGAGTGGTTGATTGCAATCAGTTAAGATGCCTTGCAGTCGAAGTCAAAAGTTTTGCTTTTGTGGACAACTGCAAGTCTCCTCATCGAATGCCTATATCTGTCTATCATCAAGGTCAAGGTGGCTTCTCTTTCTCTAACAGTAATATTAATTTTATTTATTGCTCTTAAAGTTAAAACAGAAGAACATTAGTTTAAAATATATAAATGAAAAGAAATCGCAATTCCAATCAATTTCAAATTAGCTTCAATATTCAAGAAATTTAACTATTATGACATCATCACTCACGAAATTAATATGACAGATATGCCCACCAATTATGCCGTTGATTTTCACAACCACCAAACCCCGGCCGCCCACACCGCTTACTTCATCATCAACCCTATTGTATTTTTACTTCATTTGATTCACACACGTAGTGCTTACTACTACCACGCCGTATTATATATATATATATATATGGTAAGGTCACTATAATATATATATTCATGGAGCTGAATATCTTAGTTATTGAAAAGGGTATGTTTAATTTATTGAGTTAGGTGTTGGAAAACTAGCAAATTTGAATCTATCTAACTTTAGCCTCTAAGATTGTATATACTAATTTTAACGTTAGTGGAATCACTGTTTAGCAAGTAAATTAGATGAGGAAATATACTCTTCACCATGCTAATGCTATGAATCTAACAACGACTGCTTCGTCTTTTAAACAATGTTATAAAGGAAGATAGCAGAAGGTAGTGGGGGACTTTGAAATTTTTGGACAGCTTTTCGTTATTTCTATTTGTATTTAGGTGACTGTTTGAATGTCCTGACTATACGAAAAGAATTTTCGATAACAAGTAATTATAAAGTAGTAGTACCTTTCCGATTAGGTTTAAGTTGAAATTCAACTCCAAAATTGATATCTTTAAACATAAGATCGACTTTAGTTGTAAACATCATATTTAATTTCTATTGTATGAAGACGGTAATCAAAAATCAAACTCAAGCCATTATTAAGGAAGTATTTGTCACGCGAATTGGTCAAATTATTATTAACCTACTTTTTTGTATAGTGAATCACCCACCTCGCCTACTTTTCTACTCCTTAATTGATTCATAGATAATATTACAGCTCTGTACACGTCACGTGTGACGGTGGAGAGCAATGTAAACGGTAAAGCCCCTAATCCTATTCCTTGCCTGTTGGAGGTGTAGTTGTTACTTGTCATCAACTTAAAGCATAACTGAGTGGAGGTGTAGTTCTCATTCTTAACACCTTATGATGGTATTCCGTATTGGATCTGTTTTCGATTAACCCTTCTATTTGTGGGGGACAGATTCTTTGTCCCTAAATTTGTGTACCAATTTTATTTCATTTAATCCTAATTATTCATTTATGTGAGACCTACATAAATAAATAGTTAGAATTGAATGGGACATAATTAGTACACACATTTTAGGATAGAGAATTTCATGCCCTATTTGTGTGGGTTCGGTTACAAAGAATTTTATCCGGACGCTAAAAATCAGTTTTTTCAACGAATCGGTGGAGAAGTTTCTTAAGAAAAAAAGGAAGCCACACTTGGACTGACAAAACTTCTTGTCCTGGCTCGCACTTGCAAAATTTCCATAGGGTGAGACGAAGACTTTGTAGAAGTAACTTACAAATTAAATCAAAATCACATTTAATTATTGTTGTCTAATATAAACAAAAATAAAAAGCCAATCTCATCAGTATAATCATTTACTACACAATGGGACCAAAGTAACTGTTACAAGACCATCCACTATTTTATGTCTCTATCTATCTCTAAGCATCACATTTCAATCCAAACTCACCTCGCTCTCTCTTTAAGTCTCTTTTGACTGTACGTCGATCCGTTTTCCGATGAAGCCCGGTGCCTCGATCATCCACTCTCCGAGCTTTAATTCCTACTCTTCCGAGAACCTCGCCGACATTGCGGCAAGAGTTGTTCACGATTTGGCCGACGAAGACCGTCGCGATTCTGACGAATACCGTGTTTTTTCATGCAACGACGATGTGGAAACGTGCAAGGAGGAGGAGGAGGAGGAGGAGGAGGAGTTTGAGTTTGCGGTGGTTTCTAGAGACGCCGGGGGGTCTCCGATCTCAGCCGATGAGATCTTTTACAACGGTCAGATAAGGCCGATGTATCCGTTGTTCAACACGGATTTGTTATTAGACGGAGAAGAGCAAGGTAAGTACTCCCAAGCGGCAAGCAACTTCAACCAAACGTCAACGGATAAATCGAAGCGGTCACAACTGAAGAAACTGTTCGACGAAGAGCGTGACACGACGTCGTCTTGCTCTTCTTCGGAGTCTGACGATCTCGAGGGCCTACCTGCTGACTCCTACTGCGTGTGGACGCCGAAGAAGGCGGCGATGGAACGATCTCCGGAGAGGTGCAAAAAGAGCATGTCGATGGGGTCTTCGTCCAAGCGGTGGAAGCTTCGAGATTTAGTTTTTAGGAGCAATAGCGAAGGGAAAGAAGCGTTCTTGTTCCTGTCGAAGAGTAACAATAAGAAAGAGAACCAGAAAGAGAAAGGGTATGTTAAACGATCCTCGTTTCTGCCGTACAGGCCACACTTGGTTTTCTCCAGCAACTAATCTTACTTCGGTTTGAGTTTTTTTTTTTTCTCTTTCCTTTATTTTATTGTTTGTTTCATCGTTTAGTTACTTAAAGTTTAGATGTAATGTAAATAAGATACTAGGAAGCTTATGACTTTGGTCAGGTCTATATAATTTTGTTCTTTATCTTTTGTTTTGAAGAATGTTGAGGTTTTACCATATGTAATATATTAATATTATCTTATAGAGAATTGATTATGTTATTAATACTGCAGCAAGCTCTTAATAAATGAATTGTCATATTCCCTTTTATCCAAAATAAATGTCGTTTTAGAGAGATGCACACTTATTAAGAAAGTTAGTGAAATGTTTGATATACCCTTATTAATTGTATGTTGAATTGTCTTGAAAATGTAATCTGTATAATTAGGATGTAAGAGAAATTAAAGAGTAATTTTTGAAATAAAAACATACAAGAAAAATCGTAAACGACACTTATTTTAAATAATTAAAATCTCTCTAAAACAATATTTATTTTAGATAGGAGAGAGTATATGATAACAAGTAATCATTCAGTTGGATTTGGAAAGAATTAGATTTTATTTGAAAATCTCTACTATGTAAAGATAAGGTTGCGTACTATCGGACCTTCCCAGATCCTGCTTTATTGCGAAATTTTAGACTAGGTGATGACGATGAAGATGATGAAGATTTTATTTGAAAAATAGTTAAAGCATTTCCTACTTCTTAGGCAGCTACTAATAGGACAGATCTCTTTTTTGGCGCCTACTTCTCGATTATCTATTCTTCTCTATCCGCTTAATCACAACCATTACAGGCCATTTTATAGTTTGTCTTGCGAGTTGTAAACTTGAATAACTCCCAAGTATAAAACTCCAAATAAAGAAGTACCCAGAAACTTATCCAAGCTGACATTTCGTTTCCTGTGTGCTCATCCAAGCAATCCCACAGTCAATGTCAACTCCTGTAGATAAGTCCATGTGAGTAATTAAATGTTACTCTCAAATTCATTTTCCTTTCCTTGTGGACCTTGTCTAGTTACAGAAAAGCATGCATTTATTATTATACAGAATATCGTCGAAATACTACTACGAAGACAATCTAATTTAGCTTTATTTTTGTTAAAATTTTAGAAAATATATTTAAAAAGTTCTTTAATCTTTTAATTGAATAAAATATGTATTATACAGTATCCTAACTAAAAAGTATATATAATTAATATTTATAAGTTAAATATTACAACTGCAATTACGGAGTGATTACAATGGCAGAGACAATGAACGTATCTGATTTGACTCCCATGGGTATCTGTCGATGCCAATCCCACTGTAAAAGCTTCCACGAAACTTTGGAAAATGTGTAAAGTGAAAAAGCTGTTGCTTTGCTCTTCTTTCATTAAGGAAGTGGGTGCTGTCCCAATCTGAAAACGACAGCATTTTGTCACCATCAGCAACTTGTAAATTGCATGATTTATAACTAAAAGGTTACTTGTTACATTGTAATCGATCCGTCTTGTATGCTCGTCTTAAGCATCAAATCACCAGTATCTAAATATCCGGTGCTCCTGTTTTCCTTGCATCCAAACTATTAAATTTTAAGGATTGAATGTAAAAAACACAGGTGACACAGAATATTTGAGTACATAAAAATACGTCCCTCGTCTTAGGATCCATATCCAAAGACTCACAAGTCACCTAGCTCCTGTATGTCAACTTATCTGGATAGTTGTGTTCTTCTTTTGTAAAACATCCGTACCTTTCCCAGACCCAAATGAATTATATTCCAGCAAACAGTAGGCATTAATGAATAAATGATTGAAGTTGGCTTTACTCGTAAAACAGAGTCAGAAAGAATTTAATAACCGACTAACCATGTAGCAGCAGAATGGCATCTAGTCTGGTTTAGTCTTCGGGTGTGGGGTAGTGTACAACCCTTTCTTTTTTGGGCACGCACTGCTAAAGAATAAAAACTGTACTACCATTCCTCAGATTCAGATATCTCTCGGATACACAAACCATATCTGCATAGGAATCTGCAGCCGGGCCTTCTTTTGTTCGTTCCGGCGCCAGATTCCAGATCCTCCCTACCCAAGCGGTTTGGAATAGGCTAGGATCTTAACCCGTCGGCTCCACACAATCGAATTCAATCCTGCTTTGCAATAGCATAGATCCTTTTTCTTTTCATTTTTGGTAAATTTAACATCGTATGTCCAAGGAACTGACGCCTTTCTTTTCTGCTCGCTTCTGCTTTAAACTTAGTTGTCCCAATTATATATACTTTTTATTGAATAGTGAAAAAATTAAATCTAAGATTCACATATCATCACTAATATAATTAAGGATTGTCTATAGGCCTATCTGTATTGCTACCATAACAATATTATACAAATTTATTTTAACGTTAGCAATGTATTGCTGAAAGACCCATTGATGGGTTGTATTGCACAAGAGAAATGAAACATAGAATAAGATGTAAGAAGATGTGGCATGTCCATTTCTGTGCACTGGTGAGATTTGACGACAGGGTAAGCTGTATAAACCAGACAGAGTGGAGCCACGCAAACAATAAATGATACCGCACTGAGTTGAAAGGGTCTTATGGCTATAGTCTATTAGTTCTTGATTATGCACTACCTAAATTTTTAGCATTATTCCAACTGTAACCCACTTAAACTGGGGGCTGTCGACATTCTATATTGTTTGATTGGTTCCAAGAACGCATTAGAGGATTTTTCAGAGGTTGGACTTGCTGCGGCCCTGGCCAATTATGGAGGTTTCTTTTCTCTTTCAAAATTAGAAAGTGGATGCTTTAAGTTGGCTATGTCAGTAGTTTTGGAGGGCATTGAACAAAATATTAAAATATAACTAAGCCAGAAAGTCAATTCAAGCAAACCTATCCGGTGAGGGAAGATTGGGAAAAAAACAGGGTTTTACAACAGAAATGTTTAGGCTGGTTCCACTTAAGACACTATTAATTGATGAAAACATGGGGACTAGTCCACACCAACCATACTCTTCAATCTTTAAAATGAGCTGTCTGTATGATTGATGTTGAGAATGTTATGTGAATGATGTGGTTCCTGAAGAAGGAGTTGGCAGAAACCCCACAATTTAGATGACAGTTTTCTTAAATCTACAAACACAAGTAGAAAGGCAAAAGGAACAACTGCTCAGCAGTTTAAACACAGAATTAGAACAAAGATGGCCTTGTTTATACACAAGACGGGTACACAATGCGAATACACTATTTTCCAAGTTAATGCTAGAAATCATCAACGAGAGAGGCTAAGGGGTCAGTTTGATTTCACTTATATTTTTCTGTTGTTATTTTTAATTTCTGTTTTCTGTTTTTAGTTTCTGATTTTTTGCTTAAAAAAATGAAAATTTGTTTGGTTGAAATTTGTAATATAAAAACTGAAAATAAAAATCTGTTTGGTTGAGATTTTTAATAAACTTCTTCTTCTTATTATTATTATTATTATTATTATTATTATTATTATTATTATTTTTATTAAGTTATTCTTATTCTTATCAATTTTATTATGATTAATTTTATTATGATTATTAGTATTAGTATTATTATTATTATTTTGAATAAGTTATTCTTATTCTTATTATTATTATTATTATTAATAAGTTATTCTTATTCTTATTAATTTTATTA
>JAOSBK010000006.1:35321549-35337601 GCA_027568895.1 Erythroxylum shatona | reverse complement strand
AATTATTGTTATAAATTTTCTACTTACTATTTTTAATACTATTAATATTATTAATTTTATTATACCAAATTAATTATATTATTATTATTATTATTAATTATTAATTATTATTATAAAATTTTATTTTTTATTATTATTATTTAGAAATAGAAAGTAGGGATATGTTAGTTTTTTATCCAAAAAATATGTTGTCAAAATTCAAAGAAATGATATTTTTTGGTTTCTGTAAAACTGTTGTGATTTTTTTATTTTCAGAAATAAAAAATCGCAATAGAGTAAACCAAACATGTTTTACTTACCTGTTTTTCTTTTTACAAAAACGACAATAAAAAATATAAAAAAAAACAGAAACAAACAGCCCTTAAGCTTTCTTAGGAGATTTAGTGACCTTGGATGGTGACTTGGGCACTCTTACCAGCCTTCTCTGATTTCTTAGGAAGGAGCACATGATTGATGTTGGGTAAGACTCCACCATGAGTATTGGTCACACCAGCAAGTAGCTTCCCATTCCCAAGTTCCTCTCGTTCCTCACAGACAAAAGCACATGCCTTGGGATTATCCTGTTCATCTTTGTTATCCCTTGCTGTATCTCCAGCCAACTCCAAAACCTATACCAAATCAACCCACTGCTTCCATTTCTCTTTCATAAATCTTTAACATGCATTCTAATTGAGACCATCACTTCCTTTTTAACCCGATCCATTGTTTTCAGGATTGAGCAACAAACTCAAAACTGTTGGTTTATGCAAAATATCGTAAACAAGTGGTAAGATTTAAACATCTCTAAGGAAATTTAGTAATTATATATCATGAGTTTATGAATCATCTTATCTTTTCATTGTTATTTAATATGAAACTTTAACACCCATCATGCATGATATTTTGCTCAGTGTAAACTATGCAGCAGTTCATGGTGGCAAATACGACGACGGCGATAGAGCAGCGACAGCATTGAAAGCAACGACGCGAATATAGTTTTGTGTTTTGAGGGAATTGCATTAAAGTTGAAAAACTAGCTTCTTTCTATCTTGGAGAGATTCCCTTCTAATCAAAATCAAATCCCTACATAATATGGATGAAAATAAGCCTCCTAATTGAATTGAAACTCTTGCGGTGAATCTAGTATTAGGCGTCATTTTGTCTTATTCCCTAAAGCAATCGTTCAACTTTTGCTTAAATTCATTCATAATTTTGACAAAAAAAAATACTTCAATTTGATGCAATCTTCACTTGTCGCCTCTTAAAATAAAACAAATATTAATTTCAGCAATTAAGCACTAAAATCAATTTAAAATAAAAGAGATAGATTCAATTAACATAACCAAATAACATCATATCATTAATACAACTGGTGAAACTTGAAGAGACTTTCTCGTTACTCAAGAACCACCCGAGAAGAGATTTTAATGTTAATACAAGTAACAACATGTAGAAAATTATTTGGAAAGTCATCTCTCAATACAAAGAGCTAAATTTCTTCTTTAAAAAATAGTGCAAAAATAATTTATCGATTAAGGAGACATTTTGTAACAAAGTTTCATCCTCATGGCTTTCCCAAAAATTCTGTCTTTTGCAGCATTTCTTCTAATTCTATCCTTCTAGTATGTTTTCTATATCACTTGGAAAATTTTCAGATTCTATGTTTTAATACTTGCACGTGATCACTTTGGGGGTTGAATGATGTGCCAATAGTGTTGATGGCTTATCCTTAATATAGGACCACTTACCCTGTTCTCAAAAGTTTCTCAAAATGAAGAGTTCTTTTCAGTGAACCACTTTATATTAATCTTCTCTGTTATGTCCTAATTAATGAGCGTGCTTTTAAGTCTATATTATGAATAAATCAGTGCGTTATGTGAATTATTTGAAAATAGCCTTTCTATTAGTCAGGGATAAGTTGCATATTAATTTCGCACCTCAACAGAATTTATAATGAATATTTTTGTTGTTGTTGTCATAGTCTTACATGTCATAACTATTCTTTTTCGACGCAGGTGTGAAAAGATGGTCTTCTAGAATCATTCAGTTTTAGCTTTAAAATTTTTCTATCAAAATTTTATTATCATGGTTATTATTCTCTAAACTAAAGTCAAACGGAGTTTTGTTTTGGTTAATTATATTCACTCTGGAAGGCGATTATTGTAAAATGCTTACAGTGCAAGAGTTGCTTTCTGAAAGAAGAAAACTAGTCAAAAGAGTGCCCAATGGAAGCCTCTTCTTAAAAGTCGAATGATAATCAATGATGTAAGAGTAGGAGTGGGTAGACTAAGAAGTTCTAATGGAGATTTTCATTGAGGAAATTGGTTTGCATTTCCATAGGGAACCAATGTTATTATTACTATTTTGGCTAGAACTGTTATCTCAATACCCCCTTGAGATTTTCTTCCTTTTGGCTTTTGTGCTTCAATATATTGAGAACACTAAGCATCTACTTGTACAGAGTCTTTAATGATTAATCAAATATTTAAACATTAAAGCATGATAAAGATGAAAGGTATCTTTTAGGAGTTCCAAAAAGAGAGAAAACAGATACTTTGCTTCAAAAGAATTACAATTTCCACTGTTTCTTCTTATTACAACTTCTCCCTTCCCGCTCCCTTCATGAATCAGTTACCTACTTTGGCTCCTTCAAGAGTACTAGACATACCGTTTTTATGTGATCAACCAACAGGTACATAACAGGGATATCTACCTTCGTAAGGTTCAATCTATAGAACGATGCCATCTATCTTTTCTGGCAGGAAGTGTTCTGTGATGACTGATATGTTAATCAGGCGAAAACAGGACTTAGACCCGAAGATTGTTGCAAACTGGCAGCATACTCTCTTGCCCACAAGTCGTAATGAACAATTTCCTCCAGAGATGGTGAGGTTACCAATTCAGCCCGGTGCTTGTTGCATGTTAGCTCCACAACCTTGAATATATCTAGATAGCTAATCCTGAAAACGAGCAGCAATTATTTGTTATTATGATTTATCCAGCTTTTTGGACAAAATTATGAAGCCTGAAAATATTTTACAATGCTAAGAATTACACTGCTTCACAAGCAAAGCCTGATTGCTTGTTCATGTTTAGGAGCCATATCAGTATGCTAAGTGTGCATATTTGCTATAAAGATAAAGCATACGTACTTCTCATTGATGAACAGCTCCACAGCTTTCTCGTTAGCAGCACTGAGGACTCCAGTCATAGTACCCCCTGCCCGTCCAGCAGCATAGGCAAGATCCATAGAAGGGTATTTTACATTGTCAGGGGCCTTAAATGTTAGTGAACCCAGCCTGCACAATCCATTTAATATCAGCCCTTCAAAAATAATCCATATTATGTCTTTTTTACATCCTTGTAAATATAAAACATCATGCATATCAGGCAATGTAAGTTTTTATCCCTCCTAAGAGTGTCAGTTATCAATATCATTTGAAAGTCTTTGGAAAAGCATACATTTCTAGTGTAAACGTAGAAAAAAAAAGAAGAAAAAGTTAAAAACACTTCTATCACTTGTGAATGGAGCAACAATACGAGCTTGAAAACTTTTAAGAAATCACACATGATCAAAACAGATGATTAGGAATTGTTTGATGAAAAGAGACATAATTTTCCTCGTAACTTTATAAGATCAAACTTGAGGAATGTCACCAAGAATAAGAGCACTCTCAAGACTTTGATAATTACAACCAGTCTCGAATTAGTCTTATTTCATCTATTTGTAATGCTCTCAACGGCTTTCCTAGTTTAAAACGGTAATGGACATTAGCATGTTCAAAGTGAAACCCTTCTGAAGGTTCCCAAAAGTAACTAGAAATTTGGGTAACTAAAAGAATTATATGGCACTTTTCTGTCAGAAACAAGCAAACTATTTAAAGCCATCGTTTAAAAAGGAAACCCGCTCCTTACTTGCAAAGATCAAGACGAGGCCAAGTTACTTCGGAGCAATAAATTCTGTCTGGCCATGACATTGTGTAAAGGATTGGCAAGCGCATATCAGGCCACCCCAACTGTGCAAGCACAGACGAATCCTGACAAGTAAAACATAGTTGGAATGAATTCCAGGATAGTCACTTTCAAGTCTATAATTTCAACTTCAAAAAGCTAGAAAGCCCAACAGAAAGGTTGACAGCATCCAGCAAGTCAGAATCACGAGTCAAACCTGTGTTTCAACCATTGAATGTATTATAGACTGTGGATGAATTACTATCTCAATGTTATCATAGTCAGCTCCAAACAAATAATGAGCTTCAATGACTTCTAAACCCTGTTGCAAACCAATTAAATTGCACCTGTTAGTAACTGTAAGGCATTGAAAGTTATTCACATGCAAGTTCTTTTATCCCATATGGATAAGACTGCAATATAAACAGACCTTATTGAAAAGAGTAGCAGAGTCAACAGTGATCTTTTTCCCCATATTCCAATTCGGATGCTTCAATGCATCAGCTACTTTAACTTCTTTCAATTTTTCAACAGGCAAATCCCTGCTTTCACAGAAATGTCCAAAGAGTTAAATCCAGCTTCTTTGCAATAAAACAGCTGTTGACTTGACTTCAAACTATGGCACACCCAGAATCAGCGATGAAAATATTTTACTAACAGATCTATTTTCTTCTTTTGTAGTTATGTTACGAAATAATAAACAGTATATAACTGAACTAGAAAAAATAATGGTCAATAAAATTTTATGCAACTTCGTTTTTATATCTCAATTTAAGTCTGCTATACATTTTAGAATGAGGAAAGCAGCTTGCAAAGAGAGCTGCAGGTAGGTCTAGATTAAGGTTTTGAAGCCAAGCAGCACAACAATTAAATGCATCATCATTAGACAATCAATAGCTCCAATTTCCTCCTCTATCATAAAGAAATCTCTATTTTCACGACAAAAACCTTTGCTCCCTCAGCAGATATCATCTTACAAACTTAAATTATGATTTCAAACCTGAAAGCTCCACCAGAAGCAGTTAAAATAATTCGCCGTAGGGCACCTTCTGGCAGGCCTTGAATACACTACAGAAAGGAAAAGGCTTTATGATATAACTTTTGGGAGTAAAATTGACCAAACTGAGACTTGTCAAAGATCAGATATGATAATAATGACTAAAACCCAAAATAAAAGGTAGAAGCAGCTAAAATAGACACAGATGTGAGCACAGGCCCACATGTGCCATACTTTCCCTAGGTGGACAAACAGAGTCAGGATACTTTAAGTTAAACCATTCTTCACAAATTTGTACCTGAAATATGGCAGAATGTTCTGAATCAGCTGGAAGAATTTTTACGTTGTGCTTGTGAGCAAGAGGAAGGACAAAAGGACCTCCAGCTATTAATGTCTCTTTATTTGCCAAGGCTATGTCTTTTCCTGCTTCTATTGCTGCGACTGTTGGCTGAAAAAGGATGTAGAATGGAACTTACGTGGATGCTTGAAACACTCATACTTCACTTTTGACTGTAACTGAATCCAAGGATATCATAATACACTATCCCTCTCACTTGATGGTATCCAACAAAGCTAAAATGTGATGAGGATCCTATAGTAGAAGAGGAAATGTAAAAAGATGATTAAAAGAATATCTTTACTTACCTTTAAGCCTGCACAACCAACTATGCCTGTGACTACACTGGCAGCATCTGGATGGCGGGCAACCTAAAAATAAATTGCACAAAATTAAAGTTTGAAAAGATTCATTAAAATATCAGGAAATTAGTTGGTAGTCTACCTCAATAACTCCTTGCTCCCCAGGAATAATCTCAGGCTTTTCTTCAAGATCACCCAAAGCTTCTTTGAGTTCATCAACTAATGACTCATTCCTAACGGCAACAAGCTGAGGTTTGAAAGTCTTGACCTGCATGATGCAAAACCTATGTTATTGAGCAACTGAAACTTGAGCTTAATTTGGTTTTACCCAGATTCCACCAGCACTTTTACTCTGATCACATAGCACTTTGAGTTTAATAGTCAAATAAAGATAGGATTACACTATTTGCAAGCATAGATTGTGCCACTCAAAGGAAGAAAAAGAAAAGGCAAGAAAGGAAAAACAGATACAGCAACTTTTATTTAGTTATGGAACCGGCTGATTACCTGATCAGCAAGGAGAGTCACATTTGAACCAGCTGCAAGGGCCACGACTCTGAATTTGTCTGGATTCTCAGCCACTATGTCCAAGGTCTGCGTAATAGATATATTTCTTTTTAAGATTAAGCATTGATCCCATGTAACAGTAGTAGGAAACGGATGAGCACTGACGGTCTTGTGTTTCTATTATGATGACCTTAAGGGCCATTTGATTTCATGAATTGAATAACTTATCCATGTTTTCAAGCATGCTCAAACCTCCTGCCTCGTTAAAAATTCTTTTCAAAGAGCATATTTTGAACGTATAACAAGGTTGATACTCCTGCCATGTGCTTTATGCATGGTTCTATGTAACAAACATTTTTTAAAGATCCGATCATGCGTGTCTTGTACTCGATATGGGAGGCCAACCTGAGTTCCAATAGAACCAGTGGATCCAACGATTGAAAGAGGTTTCTGACCATCCCAAGTCTTGCGACCGGGTTCTGGAAGAGCGCTTCCTGGCCATGCTGGAGGAGGAGTCTGAGCTAAACACTGCACCACTTTCGCAAATGTTGTTCCACTTTCCTTCCTCTTCACGCTGAACCTACCTGTGATTATCCACAGATTACAACTGCCAAAAGTTCTCAACTTATCCTACAATGATAATGCATGCTTACTGGAACGATTTAACCGTGTCTCATCACAACATGGAAGGCAACTTTGAATCATTCATCCGAAACAGCAATCCTTAACAATCCCAATAGAAAGTAAAGAATTTCAAGGTGAAATAGCAAATTTCAATGGCTATAAACAATTCAATCATGAAAAGTTCCAAACGTTATCTTTTTCTCGCTCCAATTCCTTTAAAAGCCGCTTTTTTCACACAAAAGAAACAAAAGGGTAGTCGTCAGAAATCAGTCTCCCGAACGAAAAGGGGAAAGTAAGCAACTAACGTACAGTCTACGAACCTTTCTCCTTCTCAATTAAAGTTCCCTTCCTTTATCCCCCACCAAACCAAACAGAAATACCAAGAAAACTCAAGGTGAAAAGAGAAAAAACCTGGAAGCTTGAGGACTTTGTAGTTGTACTTGGTAGAATCCAAGAAAGAGATGGATTTGAGTGCAGGCGGAGACAAGAAGTTAAGTGCCATATCTAACCAAAATTTGCAGGGAAAAGGGTAAGCGCTAAAGATTCACGTTGGATTGCTGTGTGTGGCCTCGGAGCCTGTCTGACGGAAGCGCGGGCATAGCTAAGTGAGCAAGCACTTAGCATTATATAGGACAATAACATATAATGGCAGGCATGCCTAAATTATGGGAAAGTAAGGAAAGAAAACGAAAATTTGTGGCCTTGGGATTGGTGGGGTTTGCCTTAAAGTAATGATAATAATGATAATACACGTAATGAGTGTAAACTGTAAAGTGCAGGGGAAGGGAAAGGCAAACTGTACGAGAATGGTATTAATCAGCTCATTTTTTTGGACTTCCCTGGTTGTTGTCAACTGTCAACACTTCCAAGTTTAATACTTGGACTGCTTGAAATTTAGCAGAAAGTTAACAAGCAGGTTTCAAGATATTTCCCATAGTTTTTGAAAAACAATTACCCTTTTTTTGAAATAATCTTTTTATTAATTAGAAGTAAGTCTGATTAGTATCGAATTGTTATCATTATTGTTATTGATTCTACCCCCCTCACAACTCTGTCGGGTCAGAGTGTGGGGGCATCTAGAGTAAACGATTCCACTTTTTGAGTACAAGAGAAGCCATAATAAGTTGATGTAATAGTAAACAAAATTACACTCTAAACATTATTTAAAAAAATGACTTCAATTATTTAATGTTTATCAGAAAATTGTTTCTTCACCCATTCTAACAATAATTAAAAGCGAGAATGCTTATAGCAACATGAATTATTTAATGTTGTAGGATCTTTTATTGTTTGACGAAAGTTGTATAGATGGATGCTATCTTGAAGAGTTTAGGGATGGTTTTGTTTATCCTTTGAGCAAATTCTTGGGTTTATTCCTATCACGCTTGATGCTTGGCCGGTTTTTAGTTCAAGGGTATCTTTAGATTTTTGATACCCACCATCCAGATTTTATACTTACCCCATTATTTCCAGTAATCCAAACACATCATTGTCTGCTAACTCCATAACCATAACGATATTGTTGTGAATGTAAACCTAAAGAAGGAGAAAAAGAAAGGCAAAACTTTACCATCACAGAGAAATTATTAATTTGGGTTTTGTTGGGATTTGCAAATTACATTCAACATCTTCCTATATAAAAAAATATGACGCTAAAGATGGAACCATAGCCAATCAACCTTGCTTTCTGTGGGTATTCCTTCAGTTGGTTTCTTGGTCAAGAGCGCTGGAATCAATCATTAAAGATGGCAACACAAAGGACGTCACGACCATGGAAAGATGTGTTAACCAGTTCGCTGAACAGGGATGGTCCAGAGAAATAAAGGGACAAAACAAGTGTGTTTCATATGCAAATGATGTCACATGTGTTCCTAGATTGTCAAAAGTCATTGTCTAAATACAGCAAGTGAGTACTATCTTTGAATTCAACAACCGTGGCTTAGGTATTATGAAGATTTGAAGATCCTTTTTCTTGCTCGAGTTGGACTGATATGTTAAACAAATAGTATATCCTCAGGAAAAATGGGCATAGGCCACCATATTTCTACTGGGAAAATTAAGCAGTCCAAAAAGGGGAGCTGAGGAGTGCCTTGGATTTAATTAACTACTTGTCTGGGGACTTGAACTCATCTAAAAAGTCTTATATTACTTGTAGTCATAACTATAGTATTCATACCCACCAAGAGTCTTCAATGGTGGCTGGATAAATTGGCTGCTCGTCCATGTATCTTAATACTATATTATAGAGTTTGACAAGTGTGGAGTGTGATTATAGAATTCCCATCAAATGGACATTGACCGTCTGCCCCAGATTATGCAAATTTAGTAGAAGAGAAATCGTGTGAAGACTTTAGGACCTACAGTCAATTTTAATTTCAACAAAATTATAGTTTAATTAAGAGATTGCATTGATTGCACGACATCAATTTGTTTTGCTTAAAAGAGTTAAACAATTAGACCTGAACAGCCTAAGCTAAGACTCAATTAGAAAAAGACATTTTAAAAAATAGAAGCCTAAGTTAATGTCCATATCTGACTCCACCAATTGTCAAACCGAAAACAGCACCACCATTAAGAGTCCTAACGTGGGTTAAAAAAGTGATTACCCTAGTTAATTAAGATGAAGAAATTAATTATCCTCCAGTAAGTACTGGAGTTGATGGAAATGGATGTCATCCCCTTATAGCAAATGAGCCATTACAAAAGGAAAAAAGTCAACTCACACGCAATAATTTAAAGCCGCCGGAAGAAAAGGCAGTTGAACATTTGTATGCTTTCCATCCCTCAAATGTTATGGTGACATCTACAATTCCCGACATGAAGTATGGGTATAGGATATTATAAAATAGCGGCAGTGCAGATTTTAGTTTAGGTTACCAAGTAAGACAAGAAGCTGCACAAGCAACGTGGAAGTAGAGCTCTAAATGTGCTGTATAGCACAATAGCAACTAAAACGGAAGCCAAGTTTCATTTAGGCATCACCAGAAATGAGTGAATAGACAGTGCAATCTCAGATGGCCTTTATAAAGTTGAATATATTATGGCACTTCATAATCTCCGCCTTTATTCTCTCATCATGTAGAGCTCCATCAAAAGCTGTCTTAATACTATGTCTGGAACAGGATAGTGGATTAAATTGATTGTTCTATGCTGAACCAAATATTGAAATATCGATTCTTATAACTCAACATAGGCACCTGCTTGTAACAGTGAGCTAATCATGCAGAAGGAAAATCCACTACCTCTTCAGCTATGCTCTTGCAATTCCTCTATTTCACTTTTCACACTGGGTCCACCACCATTAACCCCCACTGGACCTCCTGATTCAGATATCTTTGTTATCCTCTGCAACTCATCTATTCCATCTGTTGGCTGGGATGCAGTTTGATCTTCTGCCAATTGTTCTCGCCTAACTGATGGTTTTGGCCGTCGGATGGCTTCAGCAGCTTCAGCTATTGCAACAGGAGGTGGCTGGGGAGGGACCCATGTGCGTTGAATTGGTTGTGCGCTGGTCTGTCCGTAAGGTGAACTTCTAAATTCATCTTCATTGTCTATCTCTGTGATTCTAGGACTCTTCTTCTGCCACCATGGTACAGTGCTCTCACCATCCAATTGATAGGTCACTCCATTGTCTTGTACCTTGTAATTCAAGTTTTCTCCTCCTCCTTGAGACTCAACCACTTGGCTTGAGATGGTTTGTGGTTGACCTACCTCCCAAGGCTGTTCAAGATGAGAAAATTTGATATTCAGAGCGTGAAAGTGAAAGCAAAACTCAGGTTGACCTTTTTACTCACACATCTCAAATAAATCAAACATCACCGATGGTTCAAAATGCTTGCATCTACATGTATATTTGTATATATATCACAAAGAATTAACATGGTATCGCGGAATCTAATTGCATGCTTTCACAAATATGGATATTGTCCAGTGTCAATTTTATATTACGAGCGACCAGTAAAGGTGATAGAACTTAAAACTGGAAGTGTCAAAATTATAAAAAAAACACCTGCATCTAGCTGGGCCTGACTAAAGCTCTTGAATGAACAAAGGAACTAAATCCCTTATGTAGAAAAATAACTTCAAGTAGATCTCAGTACTCTATAAAATCAACTGGACAATCAAAAGAGAAAAGTAAATGGCACGAAATACAGCAAAATCTTAAAGTACACCTTAGTTCTGGGGGCTACACGTGGAATTGATATTTGCTGGTTTGGATTTGGAGGTGAGTCATTAATCTCCTGCATAAAAATCCAGGATAATAATTAGCATTTGATGCAACAGAATATCCAATCTCAGCATAAGAACTTGATTCAATATACTCTGATGTTTGAAGGCTTCTCTCCCCGCTGGACCATGGCCATAATCTGCAATTCAGTAATGAAATGAGCAAGCAAGTATATTAGAGTCCAACTTTATGGCCATAAATCTGAATAGGAAGAACCATGTGATACAACTAAAGAAATTTACACCATCAGTTGATCACTGACTGGATGCTAGCGTTCAGTTAAACTAATATCCCCATGCAACCACATATCCATTATTAGAGTTGCATAAATATTTACCTCCATGTATGACTTTGGGTGTGGGGCAGCAGAAGGTTCTGCAGCTACAGGTGGGGAGGAAGATCTCACTGCCAATTAAAATTCAAAGAACTTTAACACCAACAACGAAAGGAAGTAAAGAAGAACCAGAATCACAATTAATAGAAGAAAACCTGAGTGCAAGTCAACTTCTGTCTTGCCATTCCCATAAACTTGCTGGAAGGTAAAAGAACATGAAAGTTGGATATTTGAGAACTTCCCAAAGATCTATTGCTTGCATCTCAAAAAACATCATATGTCAGCAATTCATGTTCAAATTACCTTAGTATTTGTGGTTGAGGTTCTATAATCATCTTCACTGACATGAAAGGCACTTCGATGGTTTTCACCAAGTCCTGAGACATAATAAGAACATACTGACAATTTACTTGCAGCTATGCATAAAATTTGAAAAGCCTGCCAAGATCTGTTATCCAAAAAACTTCCAGTAACCAAAAACATGAGATTTTGCAAGTGAAGTCAAAGGACCTTCTAGAGTACTTCCAATTCATGTGGGGACCCCATAGAATAATTAAGTTTGCAAACAACTTATCCATGCATAAGTTGTAACGGACAAACAAATTACAAAATTCATGCATGAACACTGAAAAGATCAATCCAATCAACCAGACATTACATTGTAGAGAGAACAAAAAGAGATTTTTCTACAACTCTTGCACATAAACAATCTTTATTTGATTTCTACTCGATATTCTACTCAACTGGCAGAAAATAATATATTAGGTAGTTCCTACAGACCTACGTATTAATCAACAGATGACATGCCTAAGAAGTCTAAACATGAGGATATCTCCAGCCTGCTAAAGCTAAGGTGCCCAAGCCTAAACTGCTCTAGGGAAAAATTGAAAGTGCAGATAAGTTAGAGACTTTCTAGCACTCAATTAAGTAGTTAGGGTGTATAAAGCTTGCTGTTAAATAAGCACAGCACAGCACAGCACAGCATCGGAAAGAATTGACATTATAGTGAAGACTAAAGACAACTATCCAATAATTCCAGTCCATTAAAGACAATGTATTCTTGAAAATTTTGGCCTAAGAGATTCAATAATTAATAAAAGGCACCGCAATCGTCAAAGCATGGAAAGCTGCTCAATTAAGAATGAAACAATGAACAAAACTTTGTTGGCCACATTGCATTTCTTTAAGAGCAAAACCCCACATACAATCTCATCTAAAGATTTATCCATAGGAAGGACACAATGAACCTTCTGCTAGCTTGATAAGAAATTCAAAATTCATTACCTTCCAATTTGCGTATTGCAGTAGTCATTGACTTCATTTCCTGCACTTGCTTGTCCAAGTGATTCATAAATTCCTGAAAGTATCTCTTCTCTGAAATCAGAAGATATAAAAACATCAGCAATTCTAAATCCAATTACCAATAACAAATTACTTCGCAATCACATAAGAGACCTATAGCTTATGATCATGGAAGAATGAAAAAATATCTGTTCATTCACCTTGATTTTTTGAATCCAGCAATTCCTGACTTGCTTTTGCAACATCAGCAGCAGCAGCTGCAGCTGACTTTGCAGCAGCAGCTGCTTCTTCTGCTAAACTGGGCTTTGCAATAGATTTCTGAACAATATCATCCTCTTCTTCCAACACAACCTTACGTATCCAAGACTTCAACCTCGGTACAATAGTATTCTGAAAAAAGAGACGTATGATCTTTTCTGTCCTATGCTTAGGGTGTCAAGTCATAATATTAGGAAGATGCATTCAAGAAAATCAATGAAACCAAATATATAAGTATATATGGCACATATAAATTGATGGTCACAGAGTGGATATTAGTACCTGGATTTTAGGAAGGGATCTCGAGATTTCTTTAATTTTTTAGAGAGTAGTTTTTATTGCAGGGAAAAACCAAAAAACATAAAGAAATTAATGTAGAAAAAAAATTTATTTTCCAGCAAGCCATTTAGATCCGTCCTTGCCTTGATTAACACGGCTGTTCCAGCACCAGAGACTGCCAGTAATCCCACAGCAAAAACAGCATGATACCAGTGAAATCTGGACCTTGGCAACATCCCCACAGAAGAAACGGCACCAGCAGTAGCAGCCGAGGTGGGTTGCACTGTTTGTACTGCAGCTGGTACCTGAACGTTTGGTGTTGACTGGACCATCCCCTCTGAGTGTAGATTATAAAATTGTCAGTGATGGATAGATGAGCTCAACTCAAGCCAACAAATGTTCTGTAAAAAAATAGAGTACATAGCTTCCATTTAAGACTATCATTAACTACCATGGCTTGTGCTGGTTGCTGGTGCACTTGGAGGTGGATCCTGTAATTAATAGAAACATTGGAGAGAAACATGCAGATTATGTATATACAAATTGACAATCCTTTGTCATCTTCATAAATGAATAAGGAGAGGGCATTAAACAAGAATAACAGCTTAAACAACAAGAAGCATACTGGCACACGTCGAAATGCTTCATTTATCTCCTCCTTAGTAAGGCCTTTCTTCTCAAGAAAAGACCGTCTGTGGACGATAGGAGAGCCCCTAACTTTAGGGTGCGAAAGAAATTTTATAGCATTTTGAATTTGATCCTCCCGCATTGGTTCCGAATTAACAAAGACAGATGCAGGATTTAGTTTTGCAGGCTCGGGCTTAGCATCTTGATGACTCCCCTCCACCGGTTGCACAACCTCATCAGCTGAAAGTTAAAAAAAAAAAGGACAAAATTTCCAAAATTATAAGAGGCCTTTATCTTAGAAAGAACCCGAAAGAGTCAAACCTGTGGCTATCATACTACCTAAGTCAATCCACCAGTTCATAGACATTTCAAGTTCCGATTGGATTCAAACATAAACATTTTCATGTCCTCTTTACGATATCACAGCAAATCTTCGTCCTACTCAAGTAAAAAAAAAATCCTCTGAAAAAGTTTTTAGTTTGCTCATTTTATCGCTCATTCGAAAATTTATTAAGAAACGTAAACAGACAAGACTGTAACAGGATAAAGTTATACTGAACAGAGAATAACACCACACAATCAAAGAAAACAATAGAGAGCAGCAAAACTGAACCTGGGTTTTGGGGTTTATCATCGTCGGAACTAGGAGGAGGCGAAGTCGGAGTTGCCATACCAAGTCTCCGTTGACTGAACTCCGAAACCAAAAAGTACACACCAAAAATTAAAAGAAAAGAAGAACACCCAACTAAAACGGAAAGGGAAAGACGAGAGACGATGGAATAAAGCAAAGAAAAATACCAAAATGGGAAATAAAGCTGGTGGTGAAAAGACACAGGACGATGAGTAAATGAAGATGATGTAAGAAGGAACAGGTTGTGACTTGGGTGCGTCAGAACTCAGAACTATTTTCGCACTTTGGGTAATGTGATTAGATGGGTTGGTATGGGGCTCTCTTGATTTAAGTGAGGTCACGGGTTCAAATCGTCATCATGTATGCAGCCGTTTAAAACTTAAGGTCAAAAATTTATCTCCCGTAAGGGACCTATCCAGCTTGAACGGAGATTAGTCTGAATGTGAATGATTTAAATGTGCATTTCCATAATTAAGACTCTCTTAAAATACCTCATGGGCAGGAAAAAAAAATACTGTAATAATCTCGGGAGCCTTATCCGTACTGAGTTGTTTACATTATGGGCCTTTAAATTTCCATTTCTTTATTGTTTCCCAACAACAGATCATTGTGGGCTATTGTCTTGGTGTTTCGAACAATGGGCTCAAATGTGCAAACCTCACTTAGGTTGTCTGTTTTATTTAAATAATTATTTTGGGTACAGATAAAAAATAAGAATAATAATGAATAAAAGGAATTAGAATTAGAATAAAAATATTAATTATTTTTAATTTGTGTACAAGTATTGCAAATAAGATTAAACAAATTAATAGTTTGGTCATTATTTGATGTTAAATGTTAAGAATAGTAATAAAAATTGTGTATATTTAATTATTATATGATATATTTTATAAATAAATAATTAAAATATTTTAGATTTTATAAATAATTAATCAAAATGTATATAATATGAAGGAATAAAAAGAAAAAGAGTACAATCAGAAGAAAGGTTGGAAGTTAACCAAATAGTTAGGATGCTGAAGGGAAAAGCATGGGTGAAAGAAGTGAAGATGTAAGTGAAAGCTACGGATTGTGCTTGTCAGGCCTTTGGTATTTGTGACGTTTCTGATTGAATCTCTAGAGTCGCTCATATCAAGTAGTAATAACAACCATGCACACTTCTAGCTATAATTGAAAATAATAATTAAATATGATAATAAAATTTCAAAAATTTAAGATTCTTATATATGTCAAAGAAATAGAAGGATATTGAAAGAGAAGAGAAATTTGAAATTGCATATCTTATTAATATAAGATGTCAAAATTACATATATGACTTGAGAACTTGTGGCAATATATTCTGCTTTAATAGAAAATAAAGCAACAGTTGCTTGCTTCTTAGAATTCCAAGTAATACCCTCAACCTGTGCTAAAAATATTGCCTAAAACACTTCTTCTATCAGCTAAAGATGTTGCCTGACGACTATTTATAAAGCTAACAAAATAAAATTTTGAAACTTTGGAAAATCAAACTCTATAATCAAATGTTCCACCAACAAGGTGCAAGATCCTTTTGCTTCTCCAAATGATGTTTTGATATAACAAATATAAACTTAGAAATTGTATCTATATTGAATGGAATACAGTAAAACCTCGATAAATGAATATTCGATAAATTAATAATCTCGATTAAATAATAATTTTCTCCGGTCCCGAC
>JAOSBK010000006.1:35304275-35321449 GCA_027568895.1 Erythroxylum shatona | reverse complement strand
AAAATATTCATTTATCGATAAATTAATAACTCCGTATAAGATAATAATTTTTCTGGTCCCAACAATATTCATTTATAAAGGTTTTACTGTATGTGGATTGGTGTTTGGTCAAATAATCAAGTTCCAATTAGACCTTTGACATGCTTCTCACTTTCCTTCTTTTCATCTTCAACCTACAACTTTTTATTCACATTTATGGTTGTTGCTACTACTTTACAATTAACCATATTAAATCTCTTTTAAGAGGCCTAGTGTATATTTCTTTTATGAGATAAAATGTTGTATTCACATTACTTTACTTTAAGGAAATATTATCAAGCAAAAACGAGCTTATATAAATCATGTCATCAATATAAAGGTAAACAAAAAGAAAATCATTTTCTCCTTGCTTTTCCAAGTAAATTCTAGGCTCATTGACACCTTTTGTAAATTCATGTTGTTGAAAATAAAAGTTTATCTTGTTCTACCAAGTTTGAGGGCTTACTTTAACCCATATAATGTCTTTGTCTGCTTGGATATGTTTTCTTCTTTTTCTTTTTCTAAACAAAACCTTTTTGAATGGTTGACGTAAACTTCCTCCTTTAATTCACCATTCAAAAAGGCATATTTAATATCAAATTGGTAAACCAGCCAATACAATTATGTAGCTAAAGCTAGGATAATTCTCACTCTTTCGAACATTACCATAGTAGAGAATATTTCTTCAAAATCTATATCTTACTACTATGAGCATCCTTTTGTAGCAAGTTATGCTTTTGCACGGTGCCATTTACATGAAACTTTATTTTAAATATCCACTTTAGACCACATGACTTCTTTTCCAAGGAAGATTATAAGCTCCTATGTATAGTTCTTCTCAATGGCTTTAATTTCTTCTTACATAGCCTTTTGCCACTTACTTTCAATAGCAACATCCTTAAATCTCAAAAGATCACAATATGAAAACAAAGCAAAGTGGGAATATTATTATCAAATTGATTAAAGCCTAGTATTTCATAATCACTCATCCCAGTTGTGTAAACCTAACTTCTAGTTTTAATTCTGCAAAAGTTGATACAACTTTCTACTTTGTAACTTGGTGTTTTCTATCAACTTCTTTTATTTCAAAATCTATAAAATTTAGAATTTTTTGTTTATTTATTTGTGTAAGACCAATTGCTTTCTTCATTAAAAATAACATCAGAACAAATTGCAGTTTTGTTGACAATAAGATTAAATAGTTCATAGGCTTTTCGTTGTTCAGTAATACTAAGGAAAGTGCCTTTTTGTCCCTTATCATCTAATTTGGCTTTTATTTTAACATCTAAACGTAAACATAAGTTAGGCACCTAGAAATTATAAAATAATCAATTATTAGTTTGTATCCACATATACCTCTTTTGGTATCATATTTTGAATATAAAAAATAGGGTTTTTGTTTAAAATATGGATACTTCGATTGACTATTTCTAGCTTAATTCCTTTGAAAATTTTGTGAAATTTCATGCTATGTTCATAATTGTATCTTTTACCTCTCACAAATGCCGTTTTTGCTAGGATGTGTCGATGGCTCTAAGTTTTTTTTAGAATTTAAAAATTCATTAATAAATAAGAGGATTACACAAAAAGAAGTTCTCCGTGATCTCGACCACTTGGGTCTTTAAGTAAGCCTAGGTAAACAAACGACAACGTTTACATGTAAAACATAAAGCATTAGATTTAATAGAGTCGTTTATCCTTTAGGGTATAACGACTTGCTCCTTTCTCGAAACTTCTACCTCTTACTCGATTAGGTTAGAAGCTTTCACTCTCTCTACAGGCGATTCAAACGAGTGCTCCATGGATCATCAGTCCTTTGGTTCTTCGCACAGAAAAAAACTTAGGTAGCTAAATCATGTTATGTATCTATCGTAGATTGCTAGATTAGGGCTTGATTTTGTCCTTCAAGTTCCAGATCTTGTGATGTTGAAGGGAGGGGATCTCTCTGGGGCTTGGCTTTTTTGATACCAATGAGGGAGATTTTGGTTATGGTAAGTGTCATTAGTTTGATTATTGGTTTTTTCCTTAATATCTTTCCTCATATCCTTTCTCTAAACTTTTTTGTGCTTCTCTATTTAAAGGGAGATCTTTCTGGCTAATCGATCCGTGGTTCTGTCTACTCCCTCTCCGTACTTCATCCAATAATCTCAACTCAGGTAAGGTATCAAACTCAAACCAATCTCTCTTAAAGATTTGGGCATGTCTATTCTGAGGTTGGATTTGATTTTCTTACAAGATTTTTGGGCTAGCCAGAGGGGGTTTAAAGAAGCTTCCATCCCCAAATAGGTAGACTTCCTAATTTCTTTCCTTTATCCTTAAGACCCCCATTGATCCCCACTAATTTAACATAGGAGAAAGGAGTAGATAGCATGGCTCTTCAACAATGCTCAACCCATTATAAAGAATACCAGGTAAATCTATATCTGAATTATTTTTGTTATTCCTTAGATACTGTAGGTGAATAATCTACTTTGTGTTGGGATATGACTACATAACATTTCACCTTTGAAAATTAAGTAGTTAGAACTTTGGAATGTTCTGATAGGGCTAGTGCTAAATTCTCCATACAAGTGTCATTCTCCTACTGCAGTGTAGGTTTAACTGATTAATAATCAGTTGCTCCCTTATGCTGGCAGTAGTGAATTTTATAATATATAGTAGTGATTTTGATTTAGCTTTAAACCTTCTACTATTCCTCTCAAGCCTGATTACATGAACACATGTAGCCACCGAGAGTAGTATGATAGCCCTATCATAATTGAAAATTTGCATATTTGGTAAAACCCGTAGAATATTTGTGAGTCTTCCATAGTTGAAATCAGGGGCACATAGAGTAAAGATCTTTGTCTAAACTTCTCTTGAGTAGGCATAGTCAAAGAAAAGATGATCTCTAGTTTCATCCTCTAGATTGTATAGGATACAAGTATTAGAGGAGTTAGGAATTTCAGCCTATCTAAAGCACTCATTCTATCCCACATTGCTAGCCCAAGCAGAAAGCTTACATTAGGTAATGATCTTATTCCATATTAATGCATCCTATCCTACTCGATTAGCAGACCCCTCCCTCATCCTTCTAATTTCCTGAGTAGTAATCTCAGAGATAGGAATACCCTCCATAGATATATATTTCTCTCCCTAAGGCTTCTAAATTGAGGAAGGACTAAAAGTCTGGTTTCTTCTGAAGAAAGGGACCAGTCCCCATTCCTAACTATTTCTTGGAGCTTTGTATCCTTAGGGAATCGTTTTAATAGGTATCTTGCCATCTGATTTTGTATCAAAGGTCCAGTCCCTAACCAATTGTCTTACCATAAGAAAATTCTTTCCCCTGCCCCAATCTGGCATGAAACGTGCTGGTACATGTCTTCCCTCAATTTAAGGAGTTGGTTAAAGAACCAGGTGTAGCTGTTTTTAGGTTTTAGAGCCCAAAAACTCTCTCCTTTTAATAGATAAAGTGAGTTCATTTGGACCACTTGGATTGATCTTCATTTAGAATTCTCCAAATCCTCTTGGATGTAAGAAATTTGTTTTTATTGGCTATTGACTCCAGTCCTTGCCCTCCTTCCTCTCTCAATTGACAAATTTTCTTCCAACTAACTTTGGCCATTCCTTTCTCTCCATTCCCTTTTCCTCATCGAAATTGCTTCATTAATTTTTCTACTGTTTTAATAAGCCCTTTTAAGAGAAAAAGATATGAACACCAGTAGGTATTCATATCCATGATTATCGATTTCAGTAGCTGAATTTTCCCTCCATAGGATAGTGCTCTATTTTTTCATGTCCTCAATCTTTTCTAAATCTTTTTTAGATCTTTTCAATTAAAGGAATGCATTCACAAAATATAAGCCTCCTTGATGTGATAGGAATCCCTAAGTAGAGGAGAGGAGGGTCTTTAATTTTCATCCCAGTAGCTTGAGATAAAGCATTTGAGAGATGGGAAGCGCTCTTAGAGAGAATGAGGAGGCTCTTGTGATGATTTACATACAGACCCGAGATCTTCTTTAAAAGGTTGAGAATTCTCATCAAAATAGTGACTGAGTGAATATTTTCCTTGCTTAGGAGAATAAGGAGTATAAGATCATTAGAATAGGTGGCTCTCAGTTGCTTTTAAATATGATGGTCTGCATAAAAGTCTCTGAAGTCTATAAATATTAACTATCATGATCTGTATGCAACATCTTTATAAAACAATCTGCCTTATTTTCATCAAGCACTTTAATTTTTAAAGGCTTCTAAGGCCTCAAATTTATGCTGTAAGAAGTGAACCCATGTTTTGTTATATTTAAATCTTCATTAAAAATATTAAAACAATGTTTACTTCTGTTAGAAGCTAGACTTAAAGGACCACACAAATCAAAATGTACTAGTGTCAGGACCTTCTTTGCTCCCTATGCGTTGCCTTGGGGAAGCTATCTTGGTGTTATTTACGAACAACACAATCCTTTCCATCGAAACTACCCCCTGATATTTATTTCTAAACTTAGCTTTTGAGCCTATTACTTAATGATTCTGGTTGAATCCTTTACATCTTCTTATATTGGTTTAGCCCTTATGTTCCTTGTTATTTTTCCCTTTACCTTTCCACTGGCATGCCCTTAAGATTTAATTGATGTTTGAAATGCTTGCTCCTGATTATACTATTTAATGATCTTCTTCTTATAAGTTTACAAAGAATTTTACGCTTTACCATCATAAGATTCTTTGATGAAAAAATTAATATAATTGAATTCAAATGTCATTGATCGAAGTATCTTTTCCATGATTACCATGTCCTCCATTTGTTCAACATGAATATGCAATTTTTTTCAATTTCTAAGGTCTTGAAAAAATAATTCATAGTTGACTCCCTTTTCTTCATTTGCAAAGTTCCAAACTCGATACAAAGATGATACAATTGTTGCCATCTTGTTTTTGTATTCCTTAGATGTTTTTCCTTTATGGAATCCCATTTTTTTGCCTTGAGATCTTTCTGCCTCTACCTTTCAAGCTCTTCCTTTTATGTAGTTATTAGTACTGTTCCTTTGGTTAGTAATGCAAAATTATATTCAACAAAATGCCAATACTCCTTAGACTTTTAAAAAAATCTTTATTAACATATTCCAATGATCATAGTAACAATCAAGGTAAGGAATAATAGGTTGCATAAAGCTTTCTTCAATAGCCACATTTATGAAGATCTCATAAGTGCTCAGAAAGAAAATTACTTTTCAATTCAAAAAGTTAGAAGAATATATGAAAGGAAGAAAACTATGAAATGCATGCTTCTATTAATATGATATGTTGAATTTACACAAAGAGATTAATGATAAAATGCAATACATTTTATTTTACTTAAACTAAACAATCTGAACTGGTGATTTAAAAACCAAACTAGATTGGCCAGTTCGATTGAAATAAATATGAATCGACTTGAGTTTAGATTCGGTTTTATTATATAACCTTTATGATAAAAAAACTGGCCAGTTAATTAGTAAATCAATCGGGTTTTAACAAATCGACCCTTCTTTTTGAATTATGTGGGACCATTTTTTGCATGTCGGACCCACCACGATGTTTTCCCCCTCCCTCTTCAATGATTTGTGTGTGACCAACATGTGGGACCTACTATGAGTATTGAGTTAAAAGCATTTATATTTTCAGTTTTGATATAAGGAAAATTTGAGATTTTTAACTAATTTTTAATCAATTTTTTCTTTTCAATTCTCACACATTTTAATTAATAAATTATATTTTCAAATTTTAAATTTTTATTTATCATTTTAGTTAAAAATTTTGTTTTAAATTATTATTGTTAAAAATAAATTACTATTTTTATTCTTAAAAACACCAAATTTATTTAATATAACTAAAAAATTATGTTTGTCAAAATTTAGGTTTTTTATTTATCTTCTTATATTTTTATTGAAAATTTTTAAATTATTTTTGTTAAAAATTAATTCTTATTTTATCATGAATTTGTTTATTAAATTTAATTATTAATTTGTATATATAAGTAATTTTGTTTCTGATAATTTAAGAATGTGTCAAAAAAATATTTAAACTATACAAAGTATGTTTAAGTGACATTCAAAAAGAAGTTAGAATAAAGTTAGAGTTTTATTGACTTTCTTTAAACATACTTCACCTTTTATGAGTCTTTAAATAAATGATAATATATAATACAATTTTTTTAGTTATGTTAGATTTAATTTTAGTGTAAATTATTAAATTTATTATCAGTTTATTATCTATTAATAAGTATTATTAGTGCAATTTTATTTTAATAAAATATTTTATTTTATACTATATTTTTACTTATTTTTATAATTTATAATTTATATTTATTATATATCGATTTAATATCGATCGAACCTTTAAATCTTAAACCTTTTTTTGATCGGTTCAATGTCTAATCCATTTTTAAAACATTGATCTGAACAACTAGGGAACTAAAGTTGATTCATAGTTGCTTATTTTTAGGCTAAAAAATAGAACAAACTAGTTGTCAAACTTTTGCTTGTGGCACTTTGCATAATAAGGTGGTAGGTTTGAATCAATCTCCAGCAATACAAAAAATAAATAATTTTAAATTAAATTTCTTTGCCTTTAAAATACTAGTTATGCTAACTATCTTATTAGTAAGGTAGAAGAACTATGTTGTACCTAATTATTTCAATTGCAATCTGATTATATTAAATGTATCTTGTAATTTAATTTAATTCTTTTCATTGAAAAAAAAATCCTTTTGTTGTCTTGGGGATGGACCTATTAGTGGAAGGAGGCCTCTCAAATGCCTTTACCCTCTGAGTAAATGGTGGGTTCTGAGTCACACTAATTACAATTCACTCAATATGCTTACAAAATATGATTGTTTAAAAACAGTAGCATATTAGTTTGCTAAGTAACTTAGTTGAAATGCTGATTTGGAGACTAATGATTTACCGTTGATATTTCCCATTTTATTTTTACTTTAACGATAGTGCATAGGCTTACAACTCCTTTCAAAAAATGCAATTTGAGCAATCATTTTCGTAGCTCCAACACTAAGTCTGTATTCTCTAAGTATAATGCATTGCATCATTAGTGATGTCAACCACATGAAAATGCATGGCCACATTTCAATTACTATAACTCACGTGGTGCTAAGTGAAGATATTTCCTTAGGACAACGGGTACTTGTCGAAAACAACCTATGCAATACCGCAAATTTCCTTAGTTTGAAAGCTATCTTCACCTTGGAAGAGCTAAATATAAAATGACAAGAACTTCAAAATTACATCATCACTTTAGTTGCTTTTATCTAATTGTTGGTGTTATTGGTCCATAACCTGGACCCTACGGTTGTCAACCTCATTATTATCCTTTAATAGTTACAATGTTTAGCCATTATGATGCTCCAGTGTTCATTTCTCTTATTGCCAATGTATACATTGTTTCTGTTATATATAGGAGTCATGCATCAGCTCAACAATGAGACCATTGAACACTGCTCACTTTCTTTGTTTTTCTTTTCTCTCGTATCTTTATTTGCTCCATTCAGCTCAAGCATTTTCCTTTATATACAAACACCTTACACACGTATTTTGTCTCACACTTAAATTTTGCATATATCTGCGTTCCTTTAATTTTGAAGACAGTTCTTACTTCACCCTTTGGAGTGCACCAAAACTGGTGGAAAAGGCGTTAAGCTTAGGGTTAGATCCCGTTGTCCTATTACTTAGGATAGTGATTTTTTACGATACCTTACATTTTAGATAAATCATTCCATTTTAATTATTATTGCTACTTTCACTAACCATCTAAGTCAGAAAAATTATTGTGTTGTTATCATTTGTTAGAAATTGCTGCGATTTTGCTGTTGCGTATTTAATTTGGTAGAAGAAGGAATATGATGTTGTTTTTTTGTAGTATTTGATTATTTCGTGTGAGACATTTCTACTTTTGGATTTAATATGTCGTCTACAACTGAGATCAACGTAGGTTCTATATTTACTATTCCCCATATAGGTTCAACCCCTATCACCGTAGCCTTAGAAATTATACTTGATCCAATTATATTAGAACCTCTAAATGGGAGAAATTTTAAATGATGGTATGAGAAAATTCTATTTTACTATCAAAAATATGAAATGGATTATGTACTGTTTCAAAAGATGCCTAGTGACAATGCTGACCCTAAGACTACTAGGATAACCGTATAGGGGAGTGTTACTCAACTATATGATCAACCATTTGTTTGGTATCTACTGCAAGTACAAAACTGTTAAGGAAATTTGAGATGCTTTAGAAGTAAAATATGAGACGAATGATGTCGGTACAAAAAAATATGTTATTGCTAGGTGGTTAAAAATTACAGTTGTTGATTATGGACCAACTGCATGAGTATGAAAATCTAGTTGCTGAAATCCTTGCTAAGGGTATGAACATGTGTGAGTTGTTTCAAGCTAATGCATTTTATTGAGAAACTACTTGCCTCATGGAATGAGTATAAAACCAATTGAGACATAAGAAGAAAGATATAAAGCTTCAGGGTTGATAGGATATATAAAGATTGAGGATGCCAACCGTGCATAAGGTAAGACCAAAACACTCTCCTTTGTCCCTACTATTAAGGCTCATATGGTAGAACATAGAAATGCTAATAACTTTAAAAAGAATGATGGACAAAACATGCGGCCTTTCAACAACAAGCAGGGTCAGTTTAAACGCAAAAGGATTAATGGTGACTATTGGTGGTGCCATAAGCCAGGCCATCTTGGTGCCAATTGTCATGCTAAAATCAACTATGAGAAGAAAGGCCAAGGATAGAAATTGCAAAAGTTTGAGAAAGGAAACCAAACAGGGTACCAACAAGGTGACCAAAAGAGTTTTGGTAAGCCTTAAGTTAATATGGTTGAAGTTGGTAATGACGAGGAGGTCATCATTGCTATAGTGTCCGAAGTTAACTTTATTGAAAATTTGGTCGAGTGGATCGTTGACACAGGAGCTACACGCCACATCTGCACCAACAAGGAACTATTAAAAGAGTTGAATGATGCTACTGATGGTGAATTCATATACATAGTCAACTCCAACAAAGTCCTTGTCCAAGTAGTTAGGAAGGTCACTCTCAAACTCACTTTTGGAAAAGAGCTGGCGTTAGAAAATATTTTATTCATTCCTGATGTATGTAGAAACTTGATTTCTGGTGCATTCCTTAACAAACCTGAAGTTAAACTGATCTTTGATTTTGATTAAACTGACCTTTAATTTTGATAGGCTAGTTTTGACTAAGAATGGGAACTTTATTGGAAAAGGGTTTTGCAATAGAGGTTTATTTATACATGATGTTGAAATGAATGCATCTACTTCTTCTGCTTATATTGGTAAGTCTTTAGACTTATGACACTCTATACTAGGCATGTGAATGTGAGGTCAATTAAGAGGATACAAAGCTTAAACTTGTTACCAAACCAAATCACTAATGAAATGGAAAAATGTCAAATTTGTGTTGAGACTAAACACTCTAAGAAACCTTTTAAATAAGAGAGTCACAATTGTTGGACTTAGTTCACACAGACTTGGGTGATTTTAATAATTGTATTGGTAAACGAGGGATGAGATATTATATTACCTTTGTGGATGATTGTTCTAGATTTACCTTATCAAAAAATAAAAGTGATGCAGAGGAAATGTTTATGAAATACAAAGCTGAAGTTAAGAACCAATTGGAAAGGAAAATTAAGAGATTAAGGTCTGATCAAGGTGGTGAGTATAGTACTAATTTTTTTGTTGTTTTATGTGAAAAAGTTGGTATTATTCATGAGCTTTCAGCCCCTTAAAATCCTGAACTAAGTGAAATAGTAAAAAGAAAAAATCGAACACTCAAGGACATGATGAATGCAATGTTGATTTCCTTATGATTACTTGATTTTATGTGGGGGTACACTATTCTTTCAACTTGTAATATTCTAATCAGAGTTCCTCATAAGAAACTATAACAAATGTCATATAAAATTTGGAAGGTTAACCACCTAACTTACGTTTTTGTGAAAGTGTGGAGTGCCTTGCTAAGGTTGCTATGCTTGAACATAAGAGGAAGAAAATTAGGCCTAATACTATTGATTCATTTTTTAGGATATGTCTCTAATAGTGCTGCCTATAGATTTATGGTTAAGGAAGAGGATTCTAGCACTTACAGATCAATTATGGAGTCAAGAGATGTAATGTTCTTCGAAGATATATTTCCTATGAAAGTGAGTGTGCAAGTCCCTAGAAAATTTGTCCCTAATTCTTGTACCAATGATGACATAGAGGAAGAGGAAATGTTGAATTAAGAAGAAGCAAAAGAGCTAGAGTACCCACTAGTTTTGGTTCTTACTTTATTACTTCCTTTGTGGTGACAAAACCTGAGGAGATAGATGATGTTTTTATGGTGACTTATATTATTGAGGAAGATCCCAAAACTTATGAGGAAGCAATGAGATTTGTGGATGCTACATTATGGAAGGAAGCCATAGATAATGAATCAGGGTCAATTACGTCAAATAAAACTTAAGTTTTAGTTGATCTACCTTGAGGATGTAAGCCTTTAGCGTATAAGTGGATTTTCAAAAAGAAATTGAGACTTGAAGGAACCATTGACAAGTTCAAAGCAAGACTTGTGATTAAAGGCTTTAAATAAAAAGAAGGATTGGATTTTTTTTATACTTACTCTCCTATTACTAAAATTACATATATATAAGGATGCTATTTGCTATTGCCTCAGTGTTTAAGCTTCATGTGCACCAAATATATGTTAAGACAACTTTCTTGAATGATGATCTAGATGAGAAAATTTATATGGTCCAGCCTTAGAGGTTTAGAGTGCCTGGTCAAGAGCAAAAAGTGTGTAAGTTGGTTAAGTATTTGTATAGACTTAAACAAGCTCCCAAATAGTGGCATGAAAAATTTTAAAGTGAAATTTTGAAACATGATTTCACCTCTTATGATGCAGATTCTTGCATATATGTGATATCTGATGCCAATGGTTGTGTAATCATAACTCTTTATATGGATGATATGCTTATTTTTGGTATCTGTTATTAATACTATTGAGAGTGTGCTAAAGTCTTCTTTTGATATGAAAGATTTTGCACCTGTGGACTTTATTCCAGGAATCAAAGTTGATAGAACTAACTCTAGTTTTAGGTTGAATCAAACTCATTACGTTGAGAAAATTTTGAAGTTTGGTTACTATGATGTTGATGCAGTGAAAACTCCCTATGATGCTGTATTGCTTTAAAGAAAAATCTTGGTGACAGTGTAAAAGCAAGCTAGGTATGCTAAAATTCTTGGTAATGTGAGGTTCTTAATGAACTATTCTCATCCTGATATTGCATACTGCATGAGTAGACTTAATAGGTATACTCATAATCCTAGTCAAGAGCATAATGTATTAATTCGTTTGTTGAGGTATTTGAAAGGTACTATACATTATTGATTATTTTTTGATAGTCATCCTCCTATATTGGAGGGGTATTCTAATGCTAACTGGGTTATAGAGATTGATGATATATTCTCTACAAGTATTTATGTTTTTACCTTGGCAGAAGCTACAGTGTCTTGGACATCATCTAAGAAAACATATATTGCGAGATCAACAATGAAGGCTGAGTTTATATCTTTGGAGTTGACAGGACGGGAAGCTGAGTGGCAAAGGAATTTTTTAGTAGATATCCCACTTTGGGAAAAACTAATTCCTTCTGTTTTCCTTCATTGTGATTCACAAGCTGCCATTCATGTTGCCAAGAACAAGGCATATAATGGCAAAAGTAGACATGTTAGATTGATACATAAAATTGTCTGTACTTTAATTAGACATGGTTTAATTTCTCAAGACTACGTCAAGTCAGAGAGAAACTTAACAGATCCGTTTACAAAAGTTTTAAGTAGAAAACTAGTTTTAGAGCGTGCTAAAGGGATGAGGTTGAGCTCAATTGTGTAGTAACCTCATGATGGACACCCAACTTAGGAAACCAAGTTCAATGGGTCAATTAAAGTTATGTGGTGACTACTTACTTGTACTTTGTTTATGAAATAATACTAAGATATATTTAGTTATTGAATTGCATCCCTAGCATGACTTTATTGCGTTTGATGAGGTTGAATTGCATAATCCTTAATGAGTTCCATAGCTCAAGTTTGGGTGGTGTGAGTAGTACACACTTGATGGGCTCACTTACGTGATTTTGGGAGGCTAGCCACCCTCTTATGAGAGTGTTTGGGTTATCTCTTTAGAGTGATTATCAATTTGGGCATTTTGATCTAGCAAGTTTTGTCTTCGATTTTCTTAGATAACAAGTTCAAGACTTAGTTCACCTAGTTGTTCACCTATTTTTCTCTTAAATTGTTACAATTTGTTTCTCAAGTTTTAGACCAAAATGGGATTGTTGGTATTATTGGTCCATAAATTAGACCCTACGATTGTCAACCTCATTATTATCCTTTAATAGTTATAATGTCTAGCCATTATTATGCTCTAACGTTCAATTCTCCTATTGCCAATGTATACATTGTTTATGTTATATATAGGAGTCATGCATCTGCTTAACAATGAGACCGTTGAACACTACTTGTTTTCTTTGTTATTCTTTTCTCTAGCATTTGCTCCATCCAATTCAAGCATTTTCCTCTACATACAAACACCTTACACATATATTTTGTCTTACGCACAAATTCTGCATTTATCTACCTTCCTTTAATTTTGGAGACAGTTCCTACTCCACCCTTTGAAGTACATTGAAGCTGGTGGAAAAGACATTAACCCTAAGGTTAGATTATGTTGTCCTGCTGCATCGTAGAGGGAGAATTTTCGACTTAGGGTAGTGATTTTTCATGACATCTTGCATTTTAGATAAGTCATTCCATTTTAATTATTATTGTTATTTTCACTAACACTAGCTAGTACAAATACATAACGGGTTACGAATCTAAACTTAGGTACTCTTATTATTTTCTTTAGCAGGTCTACTAGCAAATTTATACTGCAAAAATGTGCATTAATATAATGCCCATTTAATTTTTATTTTAAACATGTTATATTGTTATATTATTTAATGTATAAATGAATATCGTGCAATTTAAAATTTTGAAATAAAACTATAAATATGTATTTTTTGAAGAATTTAATTTTTAAAAAGGTTAAAATTTGTCATATTTAAAATATATAAGTTAGAATATTGGAAATTAATAAGTAAAATTAGTTAGTAAAAATTTGGGATGAAAATTTTAAAATTAAGGAAATGTATAGTGTAATGTATTTGTCATAAATGGATTAAATAAATATTTTGTAGTTTAAAATTTTGTGATAATATTATACATATTTAAATTTTGAAATGTATAATAAGAAGAGAATTATGATAGAATTAATAGAAATATATAAATTGGAATATTAAAAATGGATTAGTAAAATGAGTTACTAAAAATTTGTAATAAAAAGGAAATGTAATATAAAAAATGTAAAAGGTTTTGTCATCAATTAAATTTGTAGTTAGTTAAGGTAAAAAAAAGTCACATGTTACATTAATATCGCATAGTTTAAAATGTTGTCATAAAATTTAAAATATCTAATGTAGCTAAATATAAATATTACCTGACTGAAACAAAAGTTAAATTTTTATCATAAATTAAATATTTTATTTAAAATAAATGTTAAATTTTGTTGTTATGAATTAAATATTTTAGTTAATTGATATGATGAAAAGACATCATAGCATGTCATATTATTTAATGTGTACATTAATATTGTGTAATTTAAATTTTTTTTGATTAAATTATAAATATTGAAAATTTTAAATGTATATTAAGAAAGGAAATATGATAAGATTACTAAAAATATGTAAGTTAGAATATAAAAAAGAATTATTAAAATTAGTTTGTAAAATTTTGGAATGAAAAAATTAAATAATTTAGGAAAGCTATATTGTAATGTATTTGTTGTAAATGGATAAAATCTAGAAAGGAAATAGAATTCTTCACGGGTGTGACTTATTAAGTCACACCAATGACTGAAAAAAACTAATTTAAAAATATTTTAATTAATTAAAATAACAAAAAAGATATGGATTGAATTAACCAAGGAAAAAAGACTTATTGGGTGCGATTTATAAAGTCACACCCGTGATCGATTTTATAGTGTTTAACCTAATTCTAAAATCATGCCCGTTGTAGTGTACACCCATTCTGTCATCTTCTTCTTCGCATTCTCTGTTGAAAAATCCAATTGTTCGAATCTCCATTAGAGTTCAGACCTTGAGTTGGGTCATTGTTGTCGTCTTTGCTTCTTTGATATTATCATCTGTCACTATCGCCGTCTTGCTTTGTGTTGCCGCCTCCATTGGAAGGTTATTATACTTATAGGTAATCTTTTATATCGTTAAACATATTTCGGAGCCTTTAGTAAAATGCATTAATTTCATATCTTGTTTTGATATGGGTTGATGCTTCGTTCTTCATATACATTCTTTTCATACTGTTAACTATTTCATTTTTTATGGATGTAATTTGATATAAGATATAATAGGCTTTTTATGTTTATCGTCCTATTTGGTTGATTTTTTTCTTGGTTTTTATATTCGCTTAGGAATTGTATCAAGTTAAGAATTTGCTTTGGTTTGGCTATTTGTTATCAATTTGTTTTGTATTAAACAATTGTTAAATTGTAAGGATTGTGTTTAATTGTTCAGTTTTTGTTAAATAAATGGAAAGAATATAATTAACTTTAGTTTACAATGAATTCTTGATTCATTATTACATAATTAAAGTTTGATATTATATAAAACATTTTGATATAGTATACAATTGATAACATAAAACATTATTTAGATGTTTGCTATATCACTATAGGATTTCATGTTTTCCTATTATATTTAACTGTTTTAAATTCAAATAAGTAATAAATTGTTCTGCGTGGTTTGAGATTAATGAAAATATTTTGATTCTTGATTGTTACTTAGATTATGTCTCGAGTGAGATTAGTATCTCCATCATCTGAAGTGGACGATGTCCCTGTTTCAGCTAATCCTTGTCTTCAATTTAATGCTGCTGAGAGTCAACTAAGGTAAGCAACTTTAAAAGATCGTCCGATTATGCAAAATAGATTTATTGATCATGGAGCTATAATTGAATTAGGAATTGTAGATCGAGTTAATGAACTGTTGTATAACATAGGATGGGACAAATTTGCAAAATTTAGAAAAAATTCATATATTGAATTAACTTTAGAATTTTTGACAACTTTACATTTGATCTGTAATGAAGATGACATTGTTATTAATTTGATATTTAGATTAACGAATAAGATATATACTCTTGGTTTAAATGATTTGAATGATATCCACATAGTGATTTATATGGCTATCATGATGAATTTAGTCCTAAAGAATTTTGGAATGAAATTACAAATTCAACAAATCCTTTCTCTCTGAGTAAATCTAAATTGCCTACTTTAGTGGACCCTAGCTTACGTTATCTTCATAGATTTTTAACTTGTATGATATTTGGTAGAGGAGATAGCCAAGGTGCAGTTTCTAAAGCTGAATTGTTTGTGTTGTGGTGTATGGTGCATGCAAAACATTTTAGTGCTGGTATGTAGTTAAGTGTGCATATGATGGACGTGGCCAAAGTTGGAGCTAGAAAAATGTTAGGGAATTTATTACCCAAATTGCATGAAATTTTGGCTTAATGAGTGAGAGAACAAGGATGTAGTTAGTGTCAGGGAATTGTAGTTTAGACTTGCAATCCTTAGTGTCCATGAAGATTGCCAGATGGCAAGGTGATCGTTATGTTGTTGTTAGTGATGAGACAGCAGAAGGTTCAAGTAGTAAGCGCAGTCGAGGCGAGTCAGGTGAAGATACGCAAGGGGATGAGGCTTTACCACATGATGGTACATAGTTTAACATTACACCTAATTATGTGGAATATCAATCATTAACTAATCAACTTATTGTATTTGAATGGCATATGAGTGAGAGATTGGACAAGATTGAGGCAAATATTGCGGAGATTAAGGATTTACTAGCTAACTTTAATCCTCACTCGAGAAAGCGTCCACCCTCATCTTAGTATTGTATTTCTATCTTTTTCTTTTATTTTTTGATTGTTTGTCATAAAATTATTTTTAGTTTTATTATTTGTGTTAATTAATGTTATTTGCATCTTAGATCTTTCAATTAATTTCCTGTTATGTTTACTGTGATTTTTGTACATTCTGTGTTTGTTTTTTTGTTTAATAGTTAAAGATGTTTGATTATTCACTGTATTTAATAGGGATTATAAATGTGTAATATAATTGAATAAATATATTTGCATGCATAAGTCGATTGACGTGGATTTTAATTGAAAGGATATTAGATTGTTGTGATAGATGACTGAGACTTTTCTTCGGTGAGGGTTTAAGACCAATAAAAAAAATTCGTTCATGAGAGTATTCTTTCATGTTAAAAAAATCTAGAACTTGCTTACGAATACTAGTCGAGATTACATGATCTCACACAAGCATTAAAGTGACGAACGCGTTTAGGATTTAACTTGAGAGCTTAAAAGGCTACCATGATATTATCCTTAGTTAACCCCTTTGAGCTTGCATGGAACCTTTTTTGTTTAAAATTTGAAACACGAGCATTGGCCTTTATTGTTTATCTGTTTTGATTTCACTTGCTGTAAGGGCAAGTTGAGCATTTAAAAGGTATATATGTTATAGTATACTAGGAAAAAAGCAAATCATCAAAGAAAGGAGTTAGATCGTAGTTTGAATCTCCGTAAGGCAAGTTGAGCATTTAAAAGGTATATATGTTGTTGTATATTGGGAAAAAAAAATCATATCAACTGAAGAAGAAAGAGAAAAAGGAAAAAAAAAGAAAAAAGAAGAAGGAGAAAATGGCAAGCAAAAAAAGGAAAAATAGGAAGAGAAAAAAGAAAATGAAGGGAAAGGGGATGTAACACCCATATACCCCCTGGAAGGATATATGAATGCCACACAAAACAGTACAAATACATAATATCAAACCGAAACCAAATCCAAAACACACGAAACATAACATACGTGCATTCCCAAAATCTCAAGCAAACATACATTACTTAACATATCATTCATACTGTGCCTATCATATTACACACCATAAATTCAAAGACCAACATGTATTAAGGTTATTACAAACCTT
>JAOSBK010000006.1:35275142-35286000 GCA_027568895.1 Erythroxylum shatona | reverse complement strand
ATCGAGAACTCTTGTATAAGTAATTTTTGGCATCATGAGCTTCTTCTAAGTTCCTATTCTTTTATCTGTAGATATTATATAAAGATGATCACCTCAAAAGATACAATACTAATGTTTCTTAATTCAGTTGTTCTTAATATCATCTTAGTATTTATGTGTCCATTATTAAAATTTGTAGAATCCTATAAAATGATCCTACGGTAATACGTAGTATAGACCTTATTACGTGCCCCAGATCTATATGAAAGGATAAAAAATGAAGGTAATGCGGAATACCTGATTTCGGTTCCATCTCTGATTCCGATGCCGATTTTAAGCTCCAAATGATCATGAACCTCCCAGGATCTTCAGTGGAAAGTGCTCTCCTGGACACGGGCTACGCTTTTCTACAATTTTCTCAATACGTAAGCTCTCTTAACAGGTCAGAAATTCCTTATGCTTACGATTGATTTGAGCAACTGCAGGAGACATTAACCTTTATATAGCTTCCATATCGAGCTTCCCCATCACAAGGCCGATATAGACCCGGTCTATACTAATCGGGATCCATTTTTCACCCAAACCTTAACCCATTAATCTAGACTATTTATTGGGTCACTTTATTATCTTTATCTAGATCAAATTGCGTAACTTAACTGATAATTTATTTAAAAACTAAAAAATGCAATTAATGTTGTCCAACTCTATAGAAAAAAGACAAAATTATCCCTAAGGACAAAAAAAGTCTAACAATCTCCCCTTAAGACAAGCATTAACTGCAATTTTGACTCTAGTTTAAAAAATAGTTTAAAAAATTAGTTAAGCCATGCTCCTTAATTAGTTGACTAAGTTTAAAAAACAAAACATTGGATCCAAAGATAATGAAAGTCCAACATTATGTCCTGTAAGGCTTTTGATATCGAAAAGTATCAAATACATGTGTCATGTGTGACAGATCCAATACAATACCTCACTAACATGAACGGGAAAATTGAGTGTGGCAAACTACGATGATACCTTTATGATCTAAATTATATCATCTTCATTTGTAAGTCTCGATTTCTCCAACTTTATGTTAAACTATATATGCTAAACTGCAATAGAGAAATCTTGTTTTCTCTCACCGAATGCTAAACAGCATTAGAGAAAACCTTTATGTTCTCCAACTTTATGCTAAACTACGTTAGAGAACCTTTATGGGATTAGAAACTTATATCCCCTTATGTCATGTCAAACTTCATAGATATCTATACTAAAACTGTGTGCATCTAAATGACATAGGCACAAGATCAATCTATATGTATGCCCAATGACCTGTAAATACTTGAGACCGACACAAATCTTAAGACTTTCATATGTATTATAACAATGTATGATGACATATATTACTGAGGATAACACCTATAATGTATACTTGTGTCACAAACACAAGTGGGCAAAGTCCTTTAGTTAAAGGATCGACTTACAATTCCTCAATCTTTAAATGCTCCAAACCTTAATGTCACCTTTTCGTATCAACACTTTTATGACCAAATAATTGATCTTTAATTGCTAAGACCTACAGTACAACCAAATAGGTCTAGCCATTGAATTAACCACAGACAACTCAAAAATCAAATTTCTAAGCTAAACCATCTGTGAACTAGCCTCATAGCATACACTCTGCATGCATAGTCGAGGAAGTTACCTGTGTCTACTTGACACACTTCTAGGACATTATACCATTTGCAAACTTAAAACTGCAACCTTAGGTAGACTTTCAATCATCCAGACACTTAGCTAAAATCTGAATCTAAATTTCCTACGAGGTTTAGTTTGTTGACTGTTTAGTATGTCAATATATAACCTTAAATCCTTTTAGTATCTCAATGCTCACTAAATTGCATTCCAATGGTCTACAACTGGATTAGCCAGATATTGACCAAACAGTCAAACAGTGAATGCAATGTCCTACCCAGTACATAGCCGAGCATACATCAAGCTATCAACTGTACTAGAATACAGAACATTCCTCATAACCTTTCTCTTTACTTTATTCTTTGGATACTGTACCAAAGATTAGCTCCTACTATGAGAGACAGGTGCCACGACAGATTTACTGTTAACTAAATTAAAACTTTGTAACACATACTTATTATATGCATTCTATGAAAGGTCTAATGAGTGTTGAGATATGTCCTGATGAATATGAATATGTAGGACAGAAGATGTTATACCAAGGTCCCTTCATGTCAAAGTTCTTGACCAAAAGTTGCTTAACCTCATACAACATAGTCAAGTAATTTGACATGAGCAATATATCATCCACATGCAATAATAAGAAGATAACTTTGCTCCCTTTAAGTTTATAGTATAGGCATCTTTTCAACTTTATTTTCCATGAAGCCGAAAGAGGCCACAACCTCATCAATTGTAAGTATCACCTTTGGAAGGTTTGATGTAAACCATATATTGATCTGCATCACTCACAAGCCATGTTAGTTCTATCTGGATCTTGAAATCTTTCAGGTTGTACCATATAGACCACTTCATAAAGGTCTTTATTCAGGAAAGTGGTTTTGATAGCCATCTGATGTAACTCTATATCATCATGAGCTACAATTACCTTAATCACTTAAAATGAATCCTACGAGGATATGAGAGAAAAGGTAACAAAAAGTCAACCTTTCTCCTTGAGTGAACCACTGGGCAATTGAGCGAACCCATAAACTGTTAAAATTTATTCTGAAATCCTTTAGGTCTTTAACCTTTATTTACAACTGACGAGTTTGTAGTTCCGCTGCAAATCAACTAGCTCTCAGATCTTACTATGCTCTATGGCTTACATCTCATCATTCGTTGCATCCCACCACACATCCACATTGGATCCAGAAATAACTTCTGTAATAGTAACTGGATCCGTAACATGTCTAATAACATAGTCCTGTACACTTGATAGACTATACAATCAGACGGGATAGCAAGACGTCTCACTCCAGTGGATTTACTTAACTGTATTAGATTTTGTACTCCCAGAAGCCCCTATGTCTACAGGTATGGGTTCCTGTTCTTGTACAGGCATGGTATTATGACCTAGATCCACCAGATCTAACCATATGAGTAGCGGGTACATGATCTTTATAGTATCCACCTTGCTATCATCTGAAGGGTCAAAGGGCCCACTAACATTATAGATATAGTATTCCAATAATTTAGCTGTTTGTGATTCCACTATTCCGGTGCCTCCTTCTCTACAGTAAAAATTGCCTTAAAATGGTCAAAATATCCTACTAAATAGCAATGAGGGGAACGAGTATGCAATGTCTCTTTATAAGGATTATACTCCCTCAGTAGGGCAGCCCCATACACTAATGTGTGCAAGGCTGTGTTTCCAAACTTTTAGGTAATTGGGTAGATTAGTCCTACTCTGCATTAACTTTTTCAACTCCTTTAAGGTGTTGTTATGCCTTTCGGCAATATATCATTTTGCTCAGAACTACTTGACATAGTGAACTAAGTCACTATTCCAACTGATTCCAAACATCTGGCAAACAGACCTCTTAAAGTCCTAAAACACCATATTTTCCATGATATTCTCCTCCATGATCAAATCTAACTATTTTGATGAATTTTCCCAATTGGTTCTCAACCTTCAGTCTTTAAACAAGAACACATAACTGTAATGGAAATAATTATCAATACATGTCAGAATACATTCAGAATTTCACTATGCAATTGTATAAGGTCTACCGATGTCTTTATGTATTAGACTCATTAAGTCATAAACATGAGTTAATGTAAATATCCTTATTAGTTAACTTACCCCTGCAATAGTCAACACATGTTCCCAGATCATCAAAATCTAGAATTGAGAAATGCTTTCCTTGATCAATCTCTTATTCCTAGCTCTGAAAATGTGGCTTAAACTTTTATGCTACACCATGTATGACTTCTCATTCATCAGGGTCCTTTATAACTCGTTTAGCAAGATACGAAGAAGCATTTATCTAATTTGGAGTAAGACACATTCTATACAAACCATATGACAAGAAAGTCAAACCATTATGTTTTACATTAAACATCTGTACAATAGAAGCGTTAAATACAAAATATCAACCTTCTTTGTCCTAAATTGATCAAAAGATCACATAAAAAATGTGTCATGTAAAACCCAAATGAACTTTACAATAAAGTTCAGTACATACATTCCCTATAGATATTACTTCCACTTCTTTATTGCTGTGAACCATCATTTTCTCCTTCCTTTAATTTGGCTTTATCCTAGATATGAACCACTGCATTGTAGAAACACCTTGATCAGATGTTCCACTAAATAGTCACCATGTATTTAATGCGACTATCGCAAGTTAGATTCATAATTGACGAGCCAAATAGTAACTTGATGGTCTCAGTCTTTCCTTTTAAACCTCATACTACTAGTTTCTTTATGTCCTTAGGACCTTCACCAGCCCTAGTTTGACCAATTTTAGTATGTGGAGAAGATTTGAACTTTCTATCTTTGAACTTAATGGGCTTCATCTTTGTCTACCCATTAGTTGCTTCGAAGACTATAGGAGTAGGAAACTTGAGTTTCTCCTCCTCAACAATGAAATTGGCTATCAAAGCATTGAAATCCCAACATCTTCAATCTACTGTGAAGATGAATTATTCTTGAAATGTATTCCATTACTCCCCTTTTCTCCTGTACACGTTATGGAGAATAATTCTTTAATCAAGGAACTTGTCTGAACACTAGATGAGACTTGTACCTCTTAGAGATATTATTAAAAACTCCTTCGCTATGTCTGTATCCAGAAGTCCACTTTGTAGATGGTTAGGAATAGATCTCTTAACGGTCATCAGATATAATCTGTTAGATCGATCCCAGGTTTCATATGCTGCTTTATGAGCTTTTAAGCTCATGGATGTAAATAAAAATGGCCTATCCGTCCTTATGGTCATGTCAATCACAACTATCTCTATAGCATTCAATACATCTTCTGGCCACTTCTTTAAATTGAAACCGATCAGTGGTGACACTGATTTTGTTGACTAAAAAGGTGACTTCAAGATGATAATATTTAAATCAGCACAAATGTAGGACAACAACGATACTAAAGCCATTAAATAACATCATTATTGAAAATCCAGTCACACATATTATGAAATACCTTTGGGCTAAATACATAATATATATAACTAGACCTCCACACATAAAAGCGATCAGAGTGCAAACCCTAAACTCTTATGATACTACCACCTTTAGGTGAATAGATCACTTGAGCAATAGCTTTCCTCCACTAATGCCTTTATGCACATCTCAAAATGTTATGTAAGGCCAACACCTTTGGACAGAATAACCAAAGATAAAATCAGAAACATCCCCCAACATGCAAGCAGAACAATTCAAAATGCTGACTTGAAAGGTCACTATGGTAACTGCATTCTCATCACCACTCAAAAAGTCTACAAACACAAAGGATTCAACTTTATGTTATCCTCACATTCTTTATAGACATATAGTATGTGACAACGTAACATCAATAAATGCAAAAATCCAAATGCACAGTCTCATTATCCACACTCGTGATGAAGACATTCTCTGAAAACTTCATTTTAGACTTAGTAAAAGAAAAATCTCAGTAGAGTAGCTATCATGCATCATCGGATACTAAATTGATCACCTGAGATACGAAAACTTCATGTATCTCCCTTATGAAAAGTTCATTGCATAAAAATTCACTCAAAAATGGCTTTAGAATGTCTTAATTCCTTTTCCGATCGATTACATGCCATCTCGAATACTGAACATGAGACCCGAGACATAAGAATCTCATGTACCTCCCTCATATGATGTCCAAAGCATGAAAATTTACTTGCAATAGGATCCAGAATACCTTAATTCCTTTTCTTAGAGTTAAACTTTAATTTATTACTAATGTAATAAATCCAGAAAATGGAAAAACTTACTTTAAAAATTTCCCGGATCCAAAAATTAACCCAAAATACCCTAGGATACCCTTATAAGAAATATGCAATTTTTGTGTTTTCTTGGGAAAGTACTGTAGCTAAGTATGTATGGTTGACATCAGCCACTAACGTGGAGTGCAAATGTCAGTGCGCATGTGCACGGATCGCATGTGGGCGGCACACGCCCCAGAGAGTCCGACACGTGCGTATCACGCATTGCCATGCACAAACATGCATACACTGTATTGCGCGTACATTGCATAGGTCAACACGCGTCCTCCATCATTGCTACCACGTGAACGATCTGGATGGACATGTACGTGGCACGTGCCAGCCATCCCACGCTCATGGGAGCGCGGGCCGTGAGTTGCGTGTGCTCTACATATATGACATGCATCTGTCTCTCCGTGGAGTGATGTGTCCTATCTCGATTGGCGGGTGCGATGCATGCACTAACCGTACACAGCTCCCCGTGTACTATAGTAGGGACATTCTTTGCCTTCTTCGATGCCGAAGGCAGTTTTCGACATTTTAGAACTCTGTTCGGCCAATTTTTGACCCATTTTTCGTAGCTAGCCTTATGTATTCAACTTTTACGTAATTTTATATGCAAAAAAATTGAAAAACGATTCAAAAACGGAGAAAAACCATATGAGGTGAAAAACCAAAAAACCTTCGTTTTCGACAATCCGATTATATAACCGCTTTGATATCACATGTAATACGTAGTATAGACCCTATTACGTACCCCAGATCTATATGAAAGGATCAAAAATGAAGGTAATGCGGAATATTCAATTTCAGTTCCATAATTGATTCCAATGTTGATTCTGAGCTCCAAATGATCACGAACCTCCCTAGACCTTTAATGGAAAGCGCTTTCTAAGACATGGGCTAGGCCTTTTTACAGTTTTCTCAATACGTAAGCTCTCTTAACGAGTCAGAGATTCCTTATACTTACAATTGATTTAAGCAACTATATGAGACCTTAACCTTTATATAACTTTCATATCGGACTTCCTCATCACAAGCCGATATAGACCCAGTTCACACTAATTGGGACCTATTTTTCACCAAACTTTGGCCCATTAATCTAGATCATTTGTTGGGTCACTTTATTATCTTTATATTTTTCAAATTGTGTAACTTAATTGATAATTTATTTAAAAACAAAAAATGCAATTAATGTTTTCCAACTCTATGGGAAAAAGACAAAATTGTCCCTAAGGATAAAAAAAATATCTAACACGTACTTCAGTTTAATATATAATTTCAACTTGGTTCATCTGCTTCACCTGGTGGTCAGTTGTTATCCTATTGTGTGATATCAAACAACTAAATACGAATACCTTAATATCAATAAGTTACTATACGATCATTTTAACTCACTCTTCCCAACGTTTTGCCCTATCACAATTCCACCTTCATCAAGTGTCAATTTGTAAGTAGGGATGTAGGAGTCAAGCATAAACTTTCTTAGTTCCGTTGCATAGATGTCAATATATTTCAAGTCAATGAAATGGAGTTAACCTTTAGGCATGGAATTGGTTTTTATGGAACAAAAGAAAATTATCATGAAAGCATAGGTGAAGATGGCACAGATGTTTGAAAATTTTTGAAAGTCCTGAAAACTCAACCCAACAATAGCATGCATCTTATACAACAACATTTATGTAAAGATACATGCATATAAAACGTATGTGAATATACAACAATGGAAGCTTAAGGAAATAAATACCTCCAGCCATTGCCTCTCCATCAAAGATCTTCTTGCGTCTTGAGAAGTTTGAATCTTCTATCCTCAAGCTCTTCATGTAATTGATGGTGTAAACAATGTGAATGAAGCATAGGGACCCAAACAACGTTTATATCCGCTTTTCATACCTTTGCCCATCACAGAGAAGCAAGGTCGGGTATATGGGCAATAAGATGTGCATGTGTTAAGGGTTAAAGTATTAAATGCTTTAAATAGACCATACAATCATACATAAACAGTAGGAAGGTTAGGTAAAAATCTTACATTCTCCCACTTGGTCCATTTAACCCAACACCACACATAACAAGAAATCAAATATATGAATTTTAACGATAGGTCCTCTTGTAATGAATATTATCTTCTATGTATTACATATATAAAATTTCTCATTACTAGCCCTTCAACTTAATGAATAAACCATATGTTTATTCCAGGTCCAAATTAAATGACATTTCTCAAAACCAATCAAAATATGTATGCATAAAATTTATGAGAGAAAATATAAAACTGAATAAGAGTTCCATTGAATCAACAAATGTACAAAAAAATTACATTATGGAACCAAGCCCATTTGCACTACATGATCCTTAAACTGCTTAGGTTGCATGCCCTTAGTTAAAGGATCTGCAATCATTAAATCAGTGCTAATGTGCTCTATGTCATCTTTCCTTTCCTTAACACGTTCTCTCATGGCTAAATGCTTAATGTTGATATGCTTACTTCGACTTTCATTCTTGTTATTTTTATCCATAAAGACGGCAGTGGAGTTATCACAATACAACTTTAATGGTTTAGAAATTGAATCAACAACTTTAAGACCAGGTATGAAACTCTTCAACCATACACCAAAATATGATACTAACTCAGCCTCTATAGTGGAAGTAGTAATTAGGGTCTGCTTGGCACTTCTCCAAGATACAGCTCCACCAGCTAGCATGAAAATATAACCAGACGTTGATTTCCTTGAATCAATGCAGCCAGCAAAGTCTGAATCGAAGTATCCAACTACTTCCAAGTTCTCAGTTCGTCTGTACAAAAACATGTAGTCCTTTGTGCCCTGAAAATATCTCATAACCTTCTTTGCAACTTTCCAGTGATCAATACCTGGATTACTCTGATATCTTCCTAATATTTCAATGGCATATGCAATGTCAGGTCGGGTGCAGACCTGAGCATACATAAGGCTTCCTACAAATGAAGCATATGAATGTTCTTCATGTGTTCCCGCTCAAAGTCATTTTTCGGACATTGATCTATCACCTTTGACTATGGGTGCTACACTTGGTGCACAATTTTTCATCCGAAATCTCTCTAAAACTTTGTTGATATAGGTCTCTCGAGACAAACCTAAAATGCCTCGAAATCTTTCTCTATAGATCTTAATGTCAATCACATAAGATGCACACCCATATCTTTCATATCAAAATTCTTTGAGAGAAATTGTTTCACCTCATATAGCAAATCTCTATCATTAGTCGCAAGCAAAATATCATCCACGTATAACACAAGAAAACAAGTCTTACTCATAACACAAGAAAACAAGTCTTACTCCCACTGACCTTCTAGTATAAACACTGGTCCATTATATTCTCTTCAAAACTGAATGAAGTGATAATCTCATGAAATTTTAAATACCACTGTCGGGAGGCTTGTTTTAACCCATATATGGATTTATTAAGCTTACAGACTAAGTGATCACCATCACTAGAGGAGAATCCTTCAGATTGTTTTATGTAAACCTCTTCCTCTAGTTAACCATTGATGAATGTCGTCGTTTTCACATCCATTTGATGTAACTCAAGATCAAAATGAGTTACTAATGCCATGATTACACGAAGAGAATCTTTTTTCGATACAAGAAAAAATGTTTCCATGTAGTCGATTCCTTCCCTCTGAGTGAACCCTTTGGAAACAAATCTTGCTTTATGTCTCTCAATTTTGCCTCGTGAGTCTTTCTTTGTCTTAAATACCCATCTACATGCAATGGTTTTCACACCATTTGGCAACTCAACAAGATCCCAGACTTGATTAGATGTCATAGAATTCATCTCATCCTTCATAGCATTGTACCACAAGTTCGATTCTTTAGAACTCATCGCTTGCAAAAACGTTTTAGGATTATTTTTGGCTCCAACGTTGTAATCTGACTCTTGTAGATACACTATGTAATCACTAGGTATTGCTGACCTTCTAATCCTAATGGATCTCCTTAATATTGTATTATCATCCTCACGAGGAACCTGTTGCTCAACTTGTTGTTCAACTGGTTGCTCAACAATTTCTAGTTGTTCCTCATTTACAACTTGATCTACTGGATTAGTGTTAACAGCTCGTGGAACTTCAGTAACTAGTTGTCCCACACCCGTTTGACCTTGAAGGGTGTGAATGACAATCAATCGATCACTTGAACCAGAGGGTTGAGCTTCATAATAGCCGCTTTCAGAACCTATGTCTGAAAAATGATCACTCCCACTGATCAAGTCATTCTCAAGAAATTTTACATTTCTTGATTCCACAATTCTAGTGCTGTGAGTTGGATAATAGAACCTATACCCTTTAGACCTTTCAACATATCCAATGAAATACCCACTAATGATCCTTGGGTTTAACTTATTCTCCTATGGGTTATAAATTCTCACTTCAAACGGCATTCCCAAACGTGTATATGCCTCAGACTCGGTTTCCAACCCTTAAAGAACTCAAAAGGTGTCTTCGAGACAACCTTGGTTGGAACTCAATTTAATATATACACAACCTTCTTTAGAGCTTCTGTCTACAGGAATAGAGGAAGTTTTGTGTTACTCCTCATACTTCTCACCCTGTCCATTAAGGTTCGGTTTCTTCTTTCTGCCACACCATTCTGATCTGGAGAACCAGGCATGGTGTACTGGATAACAATCCTATGTTCCTGAAGAAACTTTGTAAAAGGATCAGGTACTTGTCCACTTTCAGTGTATCTACCATAGTACTCTCCACCTTTATCTGACCTTACGATTTTAATCAGTTTTCTACATTGATTCTCCACTTTAGCCTTAAAAATTTTAAAGACATCCAAAGCTTCGTCCTTAGAACGAAGTAAGTAGACATACATATATCGCGAATAGTCGTCTATGAAGGTGATAAAATATTTCGGACTATTTGCATCCATATTTGGACAACAAATATCTGTATGTA
>JAOSBK010000006.1:35209958-35229388 GCA_027568895.1 Erythroxylum shatona | reverse complement strand
ACTTATTAATTGAAACTGATATCTTCCATCAAACACATATTTCTTATTTCTTTAATCGTTCTTCTCCCACCTTTTATTAGTGCCCAACTATAAGTAGCAACTAAGGAGATAAATAGGCGGAAAAAAGAAAGTTTTGCAACTGGAGAAAAAGTCATAGAATAATCTACCCCATATGTCTGAGCATATCCTTTATCAATCAACCGAGCTTTTAAGTTAACAACAGAACCATTAAGATTCATTTTAACAGTGAATACCCACTTACAACCAATGACTCGTTTCTGTGAAGGAAAAGGCATAAGATCCTAAGTATGATTATGCTCTAAAGCCATCATCTATTCTTTCATTGCAGCTTGCCAACTGTCATGAGCCAGTTCTTCAGCTAGGGCGTTGGAACAACAACAAAGTCTAAAGAAGTTATAAAAGACTTGGAGGAGGGAGATAGAGTATGGTAATACAAAAAGGAAGAAACAGGGTAAGTATATATGCGTTTACCTTTACGAAGAGCAATAAGAAGGTAAAGGCTAGCATCAGGTGATGGTAAGTAATCTGGAGATGAAACAAAATGGGTTGGGTCCATGTCCTGACTGATAGGAGATGCCTCAATAGAATGATGCACATGTTGAGAATAAACTTGACGAACAACAGGTTGAAAGGGAGGAGAAACTACCTGTTCACTGATAGGATAAATGAGAATATCGTCCCTTGAATTGGTAGAGTGTAAAGAAGAGGACACAAGAGAATCAATGAAAGGTGTATTCTCAAAAAAGGTCACATTAGCAAATACCAAGTAACTACCCAAAGAAGGAGAGTAACAACGATACCCTTTTTATTCACGAGAATATCCCAGAAAGACACATTTAAGAGATTTAGGATCCAGTTTCGAGACCTGAGGTCCCATGTCTTAAACAAAGCAAGTACCCCGAAAATTCAAGGACCAAGAGGGAATAATGTAGATGAGGGAAAGAGAAGGGAATATGGAATTTGACCGTTAAGAATAGAGGAAGGCATTCAATTGATTAGGAAATAAGCAGTGGAAATAGCATCGGCATAGAAAACTTTAGGGACCTACATATGGAACATTAGTGCCCGGACGACTTCTAATAAATGACGGTTCTTTCACTCTGTTACACCATTTTACTGAGGGGTAACAATACATGATGACTGATGAATAATACCATACTGAGAGAGATAAGACTTAAAAGTATGAGAAACATATTTTTTGGAACTATCACTTCTCAAAATGTATATAGATTTGATGAATTGAGTCTTAATTTCAGCATGAAAGGCACAAAATAAAGTAAATAAGTATGATCAAGATTTCATAGGATAAAGCCAAGTAACCTAAGAATAATCATCAATAAATGTCAAAATGACAAAAACCATATTAGGATGAAACAGGGCAAAGACCCCATACATCAGCATAAACCAAGTAAAAAGAAGACTCAACTCTTTTATTTGTTCTAGGAGAATAAAATACTCTATGATGTTTAGCAAATTGACAAGCTTCACACTCTAAGGTAGATTCTCATTAAAGACTAGGACAAAACTTTTATAAAACTGGTAGAGACAGATGACCAAAATGATAATGAAATTGCAAAAGGGAAGATGAGCTTGTACAAGCAATCGATCAAAGTACGAGTTCAGAAGTCAAATCAAGAGCATATAGGCTATTCACCAAATACCCTTTACCAATAATTTGCTTCATCCCAAGATCATGAAAAAGACAACAATCGGGATAGAAAACAACACAACAGTTGAGACTTTTGGTAAGTTGGCTGACAGATAATAGATTAAAAGAAAATTGTGATAAACATAAAACATATGATAATAGGAGAGATTTTGTTGGGTTTGTTGTCCAATGTCCACATACCTAAACAGTAAATCTTAGCAGTAGATTGGAAAGAAGAGAGGATACTTGTGTTGCCAATCATATGATCAGTAGCACCTGAGTTAATAACCCAACTGCGAGATGAGGTGGAGAGACAAGCAATAAGGTTACCTGTATTAGCCAAAGCTAATGTAGTAGAGGATGGCAGCTGTGAATCATAAGTGGCCAAACTTTATTGATGGGCATTGGTTAAATGAGCATACTCATCTGCCAAAATTGTGACAAAAGGTGAGGATGACTGAGGAAGCGGTAGGATGCCATCCTAAGTAGCCATATTTATAAATTTTCTGTTATTATTCTGACCCGAGTACTTGGGAGGCTTACCATGCAATTTCCAACAATTCTTCTTGCTGTGCTCCTCTACTCCACAGTAATTACAGGTACGAGAGCTGATACTATTCCCAGCAACAGAACCACTACCATTTTTACCTTTTCCACTATGATTAGCATTTGAAATGTTATTAACCAATGCTAATGTTTCATTGGGCACCATATTAGAAGTTATGTCAACATCTTTACAAACTCGAAGCAAATGAGCATATACTTTCATAAAGGAAGTGTCTCACTAGTTAACAATTATGTGTGTACCACATCATATTAAGGACCCAACCCTGTTAAGAAACATTGTACCACAATTTGCTCCTACTGTTCTTACACTTGCTTTATGTTAGCAACAATGATTTTCTTTAAATGCTTGTTTCATTTCAATATAATACTAAAATAAGGAGTGGCCTTTTTATTCCGCTTGATAAATCCTTAACAATGAGACATGAATACAGGACAAAACTTGTTTGCAAGCATATAGAAATTCCAAATATTCCCATAGTTCTTTTACACTATCACAATGATTCACAACATCATCAACAGTTGGATTTAGAGTATTTTGGATTTGATTAAACAATTTATAATCCTCCATTAACCATTTCTTTCAAGCAGCAACATCACTCTTAAGAGGTGGATTACTATTTAAGTAATCTTCTCAATCTACACTAGTCACAAATCTACGAATAGTCCTTTTTCATTGTGCATAATTTTTTCCTTTTCCATTGTGCATAATTTTTTCTTCCAGTCAGTTTTCTATCAATAATTTTGGATGAACCCAATGTAATTTCGGTAATAATCTTCTTATCATCACACATATCACTACCCTCAGCCATTTAAATAAGTCCCAAATGACAATATCAACTAAATAAAGAAGGAAAAGAAGAAGCCAATCCCACGGCAAAAAAACTGGAATCAATTCGAGGCACACACACCAAGAAAGAGAGCAGGAAGGGCTGTCAACTTACACCAACACAAATCAGCAGTACCCAGAAGCAACTGACAGGATATTTAGACAAGAATAAAGGACGCAACGTTGGAGGAAGAAACCAATTCGATAGACGACGACTCACGCACCGGGCGCACCTGGGAAGATGGCAGCACGTGTGAGTCACGTGCTGGAAATCTGACGACCGAATTTGAAGAGATGATTGATTGGCACCCGTGAAGTCTTGTGAACGAAGACTTGAGGGAAAAAAAAAAAAAACTCTCCCAAATGTGTTACCCACAAACCCATAATCATGCACTGCCTCATTGGGCAAAAAATAAAACGAAGAAAATAGTTTCAAAAAAAAACTCGACTAGACTGTGAGTGAGAAGAATGTTCTTCATATTTTCTATAGAACTATACAGGTATTTATACAAGAATACGTAGGCTAGAATAGGAAAGTAATTCATATGATTATGCTAAAATCCCTATAACCATGTTATTTACATTAACTATATAATCTCTATGGATTTGTTATCATTTATAACAGTTATTTACAATTGTTATATTATGTAACAAGTCTCGATAGAATAATAACTAGTAATACTGTAGGGATAATATATAAATGTATTATAAATCTTATAATTATAATCTTATTTTCGATTCAATTAACGAAGAAAAGGACCCAGAATAGCCAATATATTAATAATACTGTAAGAAATTAAAAGGAAGGCCCATTCTATCTTTGACCTAATTCCTATTATGTTACTTACTGTTTTTGATGTTTTTTCTGCTAGTATGTTTCTAGAAAGATGAGGTGTCTAAGTAGTTAGGATGATGTCAGAGTATGCGAGTATACCAAAGGCAAAGAGAAAGTGTGCAGCTCTGGAATGAGTCTTACACTGGGAGAGAAACACCTCTCGCATTTTGCCATTGTCAACTTCTTTTATGCTTTTCATTAGTGACAGCACCGCCACACCCTATTTTGTCTTCTTATTTTTTCTCGTCTTCATTGTTAAATGCTTCATAGACCGCTATCCCCTTTCCTTCTGGATTTTCATGTTTGAAGTCATTAGCCTAATGTTGGCATAAAATTCAAGCTCATATGGAAGATTGCAAGGTTAAGGTTATTTTTCAAAGGAAAAAAAGAAAAAGTTTAAGGTTCTAACTGTGAAGTTCTGTCCTGACCTTTTTAAGTTTCGGGTGCAGTAAATGATTTCAGGCTAATGTCACTATGGCTAGGGAGTTCAACAAGCCAAAAGTTTGCCTAAACGATGCAAATGCAACCCTGCAAAATGGGAAAACTGTTAGTTATATGCTCAACCGTGTAGCTACCAGTCCAGCTAAACATTATACTTTGAAGTTGATGCGAGGCCGATTAGACTCTCCGCTATCAATTCCGTGGAGCACCTTGAGACATTTAATTCTGAGCAACTGTTGATAGCTATTCATCATAAAACTCGGCCTCAAAATTAGCTGGATTGAATGGACTGTAGTTGGGACCACTGCAGATTATAAACTCGATGTAACTAATACTAATTCATCAAAGAACTAACCTAGGATAAAGATTCATAGCATTGAAAAACATAAGATCTGCTGGTAATAGCATTCTTTACAGATTATAAGCAGGCATTCACACTCAATTCCTTGCTTGTGATCAATGGCTTTCTGAGAATCACTCAGTCAATAGACTACGGTACGGTCATGCCAAAGTAAAAAACTTATAACTTGACAACGAGGCTTGCAGAATCAAACTGGGAGCATCCATGTCAATAAGGACTGGCTGAACCTTTATTTTCTTAGCAGGCTCACCATAGAATAACGACTTTCGCTGCTTCATACAAAGATAAAATAGCACTTTGATAAATACATAACTTATAAATGTAATGCTATAGAATTACTGCCAAACCAAAATAAATATCCAACTAAAGCAAACAATCACCTACCTTAAATTATGTTCTATAATACATCTTAGTCATTTTGACGTGTAAATATTATGATACTGTGATCCCATCTTTGTTTATGCTACCAGATTGTGCATCAAGAAGGTTCTCCAGCGACCTGCCTTTTCTGCTCCTCACTCTGCCCGCTTCTTTCAGTAAGTCAACCAACCTTCTCTTTTCATCATCCACATCTGGATTTGCAGTCCCAAGCTTTTCCTCCCTAACCCCAACAACAAACTCCAAGATTTCAATTGAATCATCTAATCTGTGCCAAAGTAGCACAACATTAGTACCTCAACATGAAGCCTGCAATGCATTTAAACATTGAGAGAAGGAAAAGGACTTGCTTGCAACAGAAGACAAGCACTGTTACTTGGCTACAAAAGTTAGCGTCAGGGAAAGAGAAGGATTAAAATTCATACGTTTGAGTACTTAAAATAGGTTACTGAAACGTTAACACAAACAATTTGTAATATGATGTTTTATGAAAAATGACGTCAAACTGTTATAAGGAGAATGCCATCAAAAAGTTACAAGAATGGAGAGAGTTCAATTTAAGGAGAATGTCATGAAAAAGTTACAAGAATGAAGAGAGTTCACACCTTCCCATTGCATCATATGTAGCCGCAAGATTGCTATAAACCCCAAGAGTATCAGGGTGATAAGGTCCGCACTGTTGCTCTAAAATGCTTTTTGCTTCTTCAAATAATTGTGCAGCCTCATTTATAGCATAACGCTGGACACAAGTGAGGCCCATTTGGTTAAGTGCAATGCCAAAGAAAGAAGATTTCTTCTCTCCATTTGCACGGAGCTTTGAAATTGCACGATCAAAAAAGTTGTAAGATTCAGAATAGTTCCCCAGCATGTAGTGGATAACCCCCATTTGGGCTTCAATTCCAGCAATTGTACTTTGCTGACCAGGTGCATCACTGTATATGTTTAGTGCCTTTTGTAGCAACTTGATTGCCTGCTCAAGCTCATTCATTGATTCATAGATAGCAGAAACATCAGTGAAACCACTCGCTACTTCCTCTGGAGGAATACCAGAAATTGGCTTTTCATAAATCCGAAGAGCATTTTCACAATACGACTTAGATTCTCTTAATTTTCCAGTTCTGTTATACAAATCTGCCAGACGAATGTATACAGAAGCAATAGCTGGATGATTCTCTCCTTTAGTGGTTTTAAAGGCAGTAAGAGCTTTTTGATAAGCAAAAACAGCCTCATCATACCTAGACAAGGATAAGTATGAGTCTCCAATGCTACAATCAACAGAGCCTACCTCAGCCTCCTGGCCATTTGCCACCATAGCCATGCTTGCCAAAACAAGATGCTCCAGAGCACCTTCATGATCTCCTTTTGTTTCACATATAAGACCCATGAGCCTCCGATCTGCTGCCTCTTCAAGGGAAGCAGGTGATCCATTCTCTTTATGAATGTCTAGAGCCATTTGGCAAAGCCTCTTAGCTTCATCTAACTGCAAAGCTTGAACATGGGCTTCAGCCAAGTACCTACAAGTCTCTCCTACCCTATGGTCCATGTTTCCAAGAGCTTGTTTCTGGATTTCCAATCCTGTAGTGTAACAATTTACTGAACTCTCCAACTGGCCGAGCATAGCATGAGTATCACCAAGTTGCATGTAACCAGCAAATTTGGCAAGGGAGTGTTCTTGACCTTCCTCAATCGCTGGAATCTCAATTGACTGCTGTAGGATTGGAATTGCCTCTGTATATTGGCCTATGCTGCAGTAAATTGCTGCAGTAACATGTAATGACATAGCCAACTCTAAACTTGGTTTCCCATTAGCACATATTTCAAATGATTTGGATGCTCGAATGGCTAGTTCAAGTGCTTTTTGCAGATTATCTCCCGAAGAAATCAAATCTCTTGCTTGTTTTAACAAATATCGCCCAAGATCTGGATTGTTTAACTCAGATTCAGATGAATCTTCTGTTCCATTCATTAACTTCAATGGAGAATTTCTCTGCTTCTTAATTGATGTCACTCCACCATTTGCCTTTTTCACCTTCTTACCATTCTGTTTATCAGTAGGAGGTTTCTTTGGTGGACTGTTGCCCTTTGGAATCAATTTGGATGATGCTTCAGAGTCCATTTGCAAATGACTAGCTTTCTTTGAGGAGATCGAAGAAACAGATTTGGTGCTTGCAGATGGGACCTTGTCCAATTTCCCTGACATCTTTCCCCTGGATGAACTTTCCTTCTTGGAAGAGGCATAGCTCTGAGTATCATCCTCTGGCTTGTTCACCTCTTCCTCTTCTTCTTCTTCCATTATCTCAACCTGTCTCATCTCTCCTCCCACAAGATGGCGCAGTTCTGAGTCAATTCTAGACTCTTCACCATCAGATCGAAAGCTATGTCTTGAAGGTGATTGATCAGAACTCTGCATATCACAGACGTTCTCATAAAGCTGCTCTATAGAGGGACATATTACTCCATCGTCAGCAAGCTCATTAACAGCCACCCCATCAACGGGAACATTATGGCTACCACTGCAAGGACTTTGCGGACTCAATGTACTCTTAGGAGACCTATTTGAAACCGAACTTTCCTTAACGGGCACAGAATTTCCGTTCGTTTCTTCTATTGCAACTTCCTCATTCATTCCATCGACGACAATTCCAGGCATCTTTATGTACCCAATAATCCAACACTGCAAATTTAAAAAAAAAATTTCTGCAGTCAAAGAAATTTTCTGTCAGCCAATTGCTACAGCAGATCCAACCAAGACAAGTTTATTAAAGTACGTAAATCATTCACAAATGCATAAAAAGGAAAGACGTGCTTGACAAAAGCCAATCAAAGCAGAATAAACAGCTACTTAACATCACAAGTTCAATCCTTTAACCTTAAAGCTTATGATCCAATGGAACTAACTTTCCATGTTTTTGGGAAACAAATGTCACGTAAAAAGTCCACCCTTTCCTAATCATATGCTTTAAAAAATAATCCATAAAACAGCACATCAAGTAACGACCTTAAGAATACCATAAACCAATGTAGGCGATAAGGAAACAAACCCAGAATCCAAAACAGCAGCCAACAGAAGAAGTCGAATATAAAAAGGGACAAAATTTATTATCTTCGAACTGAGCGTCAAACTGATCCGACAACATAAAAAAGAAGAGAGAGCAAAAATAAAACTACAGAACGAAAAATGAATTCAGCACCTTACAATCCTTCCATGGAAGAAGATTCTCCGGCGATATGCTGTCTGGGTTTTAGACGAAAGATAAAAAGTTGAGATATTTCTTTGTCCAAATATAGGCACGGGAAAGACTACACCTTTGGTTTGTGTGTATATTATAAGCTAGAAGGTAGAGAATAAGAAAAAAACAAGTGGGTTTCTTGGAAAGAATGAAGGGCAACGATGGAAATAGTAAAAGTTAGTGTCCATTAAAAATGGGAATTTAATAAGGTGAAAAATAGCAAAGAAAATAACTTTTTAGCAGAGTTGGAATGTCAGAGATGAAAGACAGTACTTTCACTCGCAGCGCGGGAGGCCTGCAACTACCGATCTGTTATCAGTCTGTTTCTTCCATTAACATTGGGTCTAGCCACGTGGCGAAATGGGTCCTTTTCTCCGAACCCAAAAGACAGCTTTGACCTCGTTCGCTCATTTGATCGACAGATGTGCCCTGTGGTTGTTTTTTTGACCCTTAGGCCTGAGCCTGGTATGCGATTTTGGGTGGAACGTATAGATCATTTGCAGACACAAAGTCACATTCACGATACAAACTTACCCTCTTTTCATGCTTGAGATCTAAGTTGGTAAGGGTGTGTAAGCCACATTATCATGTTCCCGTGTGTGTTTTAAATCCTAAAGTCAGCAACTAGATTGTCATTTCAACTGTTATAAATAAACAAAATGGTGCTTTTCCTTGTCTTTTTCCCAATTCCTGCGATGTTTGAGCGGACAATCTTCTGCTTTAAACATATGGAATAAGCGGCAAAAGAAGAAAGTTAAAGCTGGCAGCAAAGTAAGATCTTGGTATTTATCCAAGTCTGTCGGTGGATGAAACTGAGTGATGTAGACAGTATGTTTAGAGTATATGATATATAATATATTTGCCTTTCAAGTTTATTAAGGGTCCATGATTTTGATGCTACATTTGTTAATTCATCGTATTCCATAAATGATCAAGTTAAGAGGTAAATGCATGCTTAAAAACTTCCTTTATCATCTTGAGTAGTGACTGCCTGTGTACAAACTGATCCCAAAGAGGTTGGTAGGAGAAGTTTCTACAGACATTACTTATGTCAGCAATCGTCTAATCAGTAACTCGTAGCTTTCTGAACATGATACATACCAACTTGCAAAACATCCATCTTTTATGATGGTGCATTTATTAAATGCACCAATAGCACATGAAGCTGTAAATAGCTTACCTTGAGAATGATATCCTTTATGGAAGTATTGATTGGTTGACCAAATACCTTGGAAATTTTCCAGGGATAACTTACCGAGCAAATAAATGACAAACCTTATTTAATGATTTGTGCAACACTAGTACACTGATAGAGAATAATTGGAGAAGAGGCTTAGTGGTTGACGGGTGATACGGGCAGCTTTGATGTGCTACAAGCAAGACGTGGTATGAAGTAAAGGCACTAAACTTTCCAATATAAAAATACGGTGAGCAACTTAGAGATGACGATGATCAAGCCTGGATTGACAAGGCATCCAGTGAGAGTAGAGAAGCACTTTGTGTGGTTTTAGTTTTTAGTATGCGTTTGGTATGTCGTATTGTTGTGGACTGCGAGTGGGTCTTAGGTATTAAATTAAATTATTGGTTACTGGTTAAGAGACATTTGAGTTGACTGCTTGTTTAAAAGTTCAAAAACATTAAAAAATTGACAGCTGTGGGATTTGAACCCACGCCCTTTCGGACCAGAGCCTAAATCTGGCGCCTTAGACCACTCGGCCAAACTGTCTTCTTATGGTTATAGCAAAAATGAGACAATATTTATTTGTTTTATCTATATTATATAAAAATTAAAAAGCAAATTAAAAGGCTACATTTGTATGGAAATTCATTTTTATCTATCAAATTAAAATTATTCGTTTTGTACCAATGGTAATTAATTTTCAATTTAGATACGGATAACAAATTCCTTATCTCCTCATTTTATTTTTCTAAATATCATCTATATTCTTATAACATATATTTAAATAATTTTATGTTGAAAATAAAAAAGTAATTAAAGATTCACAGCAACAACTTAAGGACAAAAAATATGTGAAAAGAATAAATAATAATAATCACAAATTATTAATTTTGAAGCAAACACTGAATATGTATTAGGATTGGCATTCGAAATTAAAGGAAGATGATTCCTTTGCCTAAACACATTTACTTGCAACTTCAACCTATTTAAAATATTAGAAAAATCAATCAGGAACTCTTACATACTTCCTATATTCTCATTGCCATATAAAAATTGAGGTTAAAAGAAGTGGCGTTACACAAGGAGAATGTGGTACATAAGCATGTAATTACCAATAATAATTAAGAGAAGCATGAATACAAAGGCACACATGCGAGGAACGCATCAAGACGACATGCTATTACTGCCATCAATGCATCTTGCAAAACAGCTATGGGTCGGTGGTGGTGGAACAGATGAGAAGAATTCTGGATTCTGTTTGAGTGACTCTAAATAGCTCTCCAATGTAGCAACTATCTCATCAAAATGAGGTCGTTTCTTGGGATTTCTTGACCAGCATTTCTTTATGAGATTGCTAAATGCCTTGGGGCATGTATGGGGTAATGGAGGCCTAGCATTCTGCACAACCAAATTTTGCAATGTATTGGGTAAAGCAAAGCCATCATTCAATGCAACAGATCAATTCAGTGTATGCTATTGCTACTTTTAAGCAACCATCGCAACTTCTGTAGCATAAATCCATAGAAGACTAGAAAACATGTCACATTCTATTGTGAACGTTATACAGGGTTGTTCAAAAGCATATAACTACTCAGCAGAACAAAAAAGATCTTTTCAATCATTGTTAGGCATCTAGTTAGTGTTATCTTTACAGTGGTTTACAGTATTTTGTAAATAAAATAGGTTTGCTCTTCCTAAACGACGCAACTGTGGTGTGTTCCCAACTAGCAGAAAACGTTGTCGATGAGATATACTTAAACGAGTTGTTCCCCAAAAGCACAGTATTGTCCATCAAGATTGCCCTTGTTTCTAAGTTCACGACTTTCTTTGACAAGTTTCAAATCCAACTAAGATTAGTATCTACAAATCAAGAATTAGGGAAGTCCTCAACAAGTTTTTTGCACAGACAGTACTGAATTTCTATCTTCTTGCTATGGTAATGGTACCTAGAGCATCACTTTTCATGCTGGAAAATAAACCCCACATTAACATGATTTTGATGTATTATAACCACTTCCGGCCCTATCCCAGATTAGTGACCTTCACCAGTGGACTCATTTCATGATGGAGAAAAACACCTTGAAGAACTTTAAGAACTAACAGAAGACTATAGAGTGATCACAAATTTTGGATGTAAAACTGAAGACATTAAACAACAGAAACTGAACTAAAAAAGCTTTACCTTCTGGCAGACAGCAAACGCAGCCTGTTCTGGAGTCATGTCATCAAATGGAATCAAAGCTGTTAAAAGCTCCCAAAGGACAATGCCGAAACTATAAACATCGACTTTCTTTGTATGCTGCTTCTCCTTTATCATTTCGGGGGCCATCCAACGATATGTCCCGGTGAATCCCTTGGCACTACCACACTGAGATTCAAAGCATGAGATACCAAAGTCAGCAACTTTGACACACATGTCTTCTCCTAGCAGTAAGTTTTCTGACTTGAGATCCCTATGAAGTATCCCTTCTGCATGAAGGTATTGCATCCCCCGAGCAATGTCAAGGGCTAGTTTGAGAACAAGGTGAAGTGGAACTGAATGTGGCTCTTGTTGATGAAGATATTTTCTTAATGAGCCCCCAGCCAAATACTCCGTGATAATACAAAACACAGGAGGCTTTTTACAAGCTGCAACAAACTGAATGAAGAAAGCGAAAAGAAAAATAAAGATTGATGTCTGGTAAACAAAGTTCACCACATGCCATTTGAGTCTCAATTTCACAAGTTATGTGCGATGCAATACCAATAAGGCCAGGAATATAAATGGAACCTATATGTAGATATTAAAAATGTGAAGATACATATAATAGGTCCTTCTAGTTCTACTATTCTTCACGCTCTCCTCAAAGTCTTCAAGCTTAGCTAATAATCACATTATTTGGAGTTTCCCACAGAGTCAATCCGGAAAGACAACACGCTTAGCTAGTACTTGCGACTATTATCTTCTGTAATAACTTTCCACAATTGCAGCAGGTTCTCTATGAAAGTAGTCTGACCAAGAAAGAATGCAAAGGATTTTAACTAGCACATATATCCACCCAATCGTGCTCACCCTCTCGCACCCTTGTCTCTTCATTTTCCCCATCCATCATCAAAGCCGGCATTCTTGGTGACAGTTGAATTAAATGTCAGGTCCCGTAGTTTCTAATGGAACAAAATTACCGATTCTTCATCTTCTTTTCCACATTCTAAAGCTACAAGGTATGTTTACTGTCACTGAAAGAGTTTTTTAATTTAACCCTCCATAGTCCATACAGAAGAACGATAATAGGGGGGCAATAAATACTGCACGTTGATCATGTCATTGTAGGCATCCATTAAATGCCTATCAACCGCAATCGCAATAAATAAATTTGTCTATCAAATTGGTGCTACAAAATATGTTCCTCAAAAGCATTAACTTTTATTGTAAAACAACAGCACTAGAGTAACCACATCTTCCATTCTTATCATCGATAGACTGGTACTTGCATAAGGTCGTCATTGCTCCCGAACGAGCTTCCGGTGTGTAAGGTTCATCTATGCCTAACACCGAGCTAAGAATCATCAATGCGATTATAACTGAACTACAAATAAACGATTCAACCAGACTCCTTAAAAAGTCCTAGCAAATATAAGAAGTGAAAAGTACCGTAAATAATTCCCCAAGTCATTTAAAAAAAAACAGTATATGAAAACATGCCAAGAAAGTAACAGAACTTACAGTGATGATATTAGGATGCCTTAACCGAAACAGCAATGCTACCTCGGAAGTGAAATGCTTCTCCAGCATAGTAGCCAAGTTCTCATCTTCCTCAGGCTGGCTCATAAGCTTAATAGCAACATCTCGCTGCTTATATATTCCTCTATAAATCCTACTATGCCTACCTGACGCAAATTTGTTACCAATAAACAGTTGGGACATATCAGCGCTCCAGTCTTCCTCTCCCTCCCCCTTAATCTCAGCCCCAGTAGACACCAAATATTTTGACCAAGAAACTGCTCTATTATATTCTCCAAGAGAAAGTCTCGTCTCCGTTTTGACATTGTTGGATATTTGCTTAAAGCAGCGAAATTTCTTCATGGATTCCAAGCAAACCATAACAGAATCATCAAATATAGTCCTTTTCACTTAAACACTTAACTTATAACCAAGAGGAGCCGAAACGTATAGTAGTCAGCCGGTTCAACCGTAACCCAAAAGGGAAAATTCTTACGAGCTTTTCATCATTCTACATTTCGAATACACCAGCTATCCATGCACTGCAGCACTGACGAGCACGATTTTGTCGCCAACCAACTGGCTCTACTTGAATCGACTTGAGAAAATCAAACTACGCTCATATCCAACTTCCAGATCACGCTACAAAGACCAAAATCAAAACTTTAAACCTTCTTCACCAAAAAGGAACCTCGTCTTATAGATACAGAGAGACCCTTTCTAAACCTGGAACCTTAAAGCTCAAACCGTAAAAAGGAAAGGAAACGAGCCAAAAAAGAAACTCTTCTGCGCAAAAACATCGCTGGTCAAAAGGGCATTAGCTTTAGAAGCTATGCCATTGCACGCTGTTGCAGCCAAAAAAAAAAGGAACTTGCTTGCTGGGTTTCCAGAGAACAAGAGAGAGAAAGATCAGGTTGAGTTGGGATGACGTTGCTGTGCTGTTTATGGTGTGAAAGGCGCAGATGGAAATTGGTGGCTTTGTTTCACTGTCTCAACTCTCAAAGGACCCGAAGAAAAAATCGTTCAACAAGCCTCTGTCGTTTGGTCTCTCCAACTCACAAGCACACACACACAGACGCTCTGTATCTCTAACAGTTACAAAGTAAGAAGTATCATTACACTACATTCGTAACGTGCGAAGATCCACATTGGAGGAGACAGGGAGGGTCTTGCGATCATGACGTGTGGCCTTCTCTTTCCTCTGTTTGCCCTTTCTTTCATTCCAAACTTCTCCTCTGCCATTGTTTGGTTAGGGCACCACGTGTTGCTGTTATTCCCTTTTTAACCAATTCACCCTCAATTCATTTATTTTCCAATGGCTCACTTATACAAAATATACTAGTATGACTATGTAATGTCCAATGTACTAATATCTTAATGTTGTGGCATAAGTAAACAATTTTATAAAATGGGTAATGAAATTTATAGCTTTCTAATAAATAAACATTAAAATATATTATTAGATTGCAAGAGGCACTAAAGTGAATGGAATTGGTACAAGGAAAAAGGCTAAGTTGGTCATTTTAACGAAGCCATAGTGCTGTAACAGAAAGGGTAAGACAGGGAGAGAAATTAGATTCGAAAGATGGTGATGTACGTGTAAATTTAGTACTGTGTTGGGTGTGGGGGTGGGGCCCACGTTTTTTATAGAGAAATGAATGGACAATGCCCGTATGCTCGTGGTCCTCTTCCGTATACGGCTTCATCCTTACTAATTTCGATGCAAATAACTCAAGTACCCCACGCACCCTAAACACATTTATATATATAAGAAAGCTGCCGACTAGGACTAGCTCCTCTGCAGACTGCAAGTACCAACCGAGTTGTGGTTGGCAATGCCTAGAGAAGAACCGGCAATACTTGAGACAACAACTAGGTAATGGGTCTACCTTGCCCAACCTGAACCTCCGTTTTTTTTAAATACTTTTTTTATTATTTATGAGGTATTTTAGAAAGACCTTAATTTTAAGAAAGTAACTTTAAATTATTTATATTCAGATTAATTTTCGTTTGAGTCAGGTAGATCTTTTGTGAGAGGCAAAATTTTGACATCAAATTTTAAACAACTACGTACATAAAAGCAATTCGAATATGCGACCTCACTTAAATTAAGAGAGTGCCTTACCTTTTATTTTTTGTGTTTATTATAACAAAAGAAATTCTATTCCACCCAAGCGTCAGGTAGTATTATGAGTTCAAGTCATATGATTAAAGTATTTTACTTAGCTAATTTGAGATGTTACAATATTGAGTTAATGGTTAGCTAAAGAAAATATTAACCTCTATCTTCACTAAAATTCAACATTTATCCAACTAAAAATTGAATTCACTTTTAATTTTTTGTAATAATTTCGGAAAATTCTTAATATTTTGATAGTTATAAAATAATTATTAACTTTAATATTTATTATTTAAACATAATTAAGTGATTGCATTAAAAGGGTTAATATATTGAAAATTTTGAGATTTCAAATGGTGTTAACCAATACATACTTCTCTATGATTCCATAAAATCTTCCGTGCGTTTGCAGTGACTATGGCTGTACGATCTTAATCACCTTACTTAATTAATTAACCTTGGAATGTACGATCTTAATCACCTTACTTAATTAATTAACCTTGGAATCTCTAAAATGAGGACGAGCTTTCTCCTGTAATCTGACGTATCCCAAAGAATGTCGAATCGAGAGCTCAAACATCAGTTTTGTTGGTGGAGGGTTGCAGGTGTTAGGTCATTATCAAGTATCTAATTCCGATCAAGAATCAATTAACTTTTGTCTAATGGATATAGACGACAACAATATATTCTAGATTAAGCGTTGCAAATTGGTGGCTGAGTCAGAAGTTGGCACGCAGTACTCTGTGCTCATCCTTACTGATTACACAATTTTGGAGGCATTCACATGCTCCCATTCATTATGCTACCATAAATAATACGCCAGTCCCCATAATGAGTCAAATATATACAGTTGCCCGTTACGGTAGTTGAGCTTGTATGGACGATTTCTCACAGTAACTACAACGTTTGGAAGTGTTGCTTTCAATTTTCCTTCTTAAACTATTTGTGGATTATTTTATAACTATTAATGCACTCGTATTATTTTTATATTTTATAAATTTTTTAGGATCATTTTATAACCTTTAGGATTTTATACTAATAAGAGTGCATTAAAATTTATAATCAATATTTGGATCAATGGTTACTTTAGAAAATTTTCACTATTCCAAATAAGTATTCAAATATCTGCTGAAATTAATGTTCTAAAAGTAGGATTGAAAGTTAAATTGATAAGATGAAATGTTTAAAGTTTAAAAGATTCAACTGATATTAAATTATCTATAAAATTTGAAAGTTAAACATAAAAAGATTAAAGTTTAAAAGATTTAAATTATCATTCAATCAGTTAAAGATTAAATAAAATTAAAATTTTGAAAATATTATTGAGGAGATTGTCTTTATTTATCGAAGTTTTAATTAAAAAGATGACTATTAAATAAAAATTAATTAATTAATTTTAATTTATAAAAATCAATTAGTTAACAAAAACTAACCTATTGATTATCAAATTGATATATTTTAACAACAAAAGTTATTAAAGTAAATTTAACTGAAAATTTAGCCAATTCAAATATTTCATAATTAAACCGAAAGAAATAGTTTGATTTTTAATCATTTATTAAAATTCATCGTTTTGATTGAATATGTAAATTATTAAATACATTATTTAAAATATATAATTAATAAATTATTATGTATTTTCATTAATTTATTTAATATATTTATTAAAAATAAGTTTTCTCATTATATAATATATAATGATACTAACCAACTGGTTGGTAGTATATGTTGGCGTATAAGTTGGCACTTATATCATGTCTATATAAATGTATGGTACGCAATAGTTACATATTTTATTAAGGAGGAGAAGCAGAGATAGATCCAAGAAGTCGAACTTTGTTGGTTAGAACTGTTAAGAAGAGAAGATGATGGAGGGTGGAGATAAAGAAAAAGAAAAGATGGTAATGATAGACAACATTTGTCATTTAGTTGAGGTTGGAGACTGCATGAACATGGCTGATGGAGGACATCACGTGAACCCCTTTTTCTTTCTCTTGAACTGTGGATTTTCTAACAACTGAGGTTCGTATATTCAGACTGGGAGAGAAACAGTGCATGTTGGTTCTTTCATGTTAACCTAATTAATGGTATTTCAGCAGCCTTGTGTTGGTCTTTCTCCGCTTGGCAAACTAGGGTTGCTTCAATTTTCCTCACATATACAAAAAGGGGCACGTTAGGAAGCCGGCCTGGAATCCGATCTCCACCATAGCAGAATACTTATGAAAAATTTTCATATTTTAATTTCTTAAAAATTAAGATCAACTTAATTCTATAAAAGGAATAACACAAACGTGAATCTAAATTTTTACCTTATTTTAAAGCTTGATTATGTTCTTGTCGTATCTTTCGAACCGTTTTTGAAATTAATGAGTCTTAATCACTGTAGTCACATAAGTATTTGGCCTCTAAGGCTCTAACAGTATCTACATAATGAGTTAAGAGAACTCTGTAACTCTTACAGAGAGGGTTAAGCAAGAAGTGCTGGCTCTATTAGAGCGTAAGCCTATTTATAATATATTTTAAACGCTTTAATAATTTAATTGAAATTAAATTCTAATTTTAATTAAACTTTAATTAAAATTACAAATAATTCTAATTAAAGACCAATTGTGTGCAAATTAGATCAATAGATCATATTGATCCTCATTTATTAAATATCTCATATTTAATCACAAAGTTTCTCAAGCTTTACAATTATATCTAATTTGATTAAAATAACTTTGCTCTCTTTAATCTATTATATATGTGAGACCCATTACATTATAATTATAATTTATAATCATTGCCAACATATTATTTAATTCTTCAATTAAAAAATTTATAATCATATATCAAGATTGGTGTTTAGCAACGTATTATGACCACCTAAATATTTAGAGATGTCAAAGTGGTTTTAACTAACCTTTACATATATGATTTTACCATATAATTCAATTGTTTCATCAACCAATGTTTCGATTAGATATAAAACATATAATTAATGTCTACTATATTTTAAATCCAATCATATTAGCTCTTTGTCATTAATTATTAATTCAATTAATGATATTTGTAAACTATTTACATAACTTTATTTTACCTTGACCAAGGATTTCTCGAATCGATACTAATCGAGAACAACAGAATATTCTGTCTAATTACTTTAAGGAGATGAATACTATATTACACAACTACCTTATATAGTTCATGGTACATCTAATGACTACTGATTGACCGATCTATAGCTAAATAAGTCATAAGTAGTATCAAAACATAGGAATTCCTATACAAGATAACTTTGGAGACCTCAAGTGAAATAATTATTTATACAATCATTACAAAGAGAATTCCATAGACATACAAGTAATATTCCAAATGGATTTCTCATATATGATATATTCATTGAGCATGTTCTCTAACAAGCACCCATACGTTTGTTTAAGTATCTCCATAATTTAGCTTATGAGATTGAATGCTTCCTTTATAAGGAAAAACAAAAAGTGTTAGTCTTTTTATATTCTATTAATATCCAGCCTTAATAGAACAATGACCAGAAACAATTTAGGAATAATATATAAGTGTAATATAAATCTTATAATTATAATCTCATTATAATTTAATTTGCAACGTACAATTGTCTTATGGACTTTATCTTATACATCTAAACATACATAAGTAAAATAATGCATTTGAAATATTTTGTTACTAAACTGTAATTAAAGCGATGAGTTGTAGGGTATAAACTAATAGGGCAACGGAGAAGTTATTAATCTGGAGCACCCCATTTTTTAGAAATGTTTTTTTCTAAATAATGTTACCGAAAATTTATTTGTTTGGTATATTGTAAAGCATAAAAGATCTTTGAAATTTAAGTTTTGGTGGAGGAGAGGATTTTTTAATTTTGACAACCCATTAAATTGTTTGACTTAATAATAATTAAAAGATTTTATTTGATGACAAAGAACACTACATTTTTAAACTACTCAAATGTGAGCTTGTGACAACACGAAAATTTTTTTTTTTAGGCAGCTCTTCTTTAAATTCACAGGGGAGGGACTGTTGGACCCCGATCTTTACGTGACATTGAGAAATATTAAGTGAAATTAAATGAGTGGTTTCATTAATGTATTGTGAAATAAAAGTAA
>JAOSBK010000006.1:35195511-35209900 GCA_027568895.1 Erythroxylum shatona | reverse complement strand
GCCATGCGAGTATTTAGTGATTGTTTCGAGGGTAGCACTCCTTTGCTGTGGGATATGCGTCGGAACGACCCACGGGCGTCCCGGTGCGTACCCTACGGTAAGGGGGCGCTACAAGAACTCATTTTCTAAGTCCACTATTTCATAGGACCGTGGGGATTCCACAATGTTCTGATGCGGTTGTGTAAAAGATTGAAGCCGGTTTTTCTGCCTAATAGTTTAACCACGACTGCCTCCTCCCATTTCCTGTCCAGGTGCCCTCAGAAGTTGCTTGATAATTCTTTTCCCATCCCAAATTTGCCTTAAACATTTTTTATGTCTCCTTCTTCAATCGCTATTATTTCTTCTGCAGGCCATTCGAAATCGATGTTAGGTGTGGTAGACCCGGTGACTGCCACGCTATAACTCGCATGGAGAGTTGGGGGGTTAGGCGACAAGGGGGACGGGCCTTCCTCCCATTCCCGAATTCTCACTTTCTTGGCAGCATGACCAATAGAAGTAGTAGAGGTAAGATGATCATTTGGATGTGCGGGAGTAATTGGTTGTGTAGCTTTGAAAACCATAACTGGTTCTATGTTGTCTGTCGGAGTGCTGTTCATGGTAGGTGCCGGATAGAACAAGAGAGCGATCAGCGCTCCTGACAGTGAATTGTTTGTTTGATGAAATTGCTGAGAGTTCAGAGAGTTTTTCGTATTTTGATGTATCATACTTTTAACACTGAATCCGAAGTAACTTAAACTTTCCCAATATATAGACTGAGCTGTAGGATTGGAATTTTGCTATGCAGTGTCAATAGGACCATTAGCCTAGGACGTGATCTTCTCGAGAAGTATATAATAAGCTTTTTCAAGTCCAAACAGGTTTCTCCTGGTTGATCAAACTCATTAAAGGGGGGAATCCGTGGGTAGTAATGACTCAACTTTGTTTTAGAACAATAAAAATTACAGTAGTCTGAAAGCAACTTTATAGACACGAAGCATTGTCGAAGTAAGCTTTGTGTGAAGTGCCCTCGTCAACCTGTCGGCCTGTCTACGATATTGGGTTACATTCGAACTTCAACCTTTCTGCGTGAGTATGTCTATTTAGTTTAACTAACTTTGTCTAACCAAATCACGTCCATGGCTGGCCCTAATATAAAGATGCGTTTTCAATAGACTATGCATTTGCACTCACTGAAAGATGGCCCAAAGTCGAGAACTCATTAAATCTTTTTCGTTTTGGGTTGGTAAGAGCCTTTTCTATTCGTCGAGAGTAGAGCAACAGACTAACCGGAAAATACGAACTTTTAGGTGTAATTTTAGCTATAGAACGGGAAGATCAGATCCGCTCTCACTTAATGGATCAAATCTGATGGCAACCTTCAACAGAAATGGAGCATTTCCGTACAAGAGTACAGATGACCATGAGAATTGCTTTAAGAAAATATTCCATAAACTAAAAGATGCAAGGTACAAGTTCTAAGATTGACAACACACCGACAGGGTCTAGGCTACGGCCACTAAGATCCATTGGAATTGAATATTCGAATATAAACCCAATGTTATTCAAACATATTTCAACTCATTGACTTTTGAATTAGATAAGTTCAATTTTAAATTATTGATCAAGTCTAAAGGAGTTTATTGTATCCAATCAAGTTTGGAATCTAAAATATTCAAATTTTAATTTCTAATCTGATAAAATTGACTCTAGTTTGTTGACTTTATATTATGCCCAAAATTCTTTTCATCTTTAAATTGATGATATGTAGATATACAAGGGGAAGGACAATGGATAGAGATAATACAAATGCTCCAAGGAATCAGTTAGTTTCATAAGAGCTCAATTTCTTTCATATATATTAGATAATCCCAGTCCCAAGTTTACACTTTTCTTTATAGAATAAAAGGATGAAAATAAAATTCAACTGGGAAACTAGCTACTGAATCTCTCTATACAACATGAAAAATGATTTGCATTCGATGTCTTTCTTGCAACTTTATTGAACACAAAGTGGCTTATTCGGTTCAAGAGGAATCACGGTTGCATAAATTGTAACCAGATAAAAGGGAGCTAACCGAAAAAGCTATAAAAGCTAAGAAGGCCATTGCAACAGAGGCAGTTGCCATTTCTGTGAACTGATCTTTTCCCCAATTGGACTGCCAGTCGTCAACCCGTGTGGCTGCTGCTGATGAGGCTGATATCAGTAGGTACGCCAATATCTGCAGGGGAACCAAAATGAGGAGTTGTAATTCAGATAAAGTTGTGAATGCAAGTTGACTTGTTTGTTTTCCTAAGGTAAAATGAATTTGACTATGCAGAATACGGCAATAATAATTCAGGGCTTGAGCTGCACTAGTTCCCCTGTTCATAAGTAAACTTTGCCTTGTGCTAACTCCTAATAACAGAAGCTTTATACTCCAATCGAGGACTAGTGGCTACAATGGACTTCTCTTTTAAATCAAGACGAGGTTTGGGTTTTAGTTAGCAACCTGCGACCTGGGTATTCGGAACACCAACCATAAGGGACATCAGTTGCCATCACAAACAAAAGATATTCAGACGAATCCACAATATGTAGTGACTGCTAGTCGTACATATTACCATAGTCAATGCCCCAAGTTTCAATAATATTTACCAACCTAACACACCTGTCATTAAGGACAATCACCCACATCCTAATTCCAACAAAATCAATGAGCTAAAGGGACTGACATTTACCACTTGTTTACAGTATAACAAAGCTCGAAACCATTGAAGAACAAGCTTTCTCATGTTAAATAAAGCTCTAAAACAGGAAAACTTGCCTGATCCACAAAGAAATTGAAGCGACGACGTAGATGATGACGAATCACATGCTTCCCAGTCACAAGATGATAGCTTAAATCATAGGATTGAAACGCCGAATAAACAAACCCAATCACGTTTACAGATAAGCAATACCTGTCAAAACACAATTACTTAGTAATAAAAAGATGATTTTTCATGGAAGGAGCAGAGAGTGAGTACCTGTACTCTTTATAACGGTCAAAAGAGTCACCACTCCAACCCTGCGTCTTATCAGCCGCCATAATAGAGAATGATATTAAACACAAAACGACTTCGCTTAATCGGAACCCCAATTCCCCAATCCTCATCATCTCTTCTCTTCTTGAACTCCTCACTACTGTCACCGGTCGCCCCTCCGCGCCAACCTTCCTCACAGTCTGCGGAATTTCGTCTCTCATCGCCCTACCCACCGTCACCACCGGCGCCACCGTCGGCGGAACTGGAGAAGTGAAAGGGGAGCACTGAGTGAACTTGTCTACGGCGACGATGGCCTTGGAGTTGTCGACTTTAGGAGGAGGAGGCGGCTTCTCCGGCGAGTTGATGGGAGACGCGTAAGGAGGGCTCTCCTGTGGATCGCCTTGGTCGGACCGGAGAGGGGAGTGGAAACGGAGAGGTGAGTGAGGTGAGTCAAGGTGAGTCTGTGACTCGGAGTTGGAGGAGGACGAGCGCCTCATGCTGTGAGGAATTTGAATTTTGGGTTTGAATTTGGGTTCCATGATTGTCGGTATGGAATTAACGGGCTGGTGCTACGTAGCGGGTGGTCCGTGGGTATATAATACAAGTAATTGTTGGGAGTATGCTGTCTCTGCAACTGGGAAGTGAGAAAAATGAGAGCAAATGCTGGAAAAGCAAAAGCACGGAGGAGGAAGAGCGGGGGGACCATTTCCACCGAGAAATCGACACGCTGTTTTATTTTGGATTTGGCGGTGAATAATTGAGTTGATAAGTGCAGGAACAGGGGATACTTGCTCTCAGTTAAAGAGACTGGGATTCCACGTAACATCGCACTCACTACAAGGCACTGAGCACTTCTTTTGCCTATAAATTATTGCGAAAATATAATTTGTCTTTTTTGCTTTGCAATGTTCAATGTCAAGCTCAAGCTCCATTGCTTTATATAATTTAATTACTCAGATTTTCAAGTATTTGAGTCTAATTTTTTAATTATTATATTAATGAAAAAAGATGTATAAATTTGAAAAATAAATTCTCTATTTCAAAGATTTAAATCTTGAAATTTAACTATTTCAGTTAAAAAATTAAAATAAGTATAACTACAAATATGAAAAGATATTTTTAATAAAAAATAAAAAAAGAAAATCCAATTTATAACGCAGCAGAATATTCAGGAAAGGGAAGGAGAACTTTATGTGGTACCAAAAAGTATGGGTCTTTAACTTTATGGCTTGAAAGCAGAAATTCTTCATCCAACTTTTGTCTTTCCTTAGCGGTGGAAAAGACTAGAGTTTGCTTAGTGTCAACAAACAAGAAACATGACGCCTCTCTCAAACAAGAAAAGCATGACGACGTCGTCTTCTTTTCTTGTTCATTGTAAAGCAGGGAGTTCTTTTTCCATTTGTATGCTGCTTTAGCTTTAGTGCTTTTATTACAAAAAGAAACCACCGGTTTCTGGCTTAAACCATCTCCTTACATTGCCTATAACATTAGTTCTTATCACTGCAATCAAATGAATCCGAAAGAAACTAGGCCACATTAAATATCCTTCGCCCTTTACCAAATAAATAGAAAGATTTATTTACGATTGTAGAATCTGGTGTTCCTCTGCCGTTGTTTCTACATTCTAGGGATTTTACTATTCCAATTGTATCATCTATATGATAACTTTTAGGTTAATATACCAATTTCCGTGGGAGTGCTTAATGTGAACACTAGATGCGTGTAATGTGAATATATCTAAATTCTTTCTGCATCATTACACAAATGTATAGAGACAAAAAAGAAAGAAGTAAAAGAGAGGGAAGAACAAGCTTACTTTGATGGGGCTATATAGGATACCGGTTAATAGCAATGTAAAATATAGCTTTCTTACTCCTGAAACTAATTGGTTAACAAGTATACAATAAGATGATTAGGCAAAAAACAAGAATTGGAGTACTTGGCAATTGTTTTGACTATATGGTTGATGACTGAATTTTAAAGACTGCAAATCATAAAAAACAAAACTACAATAAATTTAGGAGATTTGAAGATAAAAACCGTAGATTTAGGAGATGTTGGACCTAACCAAACCTCTAGTAGATAATTTATCTATCTTTTTGTTCTCTTCACAAAAGTAAAGTCTGAGATACAATTACTCATTTTATCAAGGTAGTTAATTAATTATTTCATAGTCATTATCTCCCCAATGCATATATAGAGAATTACCTTTTATGTTTTCTCTCTTTCTTTGCATTTTCTTTTATCAAACTAGCAAGTCTTGTCTTATGTGATGTTTTATGTTAAATCTAAGTGTGCTTTTTTATGTTATACTGAGTTACAAGAACCAATTCGTGTTGTTTATCAAACTTCTTTGTTATTGATACACTTGAATCAATACGAAATACTATTCTTTACTATTTCAAATTAATCAATTTGCATATGAGGTTATATATTTTACATGAGTAATGATGTTTTAATGTAGTTAAGTATCTTGAAGAATAACTTAATAATGTTTTGATGCTTGTATATGTTGACTATTTTAGATGGAAGAGCATATTCCTTCATTGGAGAGTTCTAATCTAATACCAAATATTATATCAATGTAAAGTTCTAATCTAATACCAGGTGAGGAAATAATTCAAGTTGAAGGAGTAGGTTCATCGAAGAAGTGATGTTTCGAATCACTTTAACAAGGCCAAATTAAGAGATAAAGTAGACAAGGCTGAGTGTAAGCATTGCCACAAGATGTTGGTCAGGGGTTCTAAAAGTGGAATATCTCATTTAAAGAGACACACGGAGTTGTATGATAAAAACAAGATTGTGTTCGGAGCTCAAACATTTTTGACCCCTAACCTAATAAGACATAAGAACGAAATGACAACCATAAATTATGACACCAATAAATCAAAGTTTTTTTAGTTAAGATAATCATTAGTGATAAACAATCACTCTTCATTATCAATAGAAAAAACTTTAGGATGTTGCTTGCCTCACTCCAATCGACCTTTAACATTCTAACTAAAAATACCATGAAGAAAGATATTTTCAATATTTGCAACAATCAAAAGAAAGAAATATTAAAGACATTGTCAAGTATTCATAGACGAGTGCCATCATATCAAACATGTGAATTGCTGATAACAAAAGTTATAACCATGACAACATACGACTTTATGTAATCAATTATTGAGATAAATTATATTCTTTAATATTATTATCATTTTTATTAATTATGCTATAATTGATATTTGTTCATACTTTTAAATGTTAGGTTTATTTATGTACTGACATCGTATATAAGTGAAAAGTTGACAACCGTATTGATAGATTGTTTAATAACTTAGAACATCGATATTACGTTGTTTACTATAACTCTCGATAAATGTAGCACAAGTGATGTGATAATCAAAAAGTTAAAGAAACTAAGTTACGGGTTGGGAGCTTGTTGGTTGATTGATTGTTATTCCATATGAAATGTTTTACATGTATCATGAATTTGATTATGAAGGATATGTTAGAGGTGATAAAGGAAACAACTAAGGCGATTCAAAATAGCATTATTTATTAGAGTATAACACCTAAAAGAGTTGAAACATTGAAGAAATTGCACAACAACTACACATTTCATTCATGAAGAAGTCAATTTTTGATTATTCAACCTTATAAAATTTAACATTCAAGTATTGGAGTCGACAACCAAATAGTTGATGTGTTCAGTAGGCTGAAACAAAGAGATTATTAATATACTTGCTTGTTGCAGAAGAGTAATGGGAGTTTTCTAAAGTACTTTGTGTAAAGTTTGAAACATTTTTCAATGCTACTAAGTTATTCTTATGAAAAAAATATACAATTTCAGTGCGACATCAAAAGAGCTTTATCTAATTGAATATTGGAATCCGATGAAGTGATATGGATCGTAGTAGAGTAGATGATGGAGAAGTTCAATTCTTATCAACATGTGGTTGAATAAATTATTGCAGTCATTTTTGTGTTAGACCTAATATATAAGGTGGAGGAGGTTTGTTTTTATTATCAAATGTTGTATTGTGGTTGTGTTGAAGAGCGTGTTGATATCATTAAAAAACTTTAGTTTGATTTGTTTAATGATTATAACTAAGATTGGACAGAAATTAGGACTAGTTCAACTTCAACTTCAGTTCATAAGACTGGTGTGAATTTCACATTCACAAAATTCATCAAAGAAAAAAAGACTAGGACTTTTTTTACAATAGGATAGAGTTGGACAATTATTTGGAGGCAAATGTTGTGAACAAAATTAAAAATATGGAATTCGATATTTGTTATGGTGGAAAATATATACAAGTGTTTTTTTTATTATGTAAGTAATTAAGTGAGACCTTTTAACAATTCTACATATGGATGAACTTGTGTGAACTATTGATGATTCTTATTATAACGATTAGCTAGCTCCTTTCCTCCACTACCATTTTGTTTCCTTTAATCTTAAGTCTCCAATTTGTTATTTTTGTTTGATTCCTTTGGTTTTTTTTACAATTGCAGGTATAAATTTTTACTTATGTGTATTTATGCATGTTAACAAAGAAAACTATGTATTGTGGTCTCTGCCTGTTAGCTTAACCACTCTTTAGCTATAGTTGATAATTCTTTTTTACTTTTGGTATCTTTTTTCATTTGGATAATAATAACACTATGATAGTCTTTTGATAATAAAATGATTTTCATAATAGCGTGATATTTGTTACATCGGCTGGCTCTTAAAGTGATATTATTCTTTTATATTTTGAATGGACCAAGTACCATTATAAGGTTAGACATAGACAAGATAATAGTGATTACTAAAAAAAGATAATAGTTTAAAGTGATAATAATTTAAAAAATTAAACAAATAAAATTTAATTATTTTTTCAAAGGCAAGACATTGGACTTAACGATAATAATTTAATAAAATAAAATAAATATGGATTCTTTATTAGAGATCAGATAGTTTAACAAAAATTAAAATTAAAATATTCAAGTCTACTTTTAAAAATTGAACTTAAGGCATATAATATTAGACTTCGATAGAAAAATCAATTAGGTAAATAACATTGTTTTTATATAAAATGACACATACTAAATAGTTGGCCCATCTAATTTGAGGAATGTAATTAGTGTTGAGTGTGAAGAGTAGTTTTAATTACATCTCGAGGCAATTTAATGATAAGGGCTCCAATTTTACTTCTTATATATATATATATATATATGAGTTTTAGAATAACAAAGTATGTTATAAAATATTTAAAAAATCTTTTTACTTTTAATTAAATATTATTTAATTATTAAATTAAAAAAGGTTCAATTAAGCTTCAGACTGGAAAAGCCTGATTGGGTCAGGGTTCATGCCCCTATCCCGATTAGGTCTCAAGTCGGGTTTAGACTTAATCTATAAATTTTGAGTTGAGCTCAAGATAGGTGGTGCCCGAGTCTAAACCGGCCTGACTCACTACCATTTTTATAAAAGAAATCATTACAGTAATTACTCTCTTATTATATTTATTAAATTAAATAGTATTGGTATAATATTTTAGATTGTACTCAGTCTTCTCTTTGTAAGTATTTTACAAAGAGGTTGTTACCTGTACCTTCTTGATTTTAAAGGAGTAATCTTATTAATTGCTTCAAAGCTTGCCCTCGTAAAAACTTGCCTGATATTGAATACAAATCTCTAGACTAGGCAAACAATAGTTTCCCCTTTTTTGGCTTTAACTTTATAGTATCAAAGCTACGAGCTCCTAGCTAATGAGCGAAATTATTGCCTTTTTTTAGAATATTATTATATGATTATGGTTAAAGATCCAAAGAAAAATATAATTGCTAATTTAGAAGATCGCTGACATATTAACAATTTTAGACAGTCCTATCATAAGCTTGGTTGAGACATTCTTGAATAGTTAAACTATAGAGCCGAGCTTCAAGCAATGACAATCATTCTTAGAGTAAAGAACAAAGTTGGATTCACGAATGGCACGATTGCAAAACCAGTTGTGGATTTAGAGGATTTTGAGAAGTGTTAGTAATGTGACTTAATAGTGACATCCTAGATTCTAAGCTCAATTTCTAAAGAGCTGATTGATTCCTTTTGTACGTGAAGTCTGTTAAACAGCTTTAGGAAGATCTAACCGGGAGGTTTGAAGAAAGTAACGGTTCATTGGTTTTCCAAATCTAAAAAAGAATTGGTTCCACAACACAAGGAAACAACTCCGTACAGTTTTATTTCACTAAGTGGAAAAACCTACAGGAAGATTTAGTAGAGATAGATCTAATAACTACTTATTATAAATATTTTAAAAACTAGATCAAAAATTAATATGTAATATAAGAGATTTAAGATTTAAAAAGTTCAACTGGTATTAGACTGTTATAAATTTGGTTAAAGATTGTGTTGAAATATAAAGTGGAAGTTTGTCCCACATTGGAGAAAGAGAGGAAAGAAGACTAGCATATAAGTCTAGTGGGCTACTCCATCTATCACCAATTGGTTTTAGGATGGAACCTCACTTAGACTTATATGTGGTCTAACTATTCTTCTTGTATAGGCTTGTAGGCCCATTATAAATTCTAACATGGTATCAGAGCAGCTTGCTCTTATATTAGTCGTTAACTCATTGAAATGATAGATTATGTCACGTGTTCGACCCACACGTGAGGGGGGTGTGTTGAAATATAAAGTGAAAGTTTGTCCCACATTGGAGAAAGAGAGGAAAGAAGACTAGTCCTTCTCGTATGGGCTCGTAGGCCCATTATAAATTCTAACAGATTGAATAAAATTAAAATTTTAAAATATTATTAAAAGAGATAATTCTTACTTATCGAAGAATTTGAAATTTAATTAAAAAATTATTAAATATAAATCAACTGATTTATTTAAGTTTATAAGAACTTATTAATTTACAAAAATTAACTAATTAATTAATAAATTAATCAGTTTTTAATAACAAGATTTATTAAAGTAAATCTAACAAAAAAGTTGACAATCAAATTAAAAAGTTAGTCGGTTTAAGGTTTTTACGATTGAGTTAAACAAATTGGTTGAATTTTTTAATTATTCTTTATGATGATGGAGTCACCACTAAACATAAGCAAGCTTACTTTATTATCTTGAAAATACAAACTTATAAAATTGGATATGGTGAGATACTAAATGTCACGGAAACAACATTTCTGGCTAATAATTATTTATAAAAAATTTTATATTTAACCATAAAGTTTTCTAAATTTTACAATAAAGTTCAATTTAATTAAAATATTTTTGCTTTTTTCAACTTATTCTTTATGTAAAACTCATTATGTTTCTAAATATAATGGCAATGATTATAAATTATAATTGTAATTCATAATTAGAATTAGATAAATCAAAAATCCCTTTGATTTATCTTAATTTTCCAATTAAACAATTTATATTTTTATTTATCTTTAATTCCGCATTTAAACAATTTATAGTCATAGGTTAAAATTGACATCTAGCAACACATCATGACTTCCAAATATTTATAAATGTCAAAATAGTTTTGACTAAAATTTTCGTTCATTTTTTGTATAATTCAATCAATTGATCATACCATGTTTTGATTAGGCATATAGTATAAAATTAATATCTACTCTATTTTGACTCCAATCAAATTAGTTCTCTCTCATTAGCTATTAATTCAGTTAATGACATTTGTAAACTATTTACAAAACATCATTCCGCCCTGTCGAAGGATTTCTCAAATTAATATTAATCATGAATAACAAAACATTCTTCCTAATTAATTTAAGGTGATGAATGTTATTTTGATTATTCAACTATCTCTATATAATTCATGCTATATCTAATGACTACTAATTAGATGACCTATGATTAGAATAGGTCATAAGTAGTATAAAAAATATAGCAATCGCTATACAAGATAACTTTGAAGACTTCAAGTCAAATGATCACTTAAACAATCATCACAATGAGAATTTTCATAGATATACAAGTAACGTTCCAAATTTATTTCTCATATCGGATTAGTTCAGTGAACTTGTTCTTTAACAAGTACCCATACATTTGTTTAAACATCTCTATACTTTAGTTTATGAGATAATTACTTTCTTTATAAGGAAAAATGTAACATTTGTTAGTCTTTTTACGTTCTATTAATGTTCAGTCTTAATTAAACAATAATTAGAAATAATTTATGGTTAATACATAAATATAATATGAATCTTATAATTATATTCTCATTATAATTTTATTTACAATGTGTAATTATCCCATTAACTTTATAGTATACATCTAACTATGTATAAAATAAAGAATGTTTTTAAATACTTTCTCACTACGCCGTAACTAAAGCAATTTACTGTAGGATATAAACCAATCTCTAGAATACTTGAAAATTGACTGTCATCTGATGTGACATTATTGTCAAAATCGGGTTTCTTTCTGCTATTCATATTTCTTCCACTAACTAATGTTACAAATGCTTTCACCAAACCCTTATCTCTTCGCCAACATTCCATAATATTGAGCAATATTTTAAAAACCAGACAGGGCTAACTGGTCTGACCAGAATAAGTACAAATCGGTCTAGTTTTCGGTCTAGTTTACATTTATAACCTTATAACTAAAAACTAGATGATTTTCTTTTTTTTATAAGGGAAAGAAGTCAAAAATTACATAACAAATCTAGGGAAACAGGTCCCCGACATATCCTCTGTGAGAAAAAAGTGGCACCCGATGGGTGTAATGTCAAAATATGTGACCCCAACATCTACATGTTCAACGTAGTGAGCCAACCAGTTAGCGCATCTGTTGCTCTCTCGATAAATATGTCGATGAACAATAGTCCATTTTCGGTGGAACAGTTCGTCTATGCCCAGGACGATAGAGTTGTCCTGAGCTCGATTGATCGCAGAGGAAAGGATAATGATCACTACTGCCGAATCCACTTCAAGTTCAACTCGGCGGTAGCCCATAGTCCTTGCGAGTGAAAGGCCAGTGTAGACTCCCCAAAGTTCTGCATTCAGCGATGAGCACCAGCCTATACTTTGAGTGAAGCCTCCTAGCCAATTGCCTTCGGTATCCCGAATAAGGTCCCCTGTAGTGGCCAAGGACATGGATCTGTTGCTTGCTCCATCAATATTGAGTTTCACCCACCTAGGAGGCGGTTTGCTCTAATAGATCAGTTGCTCTTGGCGGGGGCGAGGTTCGGTACCAGCTCGATAGTGCCACTCAGCAGCCTGGAGGATCAGTCCTGCATAAGACAAAATGAGAGAATGAGGTCAGGAAGGCCAAGTAAAATGCTCATCAAAGAGTGACTTATTGTGCCATGTCTATAAGAACGAACAAGTAGTTCCAAAAAAAGATCGGCCAGTCGTGCCCGAAGACTTGGCGGTGGTGTTGGAGATTTTGAGTGAGTCACTCCCGGTTTGGCATAGTGAAGCAGTCGTGAGGGATGAGGGAAGCAGGAAACTAGGTCCACACTCAGCGAGCTTTATCGCAATCGTGCACCGCATGAATTGCGGTTTCATCGAGGTGGCAATGGTAGCAAGCTCCATCTGTAGTAAAACGCTTCCTGACGCGCTGTTGGTTGGTAAGTAATCGATCGTGGGCCAGAAGCCATAAGAATGAATGTATGCATTGTAGTCCTTACCATTGCCATATTTCTTTCCAAACCCCTTGTATCGGAGCTCCTTCCTCATCTCTGAGCATGACATAAGTGGAAGCAACCGTAAATTCACCAGTGTCGGAGATTCCCCATATGAGCTTATCCTGTCCAAGGTAGGGTTTCGGGGGAAACGTTCCAAGGAGTGTCCTAAAAATTGGCCAGGAGAAATTATGCTCTATATGGTTACTGTGATCTAAATGTTGAGATAGAACGAAATAAAAATTTGGAGACAGAACATAACAAAAATTAGAGACAGTGAAGTGTTTGGTTGTGATGGACAAAACAGATAAAACTGTATTAATCTCGAGGATAGAAATGTGTTTGGTTGCAGTTGACAGAATATAAAAAAAGTATCAATGACTAAAGTACTCCTGCAGTATAATATGATTGGAAATATATAATTCATTGATTATTTTAAAACGAATGATTTGTATTAGTAATTTAATTGTATCTATAAATAAAGAATTTAAAAAATGAGTAACATAAAAATTTAATGAAATGAGTTTAACATCCCGTTACCAATGTTAACGCTAGAATTGTGAATTATGAGAAATTACTGAGAAAATAATTAATATATAATAGTTATATAATATATTAATTATTATATTATAATTATTATATATAATATAGGGGAGGGGTATTTCTGAAAGTTACTTTTGTGTTTTTATTTCTATCATAGGGACAAAAAATCTTGTCCCACAGTTTTGGAAGGAACAAAAAATTTATGTTTATGTGATCTAGAGTCAAAACAAAAATAAGTTGGATCAACAACTAAACACTGCGATGTACAGAATTTTTGTATTTTGTTATCTGTCTCCACCAACAGAGACAGTAACCATACGCAGCGTTACAAAACCTAAATAGAACAGAGACAGGAAACAAACAAAACATCGGAGGGGAGAAGAGAACCACTTATGATTAGTGACGAGCCTCGCAAAATTTTTAGCGGATGTCAAAATAAACAAAACACCGAAACTTTAAAGGAGAGAAGAGGTATGGTAGAACAAACAAACATAATTTTTTTCTTTCTTTAAATGGAGCTTGAAGCATTGGGACCAGGCTTATGGGATCCGTTCCGTTGGCCGAAAAACGAAACCTGGATCCCAACCTCGGTATCGGCCATAAATACCTTTCAGTACTGGGGTTTTCCGTTAGGTACTGGTCGGTACCCAACATTCTGAAAAATTTCGGACTGTTTCGAAATTTTAAAAATTATGAGGACTTATTTGCAAAATTTTTTTTTACCTAATTTTTACCCAACCCCCCACCCCCCGACCCTCTTGTCTGCTACCACCTCTTTCTTCTTCATTTCTTCTACTCTTCTTCTTCTCTCTAACCCTCTCTCTCTCACTGTCTCGCTCTCACCATCTCTGTTGTCGGCGTTTGGAGATCCTCTCACCGTCACCGACGCTTGGTTCTCCTCCTCGCCCCGGTTGTTCTCCTCCTCGCCCCACCACCGTACTACCATCAACCATCTGACGGCTCACAGGTGGACGACTGGACCTGGACAACCTCACGAGGCACGACCCAAAGTCCCAACCTGAATACCCAAGTGAAGACCTGAGACATTCGACGGTTAAATAAAGTTTTTGGGTGTGTATTGATTGTTGATACTCCAAAAATTGTTGGTAAATGGATTTTGTTTTTTGTGTTGTGGATTGGAATTTGGAAATGGATTGGATTTGAGTTTGCCGTGTATTAGTGTTGATGAGTTGATGAAAATGCTATCGGTGGGTGGACTTGTTTGTGGAGGAATGGATTTGGATTTT
>JAOSBK010000006.1:35185297-35195411 GCA_027568895.1 Erythroxylum shatona | reverse complement strand
CATTTTCCAACTTTTAACTTCCAACATTTCACATACCATAGTTCTAACTTCCAAGAAAAGTTTAGGGTCCAACAATTTTGCCTGATATTGTATACTTTTATAATATATTGGGAATTTGCTTTAACTGTGTTTATAGGTTATAATTGCCTTCTTAGACTTAAAGGAGAAGAATTCAAATGAAAATGGGTCATAAAACAATGATTTGAAACAAAGAAGGGATACACAATCATGCATCAACTTGTGTACTTCTCTCAGGCCATATAGAATAACAAAATTTGGGTTTTTTTGGATGTATACAATCTAGTACATGGTCGCGTATCAAATTTTGTATCTCCTAAAACCTGAAAATTTACTATAAAAAAGACATCTTTGGAGGCAAATAAGAGAGGTAGATATTAAGAGGTGATTATAAAGATTGAGATCATTCAAAACGGGAAATTTTAAGTTAGAGAAGTGGAAAACATGAAGAAATCATTGAAAGATCCATTGGAATACAATATCAATCATCTACCTTGTAAGAATATTCAGTAGGAGGTAATCAGGGAGATTTATAATTATGAACCCATTGTTTTGAATTCGTTTTTCTTTCTGTTTAAGTTTGACTTCTTGTTCTATCACATGTAACTAAACTCTTTTAGTGCCTAGGTTAGATGAACCCAAGTTTTCTGTAATAACATATCTTGATTCTTTTATTAATGTAAATTTTTGGATTCATATATTGTGATTCAATTACGTATTTAATATATGCTCTAATAGATCCAAAATATTAGGGCATAATCTAATTTCATAACATAGAGATTGAAAAATCCTCTGTATGAATAGATCTACCATAATTGGAAGGAGTTGATTGCAGCCTTAGAGATAGGATAATATAAATCCTCTATATTAGGGTCAAATGTAATAGTAGGATTCATAAAACGATAAAGCAATTTTATAAACTTTAACTTAAGTAATACGGTTGATAACCTTATGATTAGTTATTATTAGACTCAAGAGTGAGCTATTAGCATACCATAGGAATCTCCACGGGGTAATAAATCAATAAAACAATCGCATAATAAAAGATCAATCAATTAATGGTAAACACTAATTCCTAATATCGGTAAGTTTCTCAGTGATTTCTTAATTCTCTATTCTTTATTATTGCCTATTTTATTTTATTTGCTTAAGTTTTATTTTCTTTAATTAAAAATAAAAAGCAAATTGTTAGATTAGCAAATAAGACAATGGTAACTAATACTATTCATTGTCTACATGGAGTTGACCTGTACTTACCAGTACTAATTATAGCTACGCCATGCACTTGTGGTTATTTCATAATTGACACTTACAAAAAGTCAATCAAGGTCCTTCGAAAATTTCTGTAAGTGTTCCTCTCAAATTTTGGATCTTCGTCAACCAAGTAAGGTAGACTTCCTTAGGTTGTAAACTAACCCAAAAACCTATAGAAGTGATAAGAAACAAGAATTAACAAAATAATTTAACAAATTAAAAATAAAAAGCAAAAAAGAAATAAAATGAGAAATAACTACTATATTAAAAAAAAAATGGGTGTCCTTAATAGTCTAGTTCCTAACAACAGTTCCAAAAACTTGATATAGTTGATCTCTACCATATAGATCTTATAGGTAAGTACACCTATCGAATTATAGTATAGTGTTAGTGAACATCTAGTATCGATGCTATAGGGACTACATGTACTAGTAATAAACTCTAGATGATAATTTAATTAAAAATTTTACTAAAGTATAACATAAAAGATATAAAAAAAAAAGAACACAAATGACACTAAGATTAATCAATATTAAATAATTAGTACTAAGGTGATGCATCCCCTTAATATTTCTTAAGTATTGACAATTTATCATGCACTTTAATTAAAGATCATTAGAACGTGAAAATTTCCATCTTGTATTAATATCTTTCTCAAAATTATTAACAACTAATCTTTAGTTGATTAATTAAAATATATTTCTTATTAAACCCCTAAGATTACATTACTGTTTCATAAATTTCACTATTAGGTTTGGAACTAATCCAGTGGATTTAGGTTAACTTATCTATAGTTTTTCATGTAACTCCTTTTAATTATGGTAGATCTATTTATTCAAAAAGTTTTTTTGTTCTCAATCATTTCAAATCGTACATTGAAATAATATTCTAGAAATATTGTTTCAAGACTTAAAACACATAATTGAATCACAATAAATCAACAATCAAATTGTATTCAATAAATAATTAAATCATAAGGTCCATCCCAACTTAGGGTTCATCATACCTAGGCACTAAACAAACTTAGTTCAAAATCATAAAAAACAATTCCAAACCAAACTTTATAAGAATAATTAAAAAGAAGATAATCCATTCTATATCCCCTTTTCTCTAATATAATCACCTAAAACTTTGATGAAAATTTGTTCTTTCTCAGATCTTTGATGTAATCTTCCTTTTTCCACCATCCTAGAGTTTAAAAGAGTTTTAGAACTCTAACTTTTCTAACTAGCTTTGACTCCAACTTTTGATCTTTTAATTAGCCTTTATAATTGCATTTTATAATGCATAATTAGGGTTTATGTAGTGGACAGAATTAGCTACACGACTATAAGGATAACTATTTCCCTTAAAAACTCTTCAAAGTCCTATATATACATGTTCCCAAAAACTTACATAGGTAGTGGTCATCCCCTGTATATGACTTATATAGGCATGTCCACCTTCAAATGAGCGAAACAACACCTTTGAAACCAAACGTGCTCATAAGGGCTTACATGTCCCTCACATTTGTGTACATGACTTACACAGAAATGTCCTTCATGACATAAGCCTATCCCTCCAAAATAGCCCCAATTCTTCCAATTTTTGCCCCGATTTAACCAAACTTCTCCTTTCAAACCATGAAGGCAACTGAGACCTAATCACAAATTAAGAACAAATTTTGTACCAAAATAAATAAAATCTCTCAAATAATCAAGCAAAATGCACTAAACATAAGGCTAAAAACATAGTTTATTAAGCATTTGTCACGTGACATTGACTAAAACGAGAGTGTTGGAGACTACCTTGAAGCCTATTACATTGGCAATAGCAACAAATTAAAGGTGGGTGGCGATAAAGGGTGGTGGTGCCTCCATAGGTGGAGAATCTAGTGTTTAATTTTAAGGCTAGGGTTTCTAGAATGAATTATAAATACTTAAGTTTGTGTTTAAACACTAGGTTAAGTTACTTTAAAGCCATAATAAGTGTTTAGGTACAAGAATATCATATTCTAAGGGTGGAATAAGCCTATTTGGTGACATGATTAAAGTAATCCCAGAACTAGATTAGGGTTGTTTGGTCCAAATGTTGGAGCTGTCCTCCTCTTGCATGCGTGGTGGTCCTTTCGGCGTGGTGCGTGTATTCTCTGATGGAGCTGCTCCTCATTCACGCCTGCTGCTCACATTATTTTCTTTTGTTGTGCCGTCAACTGCCTTTGGCTTTTATTTCTTCTCTTCAACGTTTTCAGCTCCTCTTATCTGCATGTGTTGTTTTCGTATTCTCCTTAAATCCCCCAGCTATCTTTGACCTCCCCCTCCTATTGGTTCTTGAGAGCCTTTCTTCACACCAGCGTGATGTTTGTCTCTCCAATGTGATTTTTTTATTTTCTTCTGGTGGGTCCTTCTTTGGAGCTGTCACGTTGGAGAGTATATTTGTTTTGTTATCTAACGTGAATGCTCCTCCCCTCTTTTGTCTCTACTAGCCGCCCACTAGCAACAGCTTCTAGTGTTATGTAGCTGCTTTTATGCGTGCTTCAAGCCTCCAATTGTAGCGTTATTTTTCTTGGCTGCGTGAATATCTGTTGTAGCTAGATGAGTCTGCGTGGTATCCTGATTTGACAATTTAATTGCTCTTTTTTTCTGCCAGCGTTTTGCGTTGGACAGTTGTGGTCTTTTATAACTGCATTTCCTGCAAATTAAACATGAACAATTATAAATGCAAATTCAGGTGAACTAAGCAACTTAGCAGGAAAAGTATATATAAAACCCAATAATTAATCCAGAAATTAAGGGAAAATGACATTAATTCTAATGATAAAAATGCCTTCAACAGGGGACGGCGGTAAACTCTGTTCGGCCCTCCACTCATGACGCTCCTGTAGAAATCTCCAGTCCCAACGCCCGTCTTGGGCTCGTTGAGTGGATGGTTGTCGCCACACGTCCCCGTAACCGCCCACGTGGAAAGCACGGTGTCCCAGCCCCCAGAGGTCAGCCTCAGCCGCCCGATCGGTACGCGGCATTAAATGCTCCCTCCTCTAGCGCGGACGACGTACAAGCCTTGCCCCCCTTGGACACTGAACTGGTTCCCCCTTCTGCGTTTTCTTTTGATGTGGGCAGCAGCCATCAACCTAAACAATCGGACAGGGCCTCCCGCCGCCAGGACACCCACTCTGGCAGGACCCACTCGAGCCGGCCCACCCCTCGAATGCAGCCCAGTGCCCCACCACCTTCTGGCCCGCCCACCCTCATGGTGACTGGACCACAACTACCCTCCCCACACGATGCCAATGCTTCCCAACCCAGGCCTGCCACTCCGGGGCCCCCCCTTACTCCAACCTTGGTGTCACCAATTGCGTCCCAATTTCGGCAAGCCTTCCAGGATCTACCCTCGCCAGTGCACTCGACCGCTGTTCTCCATACTGAGCCCACCCTGGAGCCTATTCAAATCTTCCAGAGTCATGATCCCCCAAACCCCGTTCGGCCCCCGGATCCGACAGTGGGCACGGATGTAACCACGAGCTTGGCCCCTGGTGCACCATCCACCGCATTGGCCGCTTCCAACGCTGACGGTGTCGACGTGGACATGGTCCCCTGCAGCCTTGCTGCTTAGCTGCTTCTTCCCCTTCATTTGTCGTCTCTTATGTTTATGTCTCTAAATATTGTAGCTTGGAACTGCCGAGGTGTGGCCCATGCCGGTTTTGTGGCATGCGTGAAGGAACTGGTACATGCTAACAAGGTTGATATATTGATCATCGTCGAACCCCATATCTCCGACTGCTGTGCAGATAGAGTCTCTCGTCGCCTAGGTTTTCCGCATATGGCCCGTGTGGAAGCCACTGGGTTCTCCGGGGGCATCTGGTGTTTTTGGCGACCGTCGATCACTACCCTGGAAGTTCTAGTCTCGCATCAGCAATTTCTCCACTTCTTGGTGCAGGATGCATGTCATCAGGTCTGGTTCCTGACGGCAATCTACGCTAGTCCTCATCCTGCGGGACGGGCGCGCCTGTGGACTGAGCTCACTCGGCTTAACCGCCTCATCAATCTCCCTTGGCTCCTACTTGGTGATTTCAATGACTACTGTTGTCGTACGGAAAAATGTGGGGGTCACTTTGACACAGCGCGGGCTGCGCGATTTCAAGATAACTTACACGCTTGCTGTCTTATGGACCTCGGCTATCAGGGCTCCCCGTTCACGTATCACATGAAACGTCATGGAACTTTCTCTACCTTCGTTCGACTCGATAGAGCTATTTGTAATGCAGCATGGCGTCTTTTGTTCCCCGAGGCTTCGGTCCATCACCTCCCCCGCACGCACTCGGACCACAACCCACTCATGGTCCAGTGTTTTGGCTACGTCCCATCGGCCTGCTCCCGGCCCTTCCGCTTCCAAGACGCATGGACGACTCACCAGGACTTCTCCTCTGTTGTGGAGTTGGCCTGGCATCAGCCTCATCCTTCCTTGCATGCAGCGCTTGCCAGCATGACTGTCACTGCCCGACTCTTTAATCGGGAGATATTTGGCAATATCTTTCATCGTAATCGCAGAACTTTGGCCCTCCTCACCGGTGTTCAACGGTCCCTCCCGTATCATCAGGATAATTATCTCCTTGACCTCGAACAACAGCTGATATCTGACTATGCCCTCATTATCTGACAGGAGGAACTCCTCTGGTTCCAGAAGTCACGTGCTCAATGGATGCAGTTGGGTGATAAGAACACCAATTCTTTCATGCTACGACCATTGCCCGACGTAAACAGAACCGAATTGAGAGGCTCCTCTCCCCGGATGGCTCCTGGATTACGGATCCCTTTGCCCTCCAAGCCGAGGCTACCCGCTACTTTAAGAACCTCTTTTGTACACTGGAGCCTATTACCACTCCGTTTCCCCATCTCCCTGCTCAGGCCCGCATTTCGGAGGCGGATGCTCTTTCTCTCCTGCGCCCAGTGACGAATGACGAAGTCTTTGCGGCCCTCCAATCCATGAAATCCTACACCACCCCAGGACTGGACGGCTTCCCCCCAATCTTCTATAAGAAATACTGGCCTTTGGTTAGGGAGCATGTTTGCACCATGGTCACAAAGGCGTTCGCTACTGGTATATGCCCAAAGGACATCTCTGACACGTTGGTCATTCCTATCCCGAAGACCGGCCAGCCCACTTTATTGTCTCAGCTTCGACCCATCACCCTGTGTAACGTCAGCTATAAGCTTCTCACCAAGGTTCTGGTCCAAAGGCTTCGCCCTCTTATGTCTGCAATCATCCTTCCTACGCAGGGTGCATTCATCCCGGGACGCACGGCCGCCGAGCACATCATTTTGGTCAAAGAACTTCTCCACACCATTCGCTGTTCGAAACGAAGGGAGGGGCTTCTGGCCATGAAAGTGGATTTGGCTAAGGCATATGACGGGGTCGATTGGCGATTTCTGCGCCATACGCTTTTGGAGTTCGGGTTTTCGTTATTTCTTGTCTCCCTCATTATGTCCTGCGTGACTACCTCCTCTATCTCCCTCTTATGGAATGGCTCCCGCCTCCCCGCATTTGCACCGAAGCGAGGTCTCCCCCAAGGGGATCCGTTCTCTCCCTTCTTGTTTATCCTTTGCATGGAGCAGCTCTCCATGCTTATCGCCAGTCGAGTACAGGACCGCCAATGGAAAGCAGTCAGACTCTCCGCCACGGGCCCTCCCCTCTCACATCATCTGTTTGAGGACGACGTACTGCTCTTCTCTCACGGCTCGCTCTCCAACTGCAGAGTGGTTCAGTCGACCATGGCGGAGTTCTATTCTTACTCAGGCATGCAGATTAACGAAACTAAATCGCGGGTTTTCTTATCACCCCACGCAAGCCGTCTGCACAAAGAACGTTTGCGGAGCAGACTTCGCTTGACCTTCACGCCGAACTTAGGAGTTTATCTTGGCGTCCCTCTGACAGGGTCCACCCGGAAGTCGGACTTCACTCCTATTCTTGACAAGTTCACCCGTCGCCTACAAGGCTGGCGAGCGAACCTCCTCAACACTGCGGGTCGCCTCACGCTGACGAAGGTAACCTTGTCTACCCTTCCACTGTATACTATGCAGACCTGCTGGCTGCCCACTGGAGTCTGTGACATTCTTGACAAACGGTATCGTCAATTCTTGTGGCACTCTAATGGCGCGAAGGGAATCCATCTCATGAATTGGGAGACGGTTTGCAGTCACAGAGATAGGGGTGGGCTCGGCTTGCGCATGGCTTGGGACAACAACATCGCCATGCTCGACAAGCTCATCTGGGACCTCATTTAGGGACGGTGCAAACTTTGGACAGTTGTGATACGAGACAAATATTTACGTTATGCCCCTATCCTTCAGTGTTCGGCCTCCCCCAATGCCTCTCCAGGTTGGCGCGAGATCTGCAAAACTATTCCCTACCTACACGACAGATTTTGCTGGAAAGTTGGTGATGGTGCCACTATTTCGCTTTGGACAGATCGCTGGCTTGGAGTTCCCCCTCTGGATACTCTGGTTGATCGGATTGTTGATTCTAACTCCCAACTCCGAGTGGCGGACCTCATTCCTGAACAGAATCAATGGGATCTTACTCGGCTTCGTACCCCGCTGGGCTCCCATGTGCGCGACTGCATCGCGGCGATCCCCCTCTCCCGCTCCCGCATGACTCCTGACATACTGATCTGGGGCGAGACTACTTCCGGCGCATACACAGTCAAATCCGGGTATGAATACGTAACTCATCTGCCCTATCCTCCTGGGTCTCCTCACATCTGGCAACTTCGGTGGCACCGCCTCAGTACCAACTGGCTCCGACATGAGTGCGACATGGCCCCATCGCCTTTTTGCTGTCGCTGCGGATCTGCTTGGGAATCCATTACCCACGCCCTCTGCGACTGCCAATGGGCGAAACAAGTATGGTTCACCATCTTTGAGCAGCTTGACCCATCGTTCTTTCTCTCCCGTTTGGATGACTGGATTCATTCTAATGTGCTCGACCCATCCCTAGCCCCTCGCGCTGCCCTCAAATTTACCCTCGTGGCATGGATTATTTGGTGTGCTCGCAACTGGGAATCCATACAGGGTGAGCTTCTATCCACGGTCGGTCAACTACAAAGCCTGCACCAGTGCTTTCCCACTCGACTCACACCCGGCACCGAGGGCGGAACGCTGGATCTCTTGGTCCCCTCTGCCGTTAGAGTATGTCAAACTCAACGTCGATGGTAGCGCACTTGGCAATCCGGGACCTGCGGGATATGGTGGCTTGCTTCGCGATGCCCACAACACCTGGCTTGTTGGTTTTTCCAGTTTTTTAGGCCACGCCACCAATATGCTTGTTGAACTCCAAGCGATCTTTCTCGGCCTGGAGCTCGCGTGGGACCGTGGTATCCGCCATCTTTTTGTTGAATCGGACTCACTGGAAGCCATTCAACTCATCTGAGGCTCGGCTACCCCATTTCATCCTTATTCTACCGTTTTGCCGACATTCTCCTCATGCTGACTCGAGCGTGGGACTGCTCCATCACACACACCTTGCGAGAAGGCAACACTTGCGCCGATTACTTAGCGAAACATGGCTCCTCCCATCTCCAGCGCTGGAAGCTGTGGGAGACGCCGGATTCAATGCTCCAATCTCTTTTGTTGTTTGATGCGGGTCCTAGCGCACGGTTGCGCTCATAGGCTGCCTTATTTCCCTTGTCTACCAAAAAAAAGCCATGAAAGTCTGGGTCGAGAGGACTTTCTTTCAAAGATGTTGGCTACATTGTAAGCAAAAAATAGTAAATGATGGGACCTTTCCTAACATCTGGTGCCTTAACGAGGACTTTTGACTCCATGAATCACCCTTTAATGTTACAAACAAACTCTTGCACAAAAGCATGCTTATTTGATCCATGCCTGTACAACGCCTGGAACCAGTCTGTTCGGGACAATCATGCAGGTCTCAGGTCTGTCTTAATTATAGTAGCATTCTTGTGTCATTTTTTGTATGCAAGATGTTCTCATCACTACTATCTAGTCTGATTCAACTAAATTCATATTTCGGACAACAATAATAATATTAATAACAGTTTTACCAGCATGTCCCCAACTAATAGAGAGATTGTTATAAAGTGTCTAACCCTAAATATCACTTTGTATGTACCTTACTATATAGTTTCAAGTTGGATTTAGACCAAGTTGGATATGAAAATAGTCTAATGTACATGAACCATTTTGCTTATATCTTTGTAGATCCACATGAAATCCTCAAGGCGTTACTGACTTGCTGTGCTGTTAAAACTTGGAATTTTGTGTGGTTGGGGCTTATTACAATCTAGCTACAGATTGGATTTCCTGGTGAAAGCAAATAATGCAGTGATTTTATCTTTCTTTGAAATGGGATGGCCAAGTGCATTGATTATCTGAGATTAATGCACCAAATTCTTTTTTTTAATTAAAGAGAAACACAAAACACTACAGATAACAAAACTAGTCTAAGGCGTGGCTCCCCGACCTATCCTCGAAGAAGATGCGTTGGCACCCGAAAGGCACAGTAGTAAAAAAGATAACCCCTACATCAGACAGAATAGTCTGAATGGCAAGCTAGTCAGCACAAGTGTTGCTCTCTCGGTAAACATAACGATGAGCAACTGTCCAGTTCTTTGTGAAAAGTTCATGGATTACGATTGCTCATTCACAACCTTAGAAGATGAGGACTCTGGCTCCAGGTACTAATTGTACCCCTCAGATTTATGACCATAAATGTAAATAAGTAACAATCCAATGTCAGTAGGGGTGTTCAAGAAAACCCGCGAACCTATGAACCGGACCTGAACCGCATGAACCGAACCTGTAAACAAGGTTAACCAAACCTGAGTTTAGGTTCGGTTCGAACCGAA
>JAOSBK010000006.1:35165169-35179964 GCA_027568895.1 Erythroxylum shatona | reverse complement strand
CGAGCAGCGTGAATCCGATCGATCGGGCCTATCACGAGCTGCAAGAACTCTGAGTACTCTATCGACCTTTCCCCCTGTTCAGACTCGATGAGTAAGGGGACTTATGGTTGGGTCGGTCGTGCTAGGCCCAGGTCCAACCCTAGGATGATGTGCGGGCTGATCGGCCCACCCCAAGATGTTGAGTTAAAACATGACAGAACCAGTTGATGTTGAATTAAATACGTCAGGTACTTACTATATAAGTTCATTATCTCCTCACGATGCAGGTATGACTGTAAGAATTCTGATAACCTTTGTTATTAGATACAAAACCTAGCGCAGCAATCTAACTTAAGCATCGGAGGGGCAAGCCGGCGGTCAAACCTCGGTGTGCCTTTATTATTTTTGCAGATATCTCCCAGTTCAAGCTAATCAAGATCATGGATCCAAACAACGGCGTCCAGTCCCAACAGAATCAGACTGAACCAATAATAATAATCAATCAATCAATCAATCAAGCCAAGTAGGGAAAAAAAGGCTTAGGCTAAATCCCTTAAAGGTAGGTGCTATCTATTATAAGTTTAGGCCAACAATACGAGGAAAAAGTTAAACGACTTATGAGAACTACAAGGATATCTTTACGAGGGATCCTTTATTTGTATCTTAGTACGCTAAAGTTTTCTATTGCAGCCTGCAGGTCATATTCTCAGTAAGTTCCAACATTGTTACATCATTCTCGATCACCTCCTCCTAATTCTTCTTAGGCCTCCTTTTTTTTCTCTTACAATCTCTAAGTATGATCTTTTCGCATCTTCTCCCTAAAGCATTTGAGTGTTTCTTCTTAACATGTCCAAATTATCTAAGCCTTGTCTATCTTAATTTGTCAATAATATTAGCTACATTTAATTTCTTCCTTACCATTACATTCTTGACCTTATCTCTTTTAGTAAGGTTGTATATCTAACGAAACATCATCATCTCCGTCACCGTCAGCTTATGATTATGTACTTGTTTGATAGGCCAACACTTCGCCTTGTAGAGTATAACCGACCTAATCGCAAAGCAATAAAATTCCATATATGTAATATAATTGTAAATATTTTTATTTCATGTTTCATTTTTAGTTGATTGTTCGGCACAAACAATTGTTGTAAATTGTAATAGTTAGAGAATCATGAATGTTTATTATTCTTTTTATTTAATATTTTGATGTAATTATTATTTGTTATATGATGAAATTGAACATTTAAGTGCTTTGTATTGTCACTAATTTTGTATTTATGTGATGATTAAATAATTTTTTTCATTAGTTGTGATGATTATTTATATGTGAAAAGTAATATTAATAAAATAAATAAATTGTTATTTTAAATTTATATTATTATGATTTTTTAGAGAAATGGTTGATGTAAAATTATATATTATAATATATTAAAGAATTATTTTACAATTAAAAAATTGAAGAACTACTTTATATTCAAAAAATTAACCGAATCAATACCAAATATTGATCAGTACCACTGCATACCCACGCTGTTTTTGTAACATTGGTTTCAAGATGCATATAAATAATTCTTACCTTGAACTTTGTTGGTGTTTTATCCAAATTTCAGTCAAGTCGTCTCGTCTAAAGATTAGAAACTCAACTTTCCAATATTGGAACATGACACTGACAGGGGTGTCGTGAGCCACCACCTACTATCGTCCGGCACCCCTTCTGTCATCTTCATCCAACTTCCATATCCTCTGCTTCGTTTACTGATGAAACTGAATCTTCCACTCTTTCAATTCTTGAATGCTGCTTGCATTGTTATATATTTATTTTCAAGGCTAGTGAACATGCCCCCTCGGGCCTTGGCCTAACTGTAATTCCAAATTGTTAAGACTTCTATCCGATAAACCTAACCTTCTTTCGGTTTACAACGTGTAATCGTTAAGCAAGCAGAAATGGAATTATTACACCCCTCAACCTCTTATTTTATTTACTATATCAAAAGGTCTCGTCCAACACATCAGTCCCTCAAAACTAAAACTACGCTTGAATGCAACATTTTAATGCTTACCAAATTTTAAAGTGAAACTACGGATGAAGGTGTTCATTATAATTATTGTTCATATGTTTAACTGGCCAGTAAAAAGATGATTTACATGCTATATAGAAAGAACTTGAAAGGGGCATACAAGGAAAAATGCCCCTCATAACAAAAGTACGCAGACCTTGTTCTCTGTTGTTGCCCGATGAGTGGAAGGATGAAGCTCCTTTCGTTTCTCAAACAACACTGCCTCAGTGTCAGTGTCAGTGTCAATATCAGCATCAGTATCAGGATGCCCACAAGAGTGGTTTACTCCGGAAGCTTCAACCGGTTGAACAGCAGAAGGAAACTTTGATCTGGGACAACATAAAGGAAACCAAGATCCGCACCTGCTCCTTTCACAAAAGATCCCATACCCTATAGACGGAATAATGACAACTCCAATTGAGGTTAGCAGCAAGAATAAATAAAGCCTACCACTACAAAATTCCACATCTAGATTTTTACCTTCCCATTTAGTTGCAGAAGTTCACCTTCAACCCACTGTGGGTTGCGAAACCCAAGTTCTGCAATTCTTCCTTCACCTTTGTATCTTGCAACCTAGACATACAGGATTTTTACAAACCTCTGCATTTACCAAATCAATACGCCCTAGACATTTTTGTAATTTACATAAATGACTTGAATCCACATGCAACACTATTTTTATTTTAATTTAATATTCTAACAGTTATATCCTAGCAGAAAAAGCACAGGGTGGTAGAGTTAGAGATCAATATGTAAGTAAAATTACCATTCCTAATTCGTCTGGGTACATTCCAACATTCGGAATTCGACTTCCTTTCCCAATTTTGGCACGAAACGTCACCTGAATGTCCAACTGCCCATCAATTTTTGAGTGCAACTGCACGGTATAAAGAGGTTTAGAAGGATGCAAACCTGGCCAGCAGGGACATTAAGATCCCCAGTTAGTTTTACTGCCTCAACATACTCGAAGAACTCCACATCTGAAGACTTGTCTCCAAGACCATTCCAATGACCATATTTTCGCCTCAATTGCACTACTTCAATTCCATAAGGGCCAAACGCACCAACATAGAGGCCTGCACCACATTATGCCATCAAACACATAAATGGCATACACATAGAGAGACAAAAAAGGACGAGAAGGAATGAGGAATATAGGGAGATTTACCCTCAAATGGATCTAAACTGTTGTTACTTGTAGTAATTCTATTGAACGTAGTATATTCCGACAAGCTGCTTCGTCTCTGAGCCTGACTAACAGCAAGTTTAACAATTTCCCGCACATTTCTGGAAACCTAGAAAAAGAATTACAACAGGAATCAATTTCTTAGCCAGTAGAAATTTCAAGCAATTATCACATCAATCAACTTCTCGTGAAAACACTTAAATAGCAGAATGTAAGATGCTACATTAAAGTCATGGAAAGCAGGAAGACATTACTATAAAGTAAGAACATTCTGGATCCACAGAGTTCCTATACCTTAATCCTTCAACCATATAATATTTCACTTAGATTGCTAATAACTACCAATTTGAATATGACCTCTAAAGAGTTGCAATTACATGAAGAAATAGCTGTTCAAATCTTAATAATCACAAAAACATGTGGGCATGATCTTATCGTTAAAGGCCAAAGAGTAGAAAAACTTCCAGAATTGTGACTGAAAATTGAAAAACCCGCACTGGTTTTGTTTGACAAGAAATTTGGGGAATTAATTATCATAGTAAGCTAAAAGCATTCTAACCAATACAAATTCAAAGGTCGACACTGAAGCATAACGCATTCTGTCTAAAATCAACTTTCTCAATTAGTGCATCTTACCTTTGATGAAACTTTGTCTGAGCCCCAAAATGCCTTAACAACCTCAGGAGGCATAAGTTCGGAAACCCCTTTAGCAGCTATTCCTGCCATTTTCAGCTTAGCAGCTCTACTTTCTTGATTGTCATCGCCTTGGCTTCTTCCTGGAACATGTAATACAAAAGAATCTTTCTCCACATCTTTAATTTCAGCTGGAAGACGCACATAGTCTTCTTTAATAGTATTATCTTCTTTATTATGTACAACACCACCAATAAAAAGCTTCATATCTAAATCTTTTCCACTTTCAGAGGAATCACCATCGCCAGCCAGTGAAACGCCATCATTTTGAACCTCTTCCACCTTATCTTCATCTTCAGCATTCTCACTAGAAACAGACTTCTCATCATCTTCATGCATCAACTGCTTCACAGATTCACTATCCTCCATCACCTCCCCTGTGGCATTAACATTCATGACTTTTACTTTCAAACCAGGAATTTTTTCTTTAAGGAAATTGATCACACTTTTTATTCCTTCTTCAGTTGCCCCCTCAAGATGTATGCCCTTCTCCTCATTTCCATCATCTTTAACTTCATTTTCCTGAACATCTACCACAGAAGACTTTTCAACTTCAGATGGGGATTTGCCTTTAGCAGATTCAGTAGGGGAACTCATGTTGTTTGTTGAACTTCCTTTAGGTCTCTGCAGGCATACTACCTGTGCAGAAATGCAATATCATTAAACGTCACAACGCAGAAAGAACTGCTAGATGACCAATTTATACTAAAATGGATGTAACTTTAACATCATAAGATTGACAAATAGAGAAAAGCTAAACCATATTATGCTCTACCAAACCTTCAATTCATTCTTTTCCATTGTACACCACACAACAGGATGAACTACAATGAAGGAGGAGACTTTTTTCTATGCCTCCTTTATCAAACTTTTACTTTGAAATTTCACGGGATTTGAATTGTAACCGAAAGTTCAAGTTCCAACTGCACACAAAACAGGTACAGAATTTCGTATCCATTTGAAACTAACATGTTTCCACAGTCATAAATTTGGTTTCTATCGAAAATGATGAACCAAAAGAATGAAGCTAGAAATTCTCGATGGCTACAACCTAAAAGGAACAATCCTGCTTACCTGCATAACATATCTTCCATCTGCATCTTTGACAACAAAAATTTCAAATAATGGAGTGCCAGGAGATGTAGTGACCAGCTGCCTGCCACAAAGCATTTATCATGATACCTTTCAGCAGCAAAGATCAATTAAATTTAAAACAATTCAATTACCTTGGACTGTAACTCCTTCCGACAAATCTGCCAACACCTGGTGTTATATGTACCAGTTTGCCAAAGGGATCATCAGAATCACTTGAGTAACCCACCCACCAGCCTACCTGTAATTACAAACAAAGCATTTTGGTCAACTTTACAGCAGTTTAGGTGATATTATGTTAGAATGGGATCTAGTTATGGGTCTGAGATTAGGATCGCCTTTGTACTTCTTGTGTCTACCAATTTTTACCAGCTCAAAAGGGAACCGGAGGACCTTTGTTTGAGTGAAAACTCAAGATAATATATTTCTCAAAAAAATTTCTTAAAGCAGTTTGTACAACGATGGCTTAATAAGCCTTAGAGAAAAGTAACTGACTGACACAACTACTGCTAGAAAGTAGGAACTAACTTTGACTTCTTCTTCAAACAATAAACAATATATAATACTGAATAATTAATTAAAATGAATTAATTAAGCTGCTCCATCCTGATCAGTCGCTAAGCTATTTGTCTTGGCCTTGAACTTGCCATGAGTGAATCGATTGTACCTCTTGTAGAGACGTGGTCGTATAACATATTACCATACAGCAGTTTAAACTTAAAACTAGTTTACACTGAATTCATTACTATGAGAATGTTACAAAATAAGTTTGAGACTCATAATCAAATAAGGACCTTGTTTACACTGCCAATGTGAACACTCATACACAACTTGTGAAGTATAAAAGTACTTAAGAAATTGGCACTCCCACCAATACTACTTAAAAGTTAATACTTAAAAGTTAATAAGTTGGTGAATTCTAGGAGCAGCATGAATAAGTTAAGCATAACACTCAATTATTAGAAACTTATCTTTTAAGATTCAGTCCTCATCTTGTGTTATTTTGAACATCCATTAATAAAATCTTGACTAAGGATGCCAACTAATATAGTAACAAAAACCTGACTAGTAGCATGATATAAAATAGCTGGAAAAAACTGTAATATAGTTACCAAACCACTTCCAGTATATTTACACAATTTTGAAGCATCATGATATCTCTCTTCCTCTACTGCATTCTGCGGATGAAACAAAGATAATATTAGAACCAGATTTATGCATGACAGTTAATATTCAAAGAACTCCTATCGTCTCCTTTGAGAATCTGTACCATATCGTATTCTAACCTTCAGCTCAGACATTATAACAGCGACTGTATCCTTTGAGGTAGCTTCTGCAATAGCGACTTTTAGCTTTGCTGCTTCTAGGAAGTCTTCCTTCTCAATTGCATCTTCAAGTTGAAACTGCCAATAATGACATTCAGTTAGCATAGACAAATAAATAATTTAAAAGTTCTCATTTAGAATATTTGAGAAAAAATCACTCTTGTATTTGGGTGAACAGATTGCTTTTCTACATCTAATCCTATGCAACTAGGGCAAGAGATTCTTGAATCTTAGGTTACGTTCAACGAGAATGTACCCTTCTTAACTTTGAAGATAGGCTTTACTCAATTTTCAAAAATTAAATGGTAAAATCACAGAGAGAGAGAGAGAGAGAGAGAAAGCTCCAAACACGAGGGAAATAATTCCAATTCCAATCCTTTGTTGAGATCAAAAGGCTCAACAACATAAATTTTGAAAAATTTTTAAACCATCTATTCCAATTATGAAATAACAGGCAGCCAATGCCAAATGTATGATATGATGTCATTGCTAATGGCAGACAAACAACACCCTTTACCAAGGGCAGCCATACCTTGGTTTTCAAACAAAGATTTCAAAGTGCATCCTAGCCAATCCGAATAAAATCAGGGACTTAGTTGAATCAACAAATTGAAAGGAAACATTTTGGGAGGCACACAATAACTATAGTAAAATCAACAATTATCTCATAGTCGTATTCAGAAGACAACTGCCATTGGTTGGCGTCACTTTTAGACTGTTCTGCAATATTGGTAAGGGAAATTCAACCCCCAAGAGGGGAACAGAACTGCTAAAACACCCTAAAACCAAACTAAAGAAGTCAGAGGGCATAGAACGGGATAACTATTACATATAGTCTTCTACAATATGACTTAGCAATTTAGTCAATAAGACAGCAGTTAAGGTAAATTAAGCTCTTTCAAAAGAAGAACACAGTGAATACAAATATAATATAAGATATGTATTAAGCACCAAGAAAAAAAGGAAAATAGGTATTAGGCAAGCAGTCAACCTCTACAAGAAAATCCTAACGAACCCACAACCCAACCCAGAAAACAACAGACACCCAAAAGGGCAATTTAAAAGAAAAACAAAAAAAGGGGGTACCCTTAGAACAGAGGCAAAGCTCTCAACTTGCGCAATCTCAGAAAAATGGCGAGTCCATTTATTCCAATCCCACTCCAAAGAAGAACAAGCAGTGCCACTATTATCGCTATTATCGTTACTGCAACGACAGAAACACAACTCTGAGCTCTTTCGGATTCTATTACAATTGGAAGACAACGAAATCTTCGAACTTGTTCTTTTGTGAAGAACACCGCAACCCCAGTTGAAAATAAAGCTGAAATTGGTAGATTTCTTGGCTGAGAAATCTATACAACAGAAGGGTCTCAATTGGGGAACTGTTGTTGTTGATGCTTGCCCCAATCCCCATACATTTCCCACCACCATCTCTTCCTCTGCTGAGTTCTTATCTCTCTCACAAAGTCTGTGTCACCTTTTTGTTATTCAGAAACAAAGTCTGTTATTCTTAGTGCGGGTTTTGTGTGTTTGTTTTGGTTTGGTCTTCGAGAATGGAGTTGTGAGTTGCGACGACAGGCCCAGAGGAACTCAACAAGATAAGCTTGCAATTATATATTTGAACTAACATATAGAGATAATATTTTTAAAAAATGATAGGGGCCCACAGCCACTTATCGTCAACCAAGGGAAGAAACATTTGGATTCAGCTATAACAGACATGTGTTCTGGAAATTGACCGCAAGTCGTCAGTTCACTTTCAAGATAAGTAACTTGACATTCAACGTAACCTTAAAGCGACAGTCTCAAAAGTAACACAAAAAGAAAATTAGTGGGAGCAAAGGAGAAGAAGGTGCATAATTTTCCATTTAAAATATTTTAGTTTATCTTAGAAGAATACGCTGCACGATTTGCATGAACGGAAATAGATGGGATAAGCAAGGACTTGTTCTTTCACTGTTCTGTTCTGGTTTCCAAATTTCAATACTCGTTACCCTTTATACCTCAAATTCCGGACTTCAAAACATAATAAAAAGAACATTCTGTTAATAAAAAGATAAGCAGCTTTACCAAATCACATAAATAGACTCAAGCCTCTTAAGCAGACTCTGCCCTAGTGTAAAAGAGTCCACACGTAACCGCACAATTTCCTGTTTTCGAGCTTTCATTTTAACCCGTGTTATTCAGCTTTCATTGATGTACAAACTGCTAAATCAGAGAGCCCATGCCAGCCCCCCAAAGTAATGACAACTACTGACCAATAAACAACGATTCTCAGATCCAAAGAGGGATTCCTCCAGTAAATGCAAATCATTTAACTGAGAATCAAAATGTTCCAAGAAGTGAGAAAGAGATGCAGTTCTCCCTAGTGCAAATTCCTCCAACGAATACATTCATTTTTGACTCATTTCTCTAGCAACACTAATTGATGTTTCAAAATTCCAAGTTTCCTTTTTCTTATGACAGTGTGAATTGGCACAAGTTCACCATTGGTATAGATCCTTACACCTTTTATCAAGGGAGAAGGGATCATTTGTTAATTTCCATGTCCACCATGCACCATCCGCTAAATACTCGGACCTTAGGTTGACAACTTCTGCAGCCATCAAGGCGCAGCCTAAGCAAATGTCACCACTCATATTTTGGCTGAAGGTGAGAAACAAGTCCTAGATAATGCGAGTATCCAAGAGACTAGTGTTGTGGCAAGGTCAAATGGCTGATAAGTATGCAATGAGCTGAAGGAACCGGATCTAAACCAGTCAATTCTCTATTTGACACAACTGCAACTCCATTTTCAGCACTTTCTAAATCCATGTTTGCATCAATTGGAGACCCAGCATTCCCTGTATGGACTAGGCGAAGCAGCCCATGTAATCTCAACAAATATCTCTGACTGGGAGGTTCAGTCCTTACATAGCGAGTAGTCGTAACAACTGTTGCAGAAGATCGTTCAGAATCAGCACGAATATTGGATAAAGCACTAAGATCAAGGTCAGGAAAAACTGAGCATCGGCAGCGTGGACATTTCACGTTCAGTCTAAGCCATTCATCAATGCACTCAACATGGAAGTTATGTGCACAAGGGAGGCCTCGAACCTGCATGATTACCGATAACAAACTTAAATGACATCACAAAACAAAATAAAAATTCTTGCACTTTTAGATGAAGGTAAGTGCACCCACTGACACTTTTCTCTATTTCATTTAATCCAAGACAGGCAACTGCATCACCAAGAGAGCTCTAAAACTCTACTCAACTGTCCAAATCGCATGAAGGATTTTTAACAATTTTCTCAATTCATATTGCATCCAGCTTTAGGTGGGCCCAAACAACACAAAAAGTGATAACTAATACGCATGACAAAAAGTTCTAATTTAGAGAATTACAGAATCTAGAAGGAAAAAAGATGAATGAGAAAAGGAAATTCACCTCATTCCCCACGTGAAACTCTTCCAGGCAGATAGGGCATTCACTGCAATCGGTTGGAACAGCCTTTAACCTAAACTTGGGAAGTTCCTGAATGAGTGCCTCAACAGCTTCTCTCTGAGAATACACAAGGGAGGCCATCTGAAAATTTGGCACTAAAACTAGAAAATGAAGGGAAGTACTTCCAATATAGAAAATTACAAGGACTCTCTCTCTCCCCCCTCTTCTTCACTCATGCTTTAGTGTTTTACCTGTGCAGGAGTCAAATAAAGTCCAGGATGGTATGCAGTTAGATCCTGGCCCATGCCTCTCATTTCTTGGCGTGCAGCTTCAAATGCCCAATCTGGTACCTGGACCATATCGACCAGGACCTGATTTATATTCAACAGAAAAATATCAATTCAGACCTTCAAAGAGAAATGATAAATTTCAATACTTAAGATGCATGAAGAGCTACCCCATATTCTGAAACAGGAATTCCCTGCTGAGCACGTAATAGGTGAGCCTGTCTTCGAGTAAGCCACTGAAAGATTTGATATTAAAGGCATCAACAAGTAGAATAAATGAAATGTAAGTAACATCAGCAATGGCATTAAATATTTGGGCTCAATAAATAAATGCAACATAAAAATGAAAATGATAGCTTCACTACTCAAATATATTTGAGCTAAAGAAAGTAATCACACAAGGACAAGAAATTCACTAACCTTTCCAACAGACATGCAAGCAATACAGAGCAGTCCACAGTAGCTAAAAAGTAACCAAATTAGAAAACCCCATTTCTGACCTTCTTCTGGCAACTGCAAGAGAGAAAATAAATCACTTTCATAATTGGAGTTGCCTGAATACTAGGAACAAGAGGGAAAGTCAAAACATTAGGGACTTACACAGTTTCTTGCACTTGTAAACCAGAGTGAACCAATAATGGTCCATGCCCAGAGAAACGGATAGAGTAACATGGACAGTATAGAAAGAACTACTACTCTTCCGCAAAAACGGGCATATCTTTGCTGCCAGCCAAAATCCCTGAAGTGTGTAAAAGAGGTAAACAAATGCAAGAAGGACTTGTTTATCAATTATGATCTGCGAATACTCTATCAAACAGAATCTATATCAGTATGCAGACATAACATCAAATAGGATGTAAATTGATTTAAAGATTTCAAGAAACTAAAGATCCAACTACACAGATGAAAGACTTACAAACCCATTCCAGCGGCGAGTCCATTATCTATGAACATCAACAGGCGAAATACAAACACTGTAGTGTAATCAACCTACATCAACGCAAAAGTTTCCAGATCATTAAATCCAAATTGCATATACTCACTAATCTATAACAGTTACAAAAAGCTCAAATACAATACACAGAAAGAGACCAACTAACCACGATCCATATGTGCAATGGGTATGTACAAAGATGGTAACGCTTCCAACTGATAGCAACAATGATTCTGCAACCAAAATTGTTAAAGAAATGACCAAAGAAGCCGTAACTCTATCGATTAACAAGATGCTACTCAACTAAAATGAGGAACACTAAGGACTAGTCCAAACTCTATAAAAGAGGAACAAAATGAACCGAACGCAGAAAAAAAAGTGAACTTTAGGCAAAATTTCCCAAAGAGAAAGGATACACGCTTGTTGCCAGCATGGACAAAAAGAAACCATCGTACCTGCAGAGAATCCAATTCTCAAAATCATAAAGAAAACATAAAATCCCACACAAGAACCACCAATAAACTCTCATAGAGAACACTTCATGTAGATAGATTCGCATATATGTATAGAAAGCGGGAAAATATTAGAACTTACCACTTGAAATCGACGCCTCTAATCGCCATAAATCCAAAACCCCAAGAACAGTCACTAAAACTTCATTTCGCTACTAGAAACGCTCCAAATCTGAAGGCCCCAAAATATACAATCATTCATAAAGAGCTTCTCTACTTCAGAGATAGAAGTTGTGAAGCGAAGCAGAGAAAATGCTCCAAGGAGACGGAAGATTGATGGGAGTTTGCGACGTTAATGACGGCGTTAAGTGAGGTTGGGAAAAAGAAACAGTTACGTGTGGGTGTTGCTTGCATTGTAAAGGTCCCTACATTCGGGCTTCAAATCCTCTGGTCCATTTTTTGTGGACCAACTCTGGTCCATAAAATCTGGACCATTTATTTAAATAAATGGTTCAGATTTTGTGGACCAAAGGATCTGGTCCCCTACATTCGATGATGGATGAAATCATAACTTTAAGTACGGAATCAAGTAGATGCCACGTGGTTTTCTTTGCTGACGTGTTCAAATTAGGCACACTAGCGCGTCTGCCACTTTAATTTTATCTTATCCCATGATCCTTTTCTTATTACTAATGCTTTTCTTATGCTTTTTGTTACAAATTTGAGTTAATGCTCTGGGACAGGTACGGCAGGCTTACCTGAAACATATTGATAGGGTCATTGACTAGGCTACGAGTATAATTTTTTAGCCCGATCAGGTCATGAGTCAAGCTCGGCCAGAATTATTTAGGCCCAAGTAGCCTGTGATCTAATTTAGAGAAGCAAAACGATGTTATTTTGTTAAAAATAATTGTAATTCAACCTAAAACAACAAACGAAGTTGTTTTGTTAAAACTGATGTTATTTTTTGAATTTTTAAAAAAAAAAAGAAATCGGGTTTGGTCAACCCAACCTGCCTTCAATCTAGTTGAGTTACAAGTCGGGTTTAGCTGGACTCATTGTCATCCCTATTCATAACAAATAAAATTCCGAGTATCATGATATTAATTTTAGTTATCATATAGTATAGTATTAATACTAAATATCATTTTAGATAAATTTTTAAAATTATAAAGTACTCTTAATTTTATATAACTAAAATTTGTTTTTATTATTAATGTTAACATTCAATAATTATTATTTAATTACTAAAGATTATTTTCAGTCCTATTTTTCTTTCCAAAGTATATTATCATTTCTTATTTTTATTACAATATAGTCTTTTGTTAACTTGATAAAGAATATAAACTTCAAGAATCAAAACGGCAACTCACATGTAATGTCCATCAATAATAGTAACTGAAGATTTTCTTGTTTACATGCCTTATTATTATTATAAAAAAGATAAAACAATATTTCTATGATGATATAATTAAACAGGTTTGTCCATAATAATCACTAGACAATATAGTACAATGAATTATATAAACTGAGTCCATCAACAATTTAAAAGCAATTTGTAGTACTAATCAATATAAGTGATAATAATCTATTGGTTGGCAATAAATAATAGTAATTAACATAAAACAATTTGTTAAGTTAACACGTAAAACAAATCTCATTAACAAGACTAAAATTAATCAAACTATAAGATCTGAACTAAATATCCAATTTTCTAAAGTAACTAATTAAAAAATATAGGTTTACTCAACTAATGAATCAAATTTATACTTTCAAACAAATAGTATGGGATATCCTAAGCATCATATAATAAAAGAAATATGATAGTAAGAGTTAATGCCATAAATCCAATAAAGTGAAAGAGAAACTTAGAAAACAATATTTACAATTATTAATTTCAAATTTATATTACATATTTAAAATTTATCATAAACATAAACCAAAAATTAAGAGAAAAAAATGAAAAACCTAAAATTTCTTTCCACTCAAACTTTCAATTAGTACAAAGTTCTTATCATTAAAGAGAGTCTCGTTATCATCATCATTCAAGTTCAATACACCAAATAATATGTTAATAGGAACACCACCTTTAACCTTATCAGTATTATCCTATCCACTGCAAAGAACTTCCACTATCAATTTTATAGCACAATCTTTCCCTTTTATTTCATTCTCATTTTGATAATCTTTAAGTAAACTTTTCGATTTCCATTTCACGTCATGACTAACTTTCTTACAAGTATCAATATTAAGTTTGATCGCAATTAAATATTTCTTTAACCCAGTAATTCCTCAACCTTTCAAATATTTGTTACAATAGAAACAAATATTATAGATCTTCATGCTAGGAACGAAACTCCCTGAGCCCAAATTGGATCATCAAATCTTCTTGTAGAGATTGAATTATCAGAAGCACTTAAATTTTGTTACATTTATTTATAAAAATTAATAAATTCATAAATCAAAATTAAATTAATAACTTCATATCAAAGTAAAGTGTTCTCTAGCATGGTTTCATTTTCAACTACAATATTCCTGATGCCAGTAAACTTACTACTTACAAATATGAAATAATTATTAAGCTAAAACTAAATATGCTTTTACTCTAATTTAAAATATACGAACTCTAAATTTTTAGTTTTTACTAAGCATTTTTCTTTGAGCAATGTTCTTATCAATATATGCTTAACTTTTGAGAAAAATAAGATTATGTAATAACTTAAATAACTAACTTTAATCCTATTGGATCATTTATACAAATAAATAACAGTTGATTAGATTTTGTAATTGATTGTTTACATAAACAAATAACAATAGAAATAATAAATGATTGTTCATATTTCATAAGTAGTGTTATTAATTAGATTTTGGCCCAATCTAATCCTATAAGATCTTTTGCACAGATAAATAATTTGACCAAATAGGTTATGCCCTATTCTTCTTTTAAGATCTTTTAGTGCCCTTGTGAAGTTATAAGTGAGACAAAAATGAAGCATTCATTTCATCAAATAAGTCAAAAAAGTTAAACCATAATAACTTGGAAAAACATTAAATCCAAAAACTTGGAGAAACAACCAAAAACAGTCAACAAAAATGAAGCAAGAAATAACTAGCAACCTAGAGGTAAAGAGAGGAGCTATGAGTGGCAGTGAGATGATGCCCAAGCTGTCAGTGAAGAGTGGCAGTAGGGACTAATGATCATCTTCATCAACAACAACACCCAGTTGAAATCCTACTAAGGCGTAAGATCTGAAGAGATCTAATAGTGCACAACCTTACCCCTGTGTTGGACCCCGATTTTTGAGTGAAAATAAGAAATATTCAAAAGTAAATGTGTTGATTGAAATAGAGTTGAAAAAC
>JAOSBK010000006.1:35143403-35154077 GCA_027568895.1 Erythroxylum shatona | reverse complement strand
ATATAAATCCTTTTAATTATCAAGAGGAAAATGTTTTAGAATTTTAAAGAAAACCTAGTAATCTCCAAACAAACTTAAGGGAACAATTGAAATTCCTTCAAATCAATTTTTTATCAAACACTTGGCATGCAGTGGAAGATTCATCCCTCATTCAAAACAAATAACCAATTTTTTCCATCATTCTCCAACCAATTCAATAACCATCAATAAGATTTGATAAATTAACAACCAAAACCACAACCAAACTCCATTTCAACCAAAAAATTCAACCCAACATTCACACATCATCGGAGAAAGGAAAGGGCGGAGAAGAGGACACTACCTTCAGTTTGAAGCGACGAAGAAGACGACGCCAGAGATGCAACACCTCGATGGCAACAACGCACCTCCAGAAGACGACAATGGCTGACGGAGGTGGCGGATGGAGGAGGAAGACGCGAGTGTGGGCGCGGGCTGGGGCTGGGGCTGGGGCTGGGGGGAGTGACTTCTAGTGGTTTAAACGATAACCAAAATGATGTCATTTTAGTTTAAAACCAAACGACGTCGTTTTTAGTTAAAGTTTTAAACGTTTAAAACTTTGAAAAAATGACGTCGTATGGTTTCAAACCTATACGACGTCGTTTTCGTAACCATTTAAACGTTAATTACTTTAACAAAACAATGTCATATGGTTTAAAACAAAACAACGTCATTTTGGTTATTATTTAAACGTTTAAAACTTTAACAAAATGACATCATATAGTTTCAAACCAAAACAACGTCGTTTTATTCAAGTTTTAAACTTTTAAAACTTTAACAAAACCATGTCGTATGGTTTAACTAATCATTTAAATGTTAAAACTTAAACAAAACATCATCTTATACGACATCATTTTGGTTATCATTTAAATGGTCAAACCCTTCAGCCAGAACAACGTCGTTTTGTTAGAGTTAAAAGACGATGACTAATTTGAAATTTTTCGACCGATGTACCGATGGAATTTTCGGTTGGTAAACTTTTTCGTCCTATTTTAGCGACAAAAATTTATATCGTCGCCAAAGTTATATTTCTAAACAACATTACCAACATCTATACTATTTTCGTCGATAGTGCCTACGTTTTTCGTTCCGTCAGTAATATTCTGTTGCTATTTTTGAGTTCTCTTGTAGTGCTATTGTATCAAATAAATCATAATTTTCTAGTAACATTTTAATATAATAACCATTAACTTAATTCTTTCGAACTAGAATTCGAGTTAAAAAGAGTATTCTAATTTGATCACATAGCATCAAGGATCCTCGTATAATATAAATTAAAAGAATCCCTTGTATCATCCTTATTGATCAATTATACACGTGGTATGATCTACTTGTTATTATTACATTATTGACTCTCTTTTTATCATATTGTCTTATCTTATAATACAACATAGATGATAATGCACGAACATTAAATATCTAACTTGGGTTTACTTATTTACTTAATCAATTCATTTTTAAAACTTGAATATGATATGTTAAGAAAAATTGAGTACACGCATCATCTCTTCAAGTTATGTCATACTACTAACCTTTTTTATCCTTTAATATACTTTACATCAATATTAATATTTTCATCCTTGAGCTCTTGTTTATCATTAAGATAAATTATTTAAAACTTGCCTCACTTTCATTTGTATAAAGTAACAAAGGTGATTACCTATGTAGGAAGATTTCTTGTATCTATCTAACAAATTCTTTTATCTAGAATCGATTGTTCAATACACATTCCAAAAATCATTCTATAAATGAACACCTAACAAAAAGTCAAGTAGTCACATATTTAAATCCTATGTAATCCTCATTGATAACAAGCATTGTGAATGTTCACATGGGGAAAATGACACAAAATTAAAATTTAATCCTATATAAAATTGATGAACTAACATGCATAGAAAATACATATCTAGGAATTGGCTTGATTATCAAATTTACAATCAATTATCTTGTAGTGATATACTCCATATTCATTTCTATTTGAACTACTATGTCCTTGATATAATTATTCTTGATATGTATGTGTCTTGTTTTATGTTCACTTTTGTGGCTCATATTATTACTTTTTGATACTCTTATTTATATACAATATAGTGTAACTATTGATTGTAATAAAACAAGAATTTTCTTTATCTCTTCCTCTTCTTATGGCATATGAGGATATTGTCTATTTCTTAGGCCCTTAATTTTAATAATATACATAATAAAAATTATTTACAATAGTACATATAAAATCGTTCAAGTATTTATATATAACTTGTAAAAGCGACAATGATTTTCTTGAATAATTTTTGGTGATTTTAACCTAAAAAATGTATGCAACTTGATTTTTGTTCTTCATCTTAAATGTGACTGATAACTAATTTATTTATTTACTTCATAAACTAATTACTACTAGTAATTATCAAAAAAGCATCCACATATAACGATAAAATTTCACGTTTATTATTGAATCTTTCAAAATATACTTAGTAGTCTTTGTCAATCCTACTAAAATCATATGTTATGTTCTTCATCTTAAATAAGATTGCAATATGAAATATAATATACCATAGCCTTCAAGACTACTTAACAGTATATATTGATTTTAACAATCTAAATCAATCCCTTCCCGTTGTGTATCCTTTTGTCACTAGATGTGATTTGTATCTTTTACATCTTCCATAAGTCTTTTGCTTAATATTTTAAGAACTCATTTATTCTAGATGACATTATGTCCTATAGGAAGATTAAGCAAGCATCAGATTACGTCCTTTAGGAGGATTAACGAAGTCTGAAACTTAGATTGAGCTTGTAAATTTTAATTCTTCTTTTATGATTATAACTTATTCATCCTTGGCAAAACTATAGTCTTTTTCATACTTTTCAACTCAATATTTTCTTTTGGAGCTATCATAAAGGTTTTCCCTTCAACATCAAAAGATCATTTAGTAATTAACCCACTCATATTTTGGGCACAATTATATATTTCAAGGAGAATATCTCTTTACTTTCGTATTGCTCACACTTGAATCAGATAATGCTACAGAATTCCTACCTGGATGTAATTGTCATTAGTCAAAAACTGATTTATTGTCTCCTAAATTACTCTCACTTAGATGCATTTCTTCTAATTAATCTAACCTATTATTTTAGTTGAATCCGTCATCTTATATAAGAATAAGTTTTGTCCTAAATTTTCTTGTTTTAGAATATTATTTTTAAAAATGTGATATTTTGTTACTCAAATTAAGTTACTCCTTTATTATCTCATTCATCTTTAATCATACATTTTGGAATGTTCGAGATATCTTTTAGAGATACTCTTTTTCTTTCTATGAGCTATTTTTTTTTTACTTATGTGATGGATTGTGAATATAAGTATCATATCTCGAATAATGTGTAAATTAGGTCTCTTATCTATCCAAAACTCATATAGTGTTTTAGTAACTAATTTAATAGATACATGGTTAAGTACATATTTGATCATCGATAATGCATCATCTTAATCAATGATAGGTAAACTTTTTTACATTAATATTCATACCTAACTATTCCAAGAATAATTTTTTTCCTCTTCTCTACAAGACCATTTTATTGATGAGTTTGTAGAATAGTCAATTGTCTATCTATTCTTTTTTTTTTTATCACTTGACATCTTAAATTGATCGAATAGATACTTTTATCCTCTATTAGGTTTTAAAGCCTTTATCTTCTAATTTAACCAATTATCAACTAAAGTTATACATTGTTGAAAATAATATAATGCTATGAATTTATGAAAAATCAAATACATATAACTATGCCAAGTATAATTATTGATAAAGGCGATAAAGTAAGTACCTTCGTATCTTACTCTCACATTCATTTGGCCACATATATTTTAATAAATTAATTGCAATTAATTAAAAGCTCTTTGTTTTATACTAAATAGTTATTGTACCATTTCATCAAATAGATATTCTTCTAAAGTAGATAATTTTACTTTATAGGTCTTACAAAAAAAAATCATATTTTACTAATTAATTTATTTGACCTTGTCTAATACAATCAAGTCTAGTATATCACAAACCAGTATCTATATTACAATTATTAGAATATGTAATTAAATAAAGACTAACTTCACTTGGTTTAGTATATCACAAACCAGTATCTATATTACAATTATTAGAACATGTAATTAAATAAAGACTAACTTCACTTGTTTAATAAACATCTATTACCATAAAACTATGACGATAATAATCAATTTCTAGAAAATTATCCTTTCCCCCACTATGGAAATTAATATTAAATCTAAGACTAATTAGAAGCATGACAGAAGTAGATTCTATTGACTATTAGAAACAAATAGTAAATCATTTGAAATAAGGTCTGACCATCACTAATGGCTAATTTGTAGGTAAATATCCTTTAGAACTCAAATATGGAGAATTTTCTACATCTTGCCCCATTATTCTATGTGAAACTTGTCCAAACTCTATAAAGGGTTCTCTTTCCTTCATTACATGGGGTGTGACAACTAACTTCCATATTCTATTTTAAATATCCTTAGTCATTTTTAGGATTCTAAGAATTGTTGAAGTCTTTCTTTCCACTTTTTATGTAGATTAACTATTAGTGCTTTCTCTTCGTACAACTCTTTATAAGCGTAACTTAGGTATATACGTACTTTAGTATGTGGTTCGGAAGCCTTAAGACATTTATAGTACCTTAAAACATCCTCCATCATTTTAATATTCTTATTATGAATTACAGGCATTTTCATATGCCTCCAACTCTGAGGTAAATATTCTATGCCAGCTTACACTTGTTGCTCATCTTGACAAGATATGACCAATATCACTTAGTTTGTTAATCATGTTAGACATTAACCTCAAATACTACTACATGGAATGATTTGTCTTCTTCTTTTTCTTTCTTTCTTTATTTATTTAGATACCAAACTTAACATTAGGCTATCACAATTTGGTCATGAGGTGCTCCTAAAAGTATGATGTCGGTGTGGACCATATGTCCTTGGTATTGTTATATCTCTTGAACTTTTACATAACGTTGTCATTTATGCTACGCGAGCTAGGTAGTTTTTCTTTTCCCAACCGTTATAGTTTTTCCTACGTGAGGCTATAGCCTCCTTCTTAACAACTTCTATGATTTCATCGGTCAAGAGTCTGCTACTCTTCTAGTTATGTAACAATATTCTTGGATATATTAATCATTTTCCACAAACACTTACGGCTTATTTGTTTTAACTTTAGTTCTTAGTTCTTAGTTTTTAATTTTTATTTACAGATTCCGTAAAAAAATTGTATGAGTTTTGATTTTAATTTCTTCTAGATCATAACTTATGAAAACTATATAAAAATAGTTTTTATTTTTATTTTTCATTTTATATTATGATTTACTATCAACTAATATATATTATTTAGGTATTTAATATTAATTTTTAATAAAATTATAAATACTTTTAATTATTAAATTATTTATTTTAATAAAATATAATAATTTTTACCTATAATAATAATGATGTTATACAATATATTAAAATAAATTAATTTATCTTCAAATTTTATTTAATATGTAATTATTATCAATAATAAAGTATAATTATATTAACATTAATAATAAAAAATTTTATCTAAAAATAAAAATAAAGATTACAATAGAAAAATAAAAGTAAAATCAAACGGTCCTAAATGTCTAATAAGTTATTTATATGTTTCTAGCTATATGATGGTTAAAATTTGTGTCACATATTAAATTATAATACTTTTGAAAATTTTTAAGAATTTTTGCATTAAATTTGGAAAGACTCAGTTGATTATTTTAGCGACTAGTTAGTAACCCTATTGCTTTTTCTAAATTTTTATTTTAAATTTCTCTTTTTCGTCCATTGTGTATATCTTAGCGACAATACTATGATCAGGTGATTGTTTCCATTTTATTTTTAGTTTTTAGTCTTTTAAATTTAGTAAAAAATGTTTGTTTGAATTTTTAGTTTTGGTTTCTTCCAGTTTTTAAAAGTTATGAAAATCATAAAAAGTAGTTTTTATTTTCTGTTTCTGTTTTTTCATAATCTGATTTACTATCATTTAAATATATATTATTTAATTTTAAAATTTAAATTTTAATAAAAATTATAAATAGTTTAATTCAAAATTATATATTTAATAAATTAAAATTAATTATCAATAAAATATTAATAATTTAATTTTTATAATTAAATTGTATGTAATTAAATTTTAATAATTATTAATAAATATAATTAAATTTAAAATATATAAATATTCAAATAAAATTTGATTTATAATTAAAATATATTTCAAATAAATATTAATTTTTAAATAAAATTGTAATTTTTAAATTGTAAAATAACATAATATTAAAATAAATATGATATAAGATGTTAAATAAATTCATTTAATTAAAAATAATTTATTTTTAAGTTTTATCTAATATGTAATTATTATTAGTGATAAAAATGTAACTACATTAACGTTAACAATCAAACATGTTTTTGTTTTTATTTGAAAGAAAAGCTGAAACAAAAAATTGAAATGAAAATGAAAATAAAAACTAAAAACTACAACAGAAAAGCAGAAGTAGAACCAAACGGCCCATAAGAAAATTAGTTAGGAATGCGAGGATAAATAGTAATAAATCAAATAATCATCTACATGATCTTGTTTCTATTATCAAAAGTCTAGTCATTACATTATACTAATCAATGCACTCAATTATAATCTCACATGGTTCTTAATAGACTTAAGATAAATGCAAATAAACACAAATTATTGAAAGCTATAAATTTATATATATTAAAATCATATATAAGACAAATATCTATCCAATTTGGATACCCCACTTAAAAATTAGACTTTATATAGATGTATTAAATGAAGTGGTGATAAAAGCATATAATCAATAAAATTATCATAAGTAAAAACGTCATTATAACACCCATAATTGTGAGTTTGAAAGTATTAACCATCTACAAAATAAGTGTGTGGATGAACGTTTGAATCCTAAAAAGGATTTCGTCCTTCAAATTTTTAGTAAAAGATGTTGTTTTTAATATGGTGTATGCTTATATACTACAACTAGGGTTGGAAGAACAACTTAAGCATCAATTCTAGGAAGAGCTAGATGAGGTGATTCAGTAGATTCCCCCTAACAAGAAACTTATTATATGAGGAGACTTTAATACCCATATGGAGGCGATCTCATATGAGTATTCTTGCGACAATGGGGGGTTTTCAAATAGAGAGATAGGAATAAAAGTGGGACTACTTTGTTGAACTTTTTAGTAGCATTTGATTTGGTGGTAACCAATTTGTTCTTTAACAAAAAAAAGGAACACCTGTGACTTTTAGTAGTAGAACCAAAAAATTCAGATAGTGTTCCTATTAATCCGAAGTGATTGACCCAATTGCAAAGATTGTAAGGAGACACTTAATATATGCTTGTCAACTCATTATAGATTGTTGGTCATAGATTTTATAATTAAAGGGTTAGGGAAAGCAAAGAAGTTCTCAGAAGTAAAATAGAGTTAGATGGTAAAATCTAAGATGGGACAATGTAGAATGACTTAGGGTTAAAGTAATGTCTAAAAAAGCATAGAGACTAGAAGGAGATGCTATCCAGATATGGAAGGGAGTAAAAAATCTTTTAAGGAATACAACAAAGGAGATTGTGAGAGTTTCTAAAGGGCCTAGGGTAGTGAGAAGAAGTCTTAATGGTGGAATGAGACATCTAAGACAAGGTGAAGATTAAGAAGACTACCTATAAAGATTTGTTAGATAGCAACATAGATAAAAGGAATGTAACTGATAAAGAGAATTATAAGCTAGAAAAGAAATAGGCAAAGAAAACATATGTAGAAGCTACAAGTAAAGCCTATGATAACTTATACAATGATTAGAAATGATGAATAGATAAAAGGATATTTTTAAATTGGAAAAAGCGAGGAAATACAAAGAGAGAGGCTTGTATAAAGTTTATTGTATAAAGGATGATGTAGGACGGGTGTCTTATGGATGAAAATAACATTAAGAGAAGATGGTAAAGCTACTTGTATAGGCTTTTTAATTAATGCATAGATAACAACATTTCCTTGGGTGATCTTAGCACTTCTGAGCAATATTATAGCTTCACTTATTGCTAATGTATCACGAGAGAAGAAATTAGAGGAGCTTTAAAGAAGATGAAGAGGGGAACAATAATAAGACCTAATGAGTTAATTGTAGAGGTATGGGAGAGCCTAGGAGAAGAGGGTCTTACTTAGTTATCCAAACCTTTTAATGTGATCCACCAGTTTGTCAAAATGTTAAATGAGTAAAGAATTAGTGTATTAATCCTTCTCTACTAGAATAAATGAGACATCTAAACTTGTAACAAATATAGAGGTATCAAACTACTTAGTCATATTATGAAGTTATTGGAGAGGGTGATTGATAAGAGAGAGAAAAAATGGTGCACTTATATTAAAGAATCAATTTGGTTTCATGATAGTGACGTCTATTATAGAAGTCATACATCTATTTAGATAATTAATGGAATATTATAAGGGATAAATAAAGGGACCTACACATAGTTATTATTGATTTAGAGATGGCTTATAATAAGGTACCTATAGAAGTCATAAGGAGGTGTTTAGAAGCTAAGGAAGTTCCTATTACTTATATACAAGTTATAAGGGATATGTATGAAGTTTTTAAGACTATATTAAAGATGACAGGAGGAGAGACAGAATTTTTTTTACCAATATCAAGATAAACCAAGGATTCTTGTCAAACCCCTTCCTGTTTGCGGTAATTATATATGAGATTATTAAGATTATCTAAGGGGATATGCCATGGTGCATGTTGTTTGATTATAGCATTGTTTTAGTAGATGAAATAAAAAAAGATGTTAATGTTAAGTTAAAACTTTGGAGAGATATAGCAGAGTTAAAGGGATCTAAATGAAGCAAAACTAAGACTGAATACTTATAGTGTAACTTTTTAGGTCATAAGGTTGCATATGATGTGGAAATCAAGATTGGAACATAAACTATACCACCCTTACGTCCATCATCCAAAGCATTGATGACACAATTTATCATATCAAATCAGGATGGCTTAAATAGAGGGTTGCCTCATAAGTTTAATGTGACAAAAAGCTACCACTCAAACTGAAAGGTAAATTCCAAAGTTCAACAATTAGGCCAATCATACCTTATGGAATGGAGTTTTTCCCCACCCAATAGGTGCATAGATATAAGTTAATGATGGAAAAGATGAATATACTATATTAGATGTGCAACCTTATAAGAAGAGATAAGGTAAAGAATTCAATGGTAAGAGATAAGTTGGGGTGGTTAACATTGATAGTAAATTAAGGGAGACAATACTTAGGTAGTTCAGATATGTTAAGACATCCTAACACACCAGTGAGAAGATGTGAGAAGATTATACTTAATGATTGTGAGAAAAGAAGAGGAAGATCCAAGAAGAATTGGGGAGTGATGATCGAGAATGATATAACACTACCAGAGCTTACCAAAGACTTATCTTTTAATTGAAAACTTTGGAAAACTAGGTTACAGATAAAAGACCATACATAAAGAAGTCCTTCTTTTTTTTCATAAACCTTTTAAACTTGTTCCTTCAATTCTCGTGTCTTTTATTTAGTCAAAATACTTTTATATGTTTCACCCTGCGTCTTAGCATTATTGTTGTTGTCATTATTATTGTTGTTGTTGTTGTTGTTATTGTTGTTGATATTCTGTTGTTTGTATTGTTGTTGTTGATGATGATGATGATGTTTGTGCAATTGTTGTTGTTGTTCTTGTACATTGCAAAAAAAATTATAATAAGATTATAATTATGAGATTCATATTGCATTTATGTATTATTGCTAAATTGTTCCTAGTCATTGTTTTATTAAGATTGGACATTAATAGAATTTAAAAAGACTAACACATATTTTGTTTTTCCTTATAAAGGAAGCAGTTGATCTTATAGACTAAAGTATGGAGATACTTAAACAAACATGTGAGTGCTCATTATAGAACAAGTTCACTAAACTAATCTACATGAGAAATTCATTTGAAATATTACTTATATGTCTATGAAAATTCTCATTGTGATGATTGTATAAGTGATCCTTTGATTTGAGGTCTCCAAACTGATCTTGTACAGGGATTGCTATATTTTGATACTACTTATGATCTATTTAATCATGGGTCATTCAGACTATAGTCATTAGATGTAGCATAAACTATATAGAGGTATTTGAGACATCAAGATAGGATTCATCATCCTAAAGTAATTAGAAAAAATATTTTATTGTTATCTATTAGTATTGATTCAGGAAATCATTGGCCAAGGTGAATGATGTTTGTAAATATTTTAGAAATGTCATTAATTGAATTAATAATTAATGGTAGAGGACTAATATGATTGGACATAAAATATATTAGACATTAATTTCGTGCTATATATCTAATTAAAATATTGTATGATAAAAGAATTTAATTTTATGGAAAGATTATGCACATAAAGATTAGTCAAAAGCAGTTTACATTCCTAAATATTTGAATGGTCATACGTTGCTAGACGCCAATCTTGATCTATGATTATAAATTGTTTAATTGAAGAATTAAAGATAAATTAAAAGAAGTTTTAATTTATCTAATTC
>JAOSBK010000006.1:35113049-35123514 GCA_027568895.1 Erythroxylum shatona | reverse complement strand
TTAATTTAGTTAATAAATAAATTATTGTGGTTGTATAAATATAAATTAATTTAGTTAATACATAAATTATTGTAGTTATATAAATATAAATTAATTTAGTTAATAACTAAATTATTGTGGTGTATTCTTTGAAAAAATTTTGGTGTAAAAATTTAGTGTGGAATAACAAAAAATTTGGTGTAAAAAGATTATAGGAATATTTCACTTTACGCCAAATTTGGTGCAATAGTTGGAGATGGCCTTAGCATTTAATATGTAATGTTTTGTCTCATATGCATTTAATATATGTTATCCTTGTCTTTTGGTTTTTCTCTCACATGATTCCGATGTACTCTTCTAGCATTTATTATGTGTTGTTTTTGTCTTATATACAATTAATGTATGTCTATATGCATTTAATGTGCTGTATGATAATAGTATGATGCAAAATCAACCTCTTTCTTATAAAAGCCATGTTTTGGATATCGTTCCTTTCAGTGTAAAATGCTTTCGAAATAGTATCGGCAGTTTGATTTTGTGTTTTGCCAAAGCATTAATCCAAAGCCACGTATGAACTTGGGTTTTCAGTTGGGAAAAGAAACGAAAACACCATTCCCAAGCACACTGGCGCGTGCTCTGATGGGCTTCCCAGCTCAAAAATCAAATTATAGACTGATTTATTTTGAGCTTTTGGGTCATTAAAGATTAAGATTGACTTAATAAATAATTATGGCTCAATTAAAATTTATTATTTAATTCATAATTGATTTTTTCTATATGTAATATATAATTTTAAAATTTAGTGCCATATTATATATTTCTTTGGTATATTGACTATTTTATATTATGTAATATTTGGAATTAAATTTTCCTATTATATGATACATGTGCTACATGACATAATGGTATGATAATTGTCTAATTAAATGTTTATTGCATAGAAAACTTGTTAGTCACCAAAATGGCCTAGCTTGAAAATATTAATCATTTAATTGTAAGTGTTTCAATTGTTCATTATGATATGATACTAAAATGATATAAAGGTTGAACTAAACAATTAAGATAATTAATTATAATGCTAGAAGGTCACCCAAAGGTGAATCATTGCTTATAATTAATTACATTAAAGAGACTTTTGGTTAATATGATTGTATATCCAAAGATAACATACATGTTGACTTAGAATATGATTGATTGTCCATTATAGAAAACTATATATTATGATGCATATATATATATATATATATATATATATATATATATGCATCATAATAGGTTACAACTATGTATTTAAATTTCACCCAAAGGCGAATTTAAATGCATAATCAAGTGTATTAGTTAGTTTGAATCCATTTAGATTTACTCGAAGCATTAATGGGTGGGCTATATGTTGTATGTACAGCATCTACTAATTTGCTCGCCTTAGGCAATGACTTAATCAAGTTCAATGATCTGAACTATGACAGCTGGTCTGAACAAATCCAGTTTCAACTGGGTGTAATGGATTTGGACCTGGCCATAGTTTCAAACATAAGGCCTGCAGCTATAACTGAGACTAGTTTTGAGGCTGACAAGTTTTATTATGAGGTTTGAGAATTGTCTAAAAGGATAAGTTTGAATTTGATGCGAATGACAATCGCAAAAAATGTGAAGCCATGCAAAGGAGTTCATGTTAAAGCTTAAAGAATACCCCTAATCTAATATAGCTGACAAGTCCATAGTAAGGACTTTAATGAGTGAGCTGACGACTAAAAAGTTTAACTGGTCACAGCCCATTCACGATAATGTATCTTATATGTCAAACCTAGCTGCAAAGCTGAATTCCATGGGTATGGATGTGAGTCAGTCATTCTGGTACAATTCATTATCAACTCCCATCCTCTAGAGTTTGGCCAGTTCTAGGTTAATTATAACATCATTAAGAAAAAAATGAAACTTTCAAGAAATTAAGGCCATGTTGGTTCAGGAGGAAGGAAGATTGAAGAAAATAAAGGAACATTCCGTTCATCTCACGTTTCATCAAGGCGTTATTAGCAGCAAGAATAAACTAAGAAAGAAAGGCAAAGATAAGGACAAAGTTCTCGGCAAAGTTAATGAGGGCCGAATCAATAAAGATAAAAGGTGTCACTTCTGTAAGAAGCCTGGTTACTTCCAGAAAGATTGTTCTAAAAGAAAGACTTGGTTCGAAAAGAAAGGCACATACTATGTTTCAATATGTTTTGAATCAAATCTTATTGAAGTGCCTAAGAATACCTGGTGGTTAGATTCTGGTGCAACCACTCATGTTTCACATGTTAAACAGGGATTCCTTTCAATCCAGACCATGAACGAAACTGAAAAGTTCTTATATATGGGGAACAGAATGAACGAATAGAGGGCATTGGGATGTACAAATTGATCTTAGACATTGGGTGTTACCAAGATTTAGAAAAGTGTCTTTATGTTCCTGAATGTGCTAGGAATTTAGTTTCTGTTGCAAAATTGGATGATGTAGGAATTCAATTTAAGATTGGAAATGATATTTTTTCATTATATAAACATAAGTACTATTATGGTTCTGGTACCTTAATTGATTGTTTATATTATTTCAATCTTGATGTTGATTTTGCCGTATCTCTGTTTCATGTTGACCATATTATAGGAAATAAACATAGTGCACAAAATGAATGTTCTGCTTTTTTGTGGCATAAAAGATTAGGTCATATATCCAAGGAAAGGGTACAAGTCCTTTTGACATTGCTTCTTAGGGCGGTGAAAAATATTTCATTATCTTTATTGATGACTTCTCACGATATGGTTATATTTATTTGCTGCATGAGAAGTCTCAATCTGTGGACATCCTAGAGGTGTTCATTAATGAGATAGAAAGGCAGTTAGATAGAAAAGTAAAGATAGTGAGGTCTGATAGAGGTATAGTAAGGTCTGATAGAGGTGGTGAATATTACAGAAAATTTGATGAAAATGGACAATGTCCAAGTCCATTCGCAAAGTTTCTTGTAGTCGAGGCATATGTGCGCAATACACAATGCCTGGTACACCACAACAAAATGGTATAGGTGAAAGGCGGAATCGTACTATTAAGGAAATGGTTAGGAGCATGTTAAGTAATAATACTATACCTTTATTATTGTGGATGTATGCATTAAATACCGTTGTGTATCTGCTAAATAGGATTCCTAGTAAGGCAATTCCTAAGACACCTTATGAACTATGAACAAGAAGGAAACCTAGTTTATGACACCTTCACATTTGGGGTTGTCCGGTAGAAGTAAGACTGTATAATCCACATAAAAAGAAGTTTGATGCAAGAACCGTTAGTAGTTATTTCATAGGCTATCTTGAAAAGTCAAAGGAGTATAGATTTTATTGTCCTAATCATAGTACGAGAATAGTTGAGTATGGTAACGCTCGATTCATTGAGAATGGTTCAATCAGTAGGAGTGGAGAGACGCAAAAAGTGGATATTCATGAGAGTCAAGTAGAAACTACTCAAATTCGAGTAGAATCTACTACATTAGACGTGATTCCACCGATTGTTATTCCTCTTGTTGCATCATGAATACGCAACATACCTGAATAACAAATTAATGTTCCAATTCTACAAATTGAACATATTAATAACGAACTAGCTAATGATGATCAAGTTACAAATGATCAAGTAATGTTACAAGACGTAGCATTACGAAGGTCTGTAAGGCAAAAAAGACTAGCTATCTTAAGTGACTATGAAATTTACTTACTTGAACATGAATATAACTTGAGCATTGATAAAGATCTAGGCTAGTTCAAACAAGCCATAGAATGTAACAATTCTGAAAGATGGTTTAATGCTATGAAAGAAGAGTTGAAATTAATGGATGATAACAATGTCCGAGAATTAGTTAAGTTGTTGAAATGTGCAAAACAAGTGGGTTGTAAATGGGTCCTTAAGACCAAACGTGACTCATAAGGCAACATTGAAAGGTATAAAGTCAGACTTGTTGCCAAAGGTTACATTCAAAAGGATGGTAGTGATTATAAAGAGACCTTTTCTCCACTTTCAAAGAAGGACTCCTTAAGAATTGTTATAGCACTAGTGGCTCATTATGATTTAGAGCTTCACCAAATGGACGTAAAGACCACCTTTCTAAATAGTGACTTGGAAGAAGCAGTTTATATGGATCAATCGGAAGGTTTTGTGACCACAGGAAAGGAATGATTAGTGTGAAAATTAAAGAAGTCAATATATGGACTGAAGCAAGCTTCCCTTCAATGGTATCTGAAGTTTAATGATATCATTATGTCAAATGGTTTTGTAGAAAACACCGTTGATCGGTGTATCTATATGAAGGTTAGTGGGAGCAAGTTCATTATATTAGTCTTTTATGTTGACGATATCCTTCTTGCTGCAAATAATGTTGTTTTGTTACATGATGTAAATAATTTTCTTTCTAATAATTTTGAAATGAAAGATATGGGTGAGGCATCCTATGTGATAGGAATAGAAATATTTCAGGATAGATCACAAGGATTATTAGGATTGTCTTACAAAAGGTTATATCGAGAAAGTATTAGAAAGATTTCAAATGAAAAATGCTCCTCAGGGATAGTTTCAATTCAGAAAGGGGACAAATTTAGTCTAATGCAATGTCCATGAAACAATTTGGAACGTAAGGACATAGAGTCTATTACTTATGCATCAGTAGTTGGGAGCTTAATGTATGTTCAAACATGCACTAGGCTAGATATCAGTTTTACTGTTGGAATGTTAGGATGATATCAAAGCAATCATGGAATGGACCACTGGAAAACTGCAAAGACAGTTCTTAGATACTTACAAGGCACCAAAAACTATATGCCCACATAGAAAATCAACCCATCTCGAAGTGATAGGTTACTCGGATTTAGACTATGTCAGTTGTGTAGACTCACGAAAATCTACATTCAGTTATATGTTCCTATTAACTGGAGGAGTAGTTTCATGGAAAAATAGAAAGCAGTCCGTCATTACTACTTCCACTATGGAGGTTGAATTTATGGTGTGCTTTGAGGCCATAGTTTATGGATTGTGGTTGCGTAATTTTATCTTAGGTCTTGGTCTTGTCAATAATATTATCAGACGTTAAAAATTTATTGTGATAATTCCATAGCTGTATTCTTTTCTAAGAATGACAAATATTCAAAGGGTGTGAAACACATGGATTTGAAATATTTATTTGTGAAAGAAGAAGTGCAAAAACATAAAGTGTCAATTGAGCATATTGGTATCGATCTCATGATAACGGATCCATTAACGAAAAGCTTACCGCCCAAAATATTTATTAGTCATGTTGAACAGATGGACCTTATAGATAAGTCCTTGTTAGCATAGTATTCAGACATGTATATATACATATCATTGTCATGCTCAAATTGTTATGACACTTGTGAATTTAATTACGGTCTTATGTTTTTGCTCACTTACTGGCTATCCATATTATGTTGTATACAATAATTATTATTTGTGAGATAACAATTACCAAAATACCCACTTAAAGTTTGTTGAGCTGAGTTGATTTTGTGATACATAGAAGGAATCAGGTTATATAACTTATGACCGCCATGATCCCATCAGCTTAATTCAATTAAGGATGACTTGATTGATTCCATGTATTGTATGCACTTAAAGTTTTATTATTGGATCACCAAGTCGTGACGTGAGCTAAGTGGGAGATTGTTAGACTATTTTATATCCCATATGACCTATAGTTTGAGTCCCATGAAAAGCACCGAAGATAATGGCTATTAGACATTACAGAATGGATCTCAAATGGGTTGAAGACCCTTTCCCTTTCTCTTCCAACAATGAACTATCATCATGGTTGGTGAACCAACATGATGGTTGGTGATTGAGTATTTAAGTTTTAGAAACAAAACTTATGTATAGTAATCTCAATTATTCTGAACCATTGAAGAACCACATTAAAGAAAGGAAGTAGAAAGGGAATAAATCAACATTTGTCAAAACAAAACAATCATGAATATAGGTACCCAAATCATTCGATCCATAAATGTTTTACAACTATCAATTATATCTTAAATACCTAACGTCTTTTATTTTAAGCCTCTTTCTTTAGACTCTACTCGAGATTGTAACCTTCTTGTTCTTCACCTCCTATATGGCCTTTAAACAATTGAGTCTTTCAAGTTGACATCTTTTAGAAGAAATTATATATTGCTACTATATCCAGGCATTAAATTTGAATCACTTTGATTTTTATTACAGTCATCACCAACTCCACCTACATTAGTTTAGTTGACATTTCATAAAGGTTCATTGGCTTCATCAGATATATTACATAAGTACTCAAACTTTAACTAGATCTTACTCCAAAATCAAAGCCTTATTAAAAGTCAATTTCAAAATCCTTACTCTACTCACACAAATATCACCATCCGCTTAAATGTTCCTAACTTTTATCTTTGTATGACACTTAGCCACATCCTTGTAGTACCTTCTAAAAAAGATTTTTGTAAAAAAAATTTTAATCAAGTTAAAAGTTATGTTGAAACATAATTTTTAAAAAAATTCAAACAACATGCAAATTGTGGGTGATTTAATTAATGTGATTGTGTATACCCTGAGGATAGTGCACCCTTCATCTATCTTCTCAACCTTATAGAACTTGCTATTCATGTTGCTTCACATTTTTCTAACATTACTTAGTTCTTATTAAACAAGATTATACAAACTATTGGTGTGCACCTTTTAAAATTCCTTCTCAATATTAAATCATATAATTAAACATACACTACTCTCTAATAGTAAGCAAACAAACTTTATCTCCCATTTAATATTTTCGCCCCATACTACCTCATATAATAAAACAATGTCCAACAATACAATGAGCATTCATTGCATATCAAAGCAAGCATTCATATTCTCACTTAAATGATTGACATTTTAGTTCAAAATTGATCCCTAAAATATGATGGAGCCCACTTCATACACTGATCGCAAATAAATAATAAATCCACAAATTATCCCCTAAATTAAACTTAATAATTATTAATTATTTGATGTTGTTAATGTCATTAAAAATTATAAGAATATTTTTAAAATTTTTATAACTCTTATAGGCAACAAATACATTTTATATATAATGCTTGAAAATACCAAATTAATGATGTTACTTATACTCTACTCATATGCAATAATAATTTAAGAGACTTCTCATTGATACGTTTAAGCCATGTGCAAAAAAAATTTATTAATATTTCTATAAAATAAAATTTTAATAAAAGACCTAATTTACCCTCATGTTAAACTAATTAATATATTATATTAATTATTAAATTAACTCTTATTCATTAAACTTTTATATTAGTCAGGAAATTAGGTCGCTTCTAAGAGAACTAAAAACTAGTATTTTAATTTTAATTGATAAAACAAAAGGGAGTTATGATTAATTAACTGATAAAATAAATTTAACAAGGAATCAAAATAAGTCGATTAAGAATTAAAGAGAGAAATTTAATGCTTCATAATTCAGGTAAGTAGTCCAAAACCTATTAAGATAAGTCTTAAAATTTCCTAAATTAATTTATTCAAACTTAGCATTCAAATGAAAAATTACCATAAATTGATTAGATATGATAGCATTCAATATTAATTAAATGATAGCATTAAGTTTAACGAAAAAGACTAAACCGTAAATTAAACAATTGAGATAGCTGCAACTTTTAGTTTAGTTTTTTTTTATTTCTATAAGTTAAATATTCATATTTATAAATAACATATTTGCTACTTGTACTAATCAATCATGACAATTACTGATCACTGAATTTATAGATAGCAATAAAATAATAAACATCAAATTAATTTGTCAGATCAATCAATATTGATTACTCATAAAATAAAAGAACATAAAACAAGAAATACTTGGATTAAAATAAAATTTAGGTTTAGAACAAAACTTCAAAACGTTATAACTAAGGTTTTGAAACTCTTTAAATAAAAAAATTAGATTTAGCTACTCATGGCTTTAATTCCTTCACAAAAATATAAGAAGAGAAAATAAAAGAAAGACTAAACGGAATTATAGAAAGACTATAAGCAACATTCTCTTCTTCTTTTCCTACTCAAAAGCTAACTTCTTTTAATACTCTAGAGATGGTCTTTTACACAAATAAAAATTCTAAATAATTGGGCTAGGAATAAGTCTCCTAATTGAACTGGACTTCTTAGAGTGAATATGGCTTTAGACATGATCTCACCTTATACACTACAACAATCTATCACCATTTGTCCAAAATTTGTAGCTGTAATAAGTAGTGCTCCAATTTGATGTTTCAAAAAGCACCAAAATCAATCTAAAATCAAATATATACGTCTAATTAACATAACCATGTCATATCTTATCAAATTCCCCCACATTAAACTCATGTTTGTCCTCAAACATACAACAACTCAATATATTATTCATTCTCATAACAACCTCTCTTTGTCTTTTATGTAATCCAAAAATATTCGAAAAGCTAATACACATTAAAGGTTTAAAACAAAATAGTAATGGAAGAACACACATTCATAGGAAAAAATTTTAGATTGAAATCATAGCATTTTATCAATGCCATTAAAATCACATGAAATAAGATATGACCCCCTCTCGTAGGCTTCATTAAGCTCCAAATTAAAACATAGCGAGTTCTTTCTATAAGCTTGCTCATAAATCATTTCTCCACCACTAATAAAAATGGATTTAATGCATAATGAAAGGGACTTGATAAGGGTTATATCATGGATTAGGTAAAGGTATAGTAAAAAAGAAGTTTTTAGGTTAAACAAATTGAAGAAAATCATACAAACTTATTACACAAGCTTTAACTCAAATCAGTTTGAAATTTTACTTGATTGAAATAGCATTCTTTCAATCACCTTATCATATTTTTCTTTTTTTCTTTTTCATATATTTCATTTTATTTTATAAACAAGAACATCAAAGAGGTGATTTCTATTTTTCTCTTTTTACTATACTTCCCCCTAATTCTATAAAAATTGAAAAATCAAAATATGCAACTTGAATAAACTAATTTACTTCTCATGAAAATATTCAAAACCCAATGTAGATAAGCTTTATACAATTCCTTCAATTTAGGGACAAAAACAAATTATTGAGGACATCAATAAAAAGAAGGGTAAAAGTGGTTTGTATCAAAGTTATGTAAGAAAAAAGCAAGGTCAAGGCTCAAATTGGTTCTCTAGAGGTAAAAATTAAGCTAGGTTTTTTAAGGTTAAAAATGGTTATACCTAAGTTCCCCTATTGTCTCTATGTATAAATTCGCAAAAAATATGGTCTCAAAAATATTCAAAAGTAAGTTCTAGTATAAGAAAGCCAATTTTGATAACACACAACAAACAAAAAGGTGGTTTTTATTTTTATTTTTAAAATTCATTAATTCCTTAAAAAAATAACTTTACTAACATCTATAAGTCGTAGCCTTGCCTTATGAATGTTAGTATTCTAGAACTTAAAGGATTTAATTTCAAAAAGTTGAGTATATAAGTCATGAGATTGCCTTATGAATTTTAGCATTTTAGAACTTAAGGGATTCAATTCCAAAAAGTTGTGTTACATAAGGCATTATCTCGCCTTATGAATTTTAGTAATCTAGAAATTAAGACCTAGTTTTCCCTTAAACCAATAAAACACTACACAAAAATAAGCAAATTAAACTTACAAAAAATTGAAATTAAACGAATAAAATCATCATAATTGAGTTGCCTCCTAAAGATTGCAAATTTTGAAAGTTATTATACTCAACAGAGCTTTTTCTTTTTAATCTTCTACGTATTGCGAAAGTACCAAATCAATATCCATCAAACTTGAGACCATCATATCCCTATAAAATGGTTTCAATCTATAGATCTTTCTAGTATCTAAACTCTTTATTTCCACTGCACTATAAGGAAATACATTAGTGACAACAAAAAGACCAATCCATCTAGAATATAATGTACCTGGCATAAGTTTTAATCAAGAATTATATGATGAAACCTTCTTTCCCACCTCAAATTGCTTCCTCAAGAACACATTATCATGGAACAATTTGTTTCTCTTTGTTAATTTTTGAATTCTTGTAGGCATCTAACTTTAGTTTCTTTAGTTATTGCGATTGTAATTTCCTTGCTTCTCTAGCTTTCCAAATCCATTTTGCAATGTTGCATATCCAAATAAGCTTTGTGTTTAATCTCTATCGATAAAACACAAGCTTTACCAAAAACTAATCAATAAGGATACATTCGTATCGGTGTTTTGTAGGCTGTACAGTAAGCCCAAAGAGTGTCATCTAGATATAAACTCCAATTTTTTCTTCCCAAATTTATCGTATTTTCTAAAATAGATTCCTCTCCTCTATTTAATACTTTTGCTTGTTAATTCATTTGTGGATTGTTGGACCAATGGTGGTTGACAAATTAAATCCCACTTATGTTTTGATAATAACAAAATGTATAGAATTGGTTAAG
>JAOSBK010000006.1:35102164-35112949 GCA_027568895.1 Erythroxylum shatona | reverse complement strand
TCTTAATTTAATTTGATTAAATTATTTTGTGTGTATTAATTCCGTGATTTTATTGTATAATTTTACAAAGAATTTTAAAGATCTATTCAACCCCCCTTCTAGATCGTTAACATGGATGATGTATAGTGACTATGTGATGATAGGCTCTGTACTTTTTAACAAAGTCACCACTGCTCTGTTGCAAAAGTGAATTCCTTGATCAATAGCAATAGCTCTTGGAACTCTAAATGTATTGAAAACATTGGACTTTATAAAACCTAAAATAGTTCTAATCATGTAAGAGAATTCATGAAATAAAGGAAAAGGGCCTATAAAATCAATGCCCCATTCATCAAATATTTCAATTATAAGAATTTGGTTTGAGGCATTTCATTTCTATGAGATAACATACATGTCTTTTGGCATATGTCATAACTTCTTGAAAATACATAAGTATCTCTAACAAAGTCTCCCAATACAAACCACCATCTAAAAATGTTCTAATTGTTTGTTTATGACCAAGTGACCACCATATGCATAATTATGACAAAAAGCTAAAGCAAAATGAAGTTCATCTTCTAGCACACTAAGTCTAATAACCTGATCATAGCAACTTCTAATAATATGGTTCATCCCAAATATAATATTTTTCCTCATTCATCATCTTTTCCTTCCTAAGTTTACTAATGTAATTATATAAATTTCTAGTAACTAAATAATTAACAAGGTCATTTTATTTGGAATAATTGCTTATTATGAAAATTTTAAGAAATAATATCTTCATCCTTTATAAACCCACTAAGATGGTCTGGCACTAAATTTGTTACTCCTTTTTTATCCCTTTATTGCCAAATCAAATCTTGAAGTAGTAAAATCCATCATATTAACCTCAATTTAGACTCCTTCTTTGCCAAAAGTTATTTCAGTGATCATAATAACTTTAGAGCAAAGAAACTAAGATGTAGATTTATCTAAAGCAAAAATAATTGCTAAATGTCCCTTCTTAGTTCTAGAATAATTGCATTATGTAGCATCAAACATTCTTGAAGCATAATAGATGAAGTAACTTTGTTTTCTAATCTTTTAGCCTAAATAACTCTTATAGCATAGTCTTTAGTAGCACACAAGATCTCAAATGGTAGATCCCAATTTAGTAGAATAATAGGTGCACTTGTCAAAAGCTTTTTGACATTCCTTTCTAAATTTAAATGGAACATCTTTTTGTAGCAACTTTGACAAATGATATAACAATCTTACCAAAATCTTTAATAAATATACAATAAAACCCTAAATTTCCAAGAAAGGATCAAACTTCCTTAACCTTTGTAAGGTAAGGTAAGTTCATAATTAAATCCATTTTGCCCTTTGATGAAATCAAACATCCAAAAGTGATACCTTGATCAACCATAAAGTAACATTTTTCATAATTTACACCAAATTTGTTTTAATGCACCTTTTAATAACCTTAGATAAATTATTTAAACAATCATCAAAATGAATCTCCATAACAAGTGAAATTATCCATGGATACTTCAATGTAATTCTCAATATATTCAAAAAAAATACTCATCATGCACCTTGAAAATATACCTAAAGCATTATAAAGACCAAATGGCATTCACCTAAAGGTATATGATCCAGAAGGACATATAAAGGTAGTCTTTTCTTAATCTTCTTGGGCAACTAATATTTGGTTATAAATTGAAAACCATCCAAAAAGCAAAAACAGATTTACTACTAAGTCTTTCTATCATTTGATATAGAATGGGCAATGAGAAATGATCCTTTCTAGTGGCTAAGTTAAGATTCCCAAAGTCTATATAAATTTGCCACCCATTTTGCACTCTTATAAGTACCAACTCTTCATTCTAAATTTTCATCATTGTCAATTTTCTTTAATACAATATGAATTGGGCTCAATCACTCACTATCTGAGATCAGATAGATTATAACTGCATCTAAAAGTTCTAAAAAAATATTTGATTATCATATCTTTCATTGTTGGATTGAGTCACTTTTTGGTTCCCTTACTAGCTTAGCATTTTCCTCTAAAAGAATCTTATGTTTGCAAATTAGAGGACTTATACCTTATTTATCAACTAAGTTCCAACCAATTGTAGTTATGTACTTATTTAAAAGCTCTACTAGCCTTTCTTCTTGCTCTATAGTCAACCTTTTTTAGGTGATTGTAAGTAATGACTTTCCTTCACCTAAATAAACAAATTTTAAGTGATTATGTAAGGTTTTTAATTCTATATTCAAATCCTGCAAAATAAAAGACAACATTTTCTTTTGAGTTATAGTAATTTCAAAATTTACAGATTTTAATCTATTAACATTATTGATAATGATTTAACAACTTCAAAAGTTTCACCAACTCGTTCATTCACTTCCAATTTAGCTACTCATTATGAACACTTTCTTCTTTAAAATATCTTGCACAACTAAATCCATAATATCCATATGATAAATAGAGTGAAAATTGTTAGGGTACTTTACTTCTTCAAAAATATTAAATTTCACTATTTGTCTATAAAACTTAATAGAAAGAATACCCTCATTTATATCAATTTTTTTAGCCATTTTCATAAACAACCTTCCTAACAAAATTAAAGCTTAATATTCTACAACATCTCCATCCATTTTTAAGATATAAAAGTCCACTAGAAATACCAAACCATTAACCTAAACTAAAACATCCTCTATAACACCAATATGATGCATATAATAACAATTAGTTAACTGAATAATCATATTAGTTTCTTGTAAAGAATTTAGATTTAAAGCTCAATAAATTGAGCATGATATGACATTGATAGATACACATAAGTCTATCATAACATGCTCAATTTTCTTATCACCAATGATGCAAGAAAGTGTAAACATACCAGGGTTTTTACATTTTTCGATAATTTTCTATTTATCACAGTTGTTACATTCTTAACTAAAATTATTTTTCTTTATCCCCTAGTTTCCCTTCATTTAAGCGTAGTGATTTTAAGAACTTTGCATATTTTGGAATTTTCTTAGAAATGATATATTAATTTAAACCTTTTTAGAGGTCTATAAGATCTCTCTCTCATATTCCTCTTCTTTTGATTTATCCAACCTGTAAGGGAAAGATGATACACATACATTAGATGGTATAGGCAAAAATAAATTCCATCTTACCTTTATAGTATCTTGAGCTAGAGATTAATCTTTCTTGTCTCCTTTGTCAGGCTTTTCTACATCCATTGGAAAAGAAAAGCTAAATTGGATTTCCTTTCCACTTCGTAACGTTACTACACCCATATCCCTTTTAGGATTCACCATTATTTGTTAAGGTAATTTTCCTGATGCTTGTACTTCTAATTTACTAATAGAGGTGGCTAATTGATTGACATGATTTCTTAAGTTTTAAAGTCTTGTTCATGCTTCCTATTGAAATTATTGAGTAGTAGTAGCAAGCGTTTTAACAATTTCATCTAAAGACATACATGAATTTAAAGGTTGATATTGAGCATGCGCAGGTGTTTGAGGTTGTTTATTGAAATTTTGAGATTGGTATCTTTGTTACCATCCTTAATTTCTATAGCTAAAATTAGGGTGATCCCTCCATCCTAGATTATAATGATTTAAAGAAGGGTTATATTTTTGTTTTGTAATTGCTTCATAAATGGAGTCTTGTTACAATATGAGGCACATATCCGTAAGATGCCCAGAGAATAAGCATATTCTAAACACTCGTGCCAATTATAGTCGATATATAATCATTTGGCAAACCATATTAGTTATATTTAAAATTTTATCTTTAAGGTTAGTAGTACTTGCCTCATTCTTGTGCCTAGCAACTTCATCCATCCTTGTCCCAAATTGTTGAATAATTTTGACCATTTTTAAAATCAATTTCCTAGATGCTTCTAATGTTTTATTTACCAAAGCTCTTCTACTAGCTACATCTACCATACTCCTATCTGTTGGTAGTAACCCTTTATAACATTACTAAATCAAAAGTTACTCAGGAATTGTGTAGGCAGTTAGCACATAATTCCTTAAACCTTTACTAAGATTCATACAATATTTCCATGTTATCACTAAGCCAAAAGGAAGATAATAAATCCAAACCTTTTCCTTATCTTTCAATGAGAATGGAAAGAATCTAAGAGTGATTTGCTCTTTTGTTACTCCTTGTAGTTTCATTGCAAAGCAAATATGTATTTATATGGATCTTCACTTGTAAGATCACAAAAAATAGGCAGTAAGTAAATCAAACCAAATTTCACTTCGAAAACTACCTCAGTATCTTGAATCTTATACATAAGGGTTGTTGATTCAAATTTGGTGCAGTTAACTCCCTCAATGTTCTAGTGTTAGGATTTGCTATCTTTTCTTAAACTTTTTGGGAATTAGAATCTTCACCAATTATTATATCTTCCTCAACTTCACCTTTGAAGGTGAATGAATTTTTCCTTATGTAGTCTCTTTCCTTAAACAACATATTACCTTCTTAATCTCTGAATTATATTGCAATTTACATGTTTTAAAGGAACAAGTCATACAAGACAAGAGATTAGTAGTAAACCACAAAACAAAGCAAAGAAACTAAAACAGTTTCCTGGCAATAGACCAAAATTTTAAACACATTGTCAAAGCCTTCAAAATTAATTCCGATTTACTAAACTCGTTTTGTAGTGGTAGAACCAGGTCAAATCCCAAGAGAGCTAGAAACAATTTCTTAATTTCAATTGATAAAACAAAATGAGGAATTTATGATAATTAACTAATTAACAAAATTAACAAAGAATCAAATTAAATCAACTAAGTATTAAAGTGAGAAATTCAATGGTACTTAACTCTGATTCAAGGGAAAGATCTCATCCAATTGTAACTTTGATCATTGCTCTAAAAAGAATAATTTTCACAATTTAAACAGTTAGTCCAAAACCTATTAGGATAGTCATAATAATTCATAATTTTGCTAAATTAAATGGTTCAAACCCATCAAACCAAAACTTACCATAAATTGAATGGGTGTGATATCATTCCATATCAATTAAATGATAGCAACATGCTTAGTGAAAAAGTATAAACCCTAAATTAAATAACTAAAATAGTTATAACTATTAAATTTAGTTTTCTTGTTTCTCATAAGTTAAATATACAAATTCATAAATAACTTATCCACTACTTATACCATTCATTCATAATAATTATATATCACTAAATTCATATATAGGGATATAATAATCAACATCAAATCAATTTTCAAATCAATCAGTATTAGTTACTCATGAAATAAAAGAACATAAAACAAGAAATATTTGAATTAAAATAAAATATAGGTTTACAATAAAATTTCACAAGGTTACAACTAGAGTTTGAATCTCTTTGAATCAAAAAATTTAGATTTAGCTACTTGTTGCTTTAATTCCTTCATAAAAATAGAAGAAGCAAGAAGAGAAAACAAAAGAAAGACCAAACAAAATTATGGAGAGAGTGTGTCTAATGTTCTCCTCTTCTTTTCCTTTCAAAAGCTAACTTCTTTTAATATTCTAGAGATTATCTTTTAAAAAATAAAAATAATTACATTATAGGGTTTGGAATAAGTCTCCTAATTGAACTGGACTTCTTAGAGTGAAATTTCTTTTAGGCATCTTCTCGCTTTATCCACTACAAGTCAAAAACAAATAAAACAAAAGAGATTCCAATTAACATAACCAAATCATGTCTTGTTAATATTATATTATTAAAATATACTATTATATTATACAAAAAATATCACTTTATACTAAAAAAATACTACTTCATATAGTGATAAATACGACTTCCCACATGGAACAAGGTTTATAACTCCATGCAAACTATACCATGCACTAGGTTATCAATCTCATGTAAACACAAATAAAAATTTTAACTACTACTTTTCAAAAAAATTAATTACTCTAACAAAATTATACCTCACACGTTATATAACTACACCACTATATTCTATAAGTATATGACTATATTATACAATAAATGTCACTTCAACCTGTAAACAAATACTACCACTTTATATAAAAACTATCATAGTATTCTAGGAAAAAAACTCCATTCTATAATAGGTATCATTGCCCTCCATTTCCATGAAGATATCCAACATGATAGTATCATCTCTCATTAATTTGATTAGCGTTCTAACTATTAGCATAAAAATAATGAAAAATAGTTTAAACATAAAAGTTTTCATGCTAAAGTTTCTCTTTATACAGAGTATACTACGACATCTAAAGTAAAATAATTTATTTTAAATAAGAATAAAATTTTGCTTAATTATGTTAGAGGCAAAGAGTTGATAGTGCTTGTGGTCATCACTAGCTTCTTAGTAGCAATACAAATGACCCCCTAAAAAATAGTGTTCACATAACTTGAAACTCATTTTTGAAATGTATGATACAAAGTTATGACATAATTTTATCTTTAATTTTGTGGACTAGCATAATAAATGTAATTTTGTACAAACTCTAATTAATTGTATGTCAAGATAATTAGGCTTGGTAATTATCTCTCTGATGTGCCATTGGGCCTGTATTCATAGGCTTGCTATGATGGGTAGGCTTGACCCATATATTGTAGTGCACAGGAGGCTCTACTACTAGCTAACTTTCAATACAATCACCCCATTGAGAACTGTACAAGTTTCTAATCAGGGTTTGGAATAATAGTAGTCAATCATCTACGTCTCTGTCACTTCATTTCATAGAAAAAAATTAGTGGATTCAATTGTTCCTCAATGTCCAAGTATTTGTCCATATAATTATTGAATCTAGCATGTTACAATCCTAAGGTTAATCAATTGTATTTATTAATTATAAAATTAATATGTGATTTCATTTCAATTATTCTTCAATTGGTATCAGAGCAAATTAACCCTAATTGTGACTACTAATTTTGGGTAATTTTTGAGATATTAATTTTATGGAATTTGGGGTTTTCAATTTTGTTAATTTTTTGTGAAATCTGTCTTCTTGTTGTTGATTTGTTTCAATTTAGTGTCAAATCGTGTGGTAAGTATGTTAGAATTTTCTGTTTGTTCTTTAAAACACTAGAACCCAAAAACAAACCATGAAAACCATTCTTTTTTAAAAAAACCGTATCTTTTAAAATTTTCCAAACCTAATTAGTAGCCTTTTGTGAAATTGATTGAGGGGTTTGATAGATCGTTAAATTCTGAATATAATCACACTAATTTTGTTGAAAACGGATCACAATTGAAGGAGTTATGGATGGTTTTCTAAACCGGGTCATTAACCGATATGAACGACTCAGATTGCCAGTTTTCGAGCAAAGAAGACATAGCCTGACTTGGTTGGACTTTCTCCACGCATAGCGGTGGTGCATGTACCCACGTGCGGATGTCTTCGTTGGATGTTTTTCCCCAAATTTTATGTGTTTGCTCCATTTTCCCACTTCTAATTTATGGTATTTTTGGTGGAATTTTTTGAAAAATAGAGTTTTTATTTTTATTTTTCCCAAATTTTAAAATTAATAAAAATATAATGTACTCTTCGAATTTTCTCTTGAAAATTTGTGTACTTGTTTCTAGTATTATTTGGTTTTATGGAGTCTTGTGTACTCTCAATGTTATGAAGTTATGCACCAAAATTAATTTTGGATGTAGTTTATGCATATAATGTTATATTTTATGATTACTATGGTTAATTTTGTAATTGTGGTGCTAACTAGAACCTATAGGCCAATCTTAGTATATGCTATTAGGCTATTTTCATTCACTTTGTGTAATTATGAGCTCATCTATCGTGAGACCAATTATTACAAAATGCTATTGTGATGTTATTGGGCATACATTAGATACTATGTTAATGATGTACTTACCCTATTGGTTTGTCTTTATCAATATGGTCTCTAATGTTTTGTATAATTCATTAAATTATGTCTTTAAGTTTTCAATATCCTATCGATATTAGCTTTAGGGCATAATTAATGTTTTGACTGATTTGTGTGGTAATTCGGGACCCTTAGGCAGGATTGCAATTGCATGAGAACCTAGCTGTGTTGTTTTCCCAATTATGCTAGTTTGTTAAATCTCCCTGCTTTGTATCAATTTCCAGCGTTGAATTCTTGGATTAAGCTGAATGGGACTAATTATGAGGATTGACTTGAATCCTTGAATCTTTTTTTGACAGTTTCTAATGTTAATGTTGCTCTCCATGAGGATGAGCCTGCACAACCCACTGCTGAGACTTCCATTATAGATAAGGCTAAAAATAATAAGTGGGTTCGTTCTAACAAGATCTATTTGATGACCATCAAGTACACAATGGAGAAGACTATTAAAGAGAGTATCACAGAAACTGATAATGCCAAAAATTATCTAAAGGTTGTTGGTAAAAAATTCCAGAAGTTTGATAAGACTGAAAAGTCTAATTACTTGTCTTTACTTTCTAAGACCAAGTATGATGGTGTGGGTGGTGTTCGTGAGCATATTATGAAGCTTGTGAACTGGTATAACAAGTTAAAGGCCATGAAAGTTATGCTGGGAGAGGATTATCTGATCTGATAGGTGTTTGAATCTTTTCCATCTAAGTTTGATGTTCTCAGGACTACTTATCATGCTCAGAAAGATTAATGGAGCATTAATGAGTTGATTTCCATTCTTATTCAAGAGGAGCATATTATGAAGAAGGGAAAGTCTCACAATATTCATCACACTTCTCACAAGAGTGGTGACAAGAAGAAATTTTATAGAAACAAACATGGGAAGCCTCAATTTAAGAAAAAGGGGAATGATAAACCTACATTACCTTCTGGGCCTGGTGAGAGTTCTGGTGCTAAGCCCAAGCCTGTTTTTAATGAAAGCTGCAACTTTTGTCATGAATATAGGTATAGGTATATGACTGTGTAAAGTTTAAGGACTGGTTGGCAAATAAGAAAGGTATACCTCAAATCTTTGTTTGGTTTGAATCAAATCTAGTTGATGTTCCTCCTAATTCATGGTGTTTAGACATTGGTATAACTATTCATGTAATGAACTCATAGGAGTAGTTTCCTTCAAGTTGAGTAGTAGACATGATTTGATTTTGAAAGATATTATTTATGTTCCTTCTATGAGAAGGAATTTGATTTCAATTTCTTTTTTACATAGTTGTTGATACATTTTCCATATAATCAATAATGATGTTATTTTGTGCTATGATTCTATTGTTGTTGGTTTTGCAATTATACGTGATGGATTGTTTATGCTAATCGCTAGTTCTTCTTGTTTTGACCGACCACATGATGATGTTAATGCTATTGTTGGAAAGAAACATGGGAGAGTCGCTGAAAAAATCTTCTATGTTGTGGCATAAACAATTAGGAAATATCTCTAAAGAGAGAATGGAGAGGTTGATTAAGGAAACTATTTTACATGATCTGGACTTCTCTAATTTTGACATTTATGTTGATTGCATAAAAGGGAAGTTTATAGCTAAAGTAAGAAAGGAGAAAATGACTAGGAAGGAGGAACCATTACATATAATTCATACAGGCATCTGTAAACCTGTTACTCATGTTGCCATGGGAGGCTACAGGTACTTCATCACCTTTATTGATGATTTTTCTCGGTATGGTTGGATTGAATTGTTACGTGAGAAATCTAAATCTTTGTATGATTTTAAGTCATTGAAAATGTTATTGAATTGCAACTTGGGAAGCAGAACAAATGTGTAAGATCTGATAGAGGTGGTGAGTATTATGATTGGTATGATGAAACTAGAAAAAACCCTAACCCTTTTGCTAGATACTGGAAGGATTGTGGACTTGAGGCTTAATATACCATGCCTGACACTCCTCAACAAAATAGGATTGGAGAGAGACAAAATTATACTCTCATGGAGATGGTTAGGTGCATGTGTAGTCACTCCATCTTACCAGAGTTCTTGTGGGGAGATGCCTTGAGGACTATTGCTTATGTTCTCAATCACGTGACTAGTAAATATATACCAAAGACTCCTTTTGAGCTTATATCAGGAAAGAAGCCCAGTTTGAAGCATTTTCGTGTTTGGGGCTGTAAGGCTGAAGTGAGGACTTATAATCCTCAGCTGAAGAAACTTGATCTTAGAACTATTTCAGGTTATTTTATTGGTAATTGTATTGGTCAAGAGGTTCAAGATTCTATTGTCCCAATCATATTACTAGATTCATTAAATCAGATCGAGCTATCTATTTTGAATAGGACATGGAACATAATGAAAGACACGAGCCTCGTGTTGTTGATTTCAGAAAGAATCGTGTTATTGTTCCTACACCTATTGTTTTTCATCCTGAGGCAATTCGGTCTCCTCCGATTCATGATGATGTTGTTGATCTAAGAAATGATGTTGAAATTCCTCAATAGGTTGGCATTGAAACTCAAGTCCCAAATATGGTTGTAGTTCCACCTAGTAGATCTGAAAGGATTTCTAAATCCACTGAGTCTTCTAAATTTCGAGACTATTACATTTACTTAGAGGAGAATGAATTTAATTTAGTTGAAGACTCAGATCCAATTTCTTTTCAAGATGCCATTTCTGGTCCTCATAGTTCACAATGGTTGGCAGCCATGGAAGATAAGTTGCCTTCTATGAGTATGAATGGCATTTGAGATTTGGTAGACTTACCTAGTGGTTATAAAACTGTTAGCTATAAATGGGTCTTTAAGACTAAATTTGAGGCTAGAGGTGGGGTAGAAAGGTACAAAGTCAGACTTGTTGCAAAGAGGTATAACCATGTTGGACCAATGGTGGTTGACAAATTAAATCCCACTTATGTTTTGATAATAATAAAATGTATAGAATTGGTTAA
>JAOSBK010000006.1:35083733-35096245 GCA_027568895.1 Erythroxylum shatona | reverse complement strand
GTATGATGATTATTGTCTTTGTTTATATTAATTGTGGTTATTATTTATATGTAAAATATTTAAAAATTATTGTTATTGCCTTATTTCATATTAATTGTCATTATTATTTACTATTAGAATTTTTGAAAGTATGGTTGATGTAAACAGTAAATTAGTAAAGTATACAGTACAACTGTACAATATACTAATATGGACTATTTTGCAATTTTTAAAATTTTGAGAGACTATTTTATAAATTTAAAAAATTACCCGAAACGGTACCCAGTACTGACCGGTATTGGTACAGTTCCGTTCCAGAATCCAATCCGGTACCAAGCCCGGTACGGTATTCATAACTTTACTTAAAATTATTTTACACATGAAATATTAAAAAAATAAACTTTCTTTCTAAAATTACAAGTCTTGCAGCCAATCAACTTTAATTCAGAAGTGAAATAAAAGTTGAGATCATAATTTCTAAGAAAAATTGAGACAATATATTTTTATTACAAGACCAAATCTACTTGGACCCAGCAGCTTAAGTCCAGAACTTTCTTCACATACTCTTCCATTGTATCTGTCATTTCAGCAATCTTAAGTCCCGTAACTCTCTTCGCACACTCGCAGTTGATGAAGACATCTTGAATTGAGAATAGGACCTAACTTTGTTATGGGCATGTTGTATCGTTGGCATCATTGTGTAATTACACTTGCAAATGCCCTTATCCTTAAGGCCTCCACTGCACCTACATGGTCGTTTCTATCATTTTAAAACCTCCGGGTGAAATTAAAAAGAGCTTCAATAAATCGATAATATACAAACATGTAAACTTAAAGTTTTTTATTTACATATTTGTATAAAACATAAATGACTCAATTTATAAAAAATAATTTTTCCATGTATTTTTCGATGCAAAATCATTAATAATATTATCAAGATCAATATTATCTAACATATCCTTCTCAATACATAACATAGCTAAATCATTTAGCCTTTCTAGTGACATTGATGACCTCAAGTAGGTTTTCAATAATTTTAATTTTGAAAAACTTCTCTCAGCTGATACTACAGTCACATGTATAATCAATAGAATTCTATAAGCAATTGAAACATTTGGATAACAATCTGCAGTTTTAACAAATTCTAAAATTTCAACTGATGAGATTAACTCATTTGGCAAAGTCATTTGTAACACTTTTAATTCAGAAAAAATCATCTAAATCCACATCTAACACATTACCATGAGAAAAAGTCGTTGTAAAATTAGTGCAACATTATCTTAATTCATTATCATCCAATGACCTTAACTTCTTTGAATCAAATAAGAATTCAAAAATGTTATCAAATATTGTTAATTGTTCAAATATATTCTTCAACGAAGCAATTGCCATATCCACAACAACTAATAGAATCATAACATATTTAATAGAATCATAATTCATACGTATTTTATAATAAAGGAAACCATTTATGTAGTCTTTGAATTGAGTAACTTAAATTACTTAATTTAGTCATATTATCACTAAACTTATGTGAACTCTACAAGAACACAAATCCAACAATTATTATATTACTTGTGTCAAAGTATAATGAAAATTACAATTATAAAAATTAAATTATTTATTAATATTAAATTATTTTTATAAATAATAAGTAATATAAAAATTAAAAAACACAAATAAATACAATATCATTTAATATTAATGTTATGATTTAAAATGCTAATATAATGTCCACGTTAATAACAAATTACAAATTAATTATAACGTATTCAAATATTTAACAAGCTTAAAATAAATTAAAAATAAGAAACTTTACATTAATTTTAAATTACACTCGAAACTTAGAAGATAAAATCGTAAAAAAAAATTGCTACCAATTTTTAAGTTGGAGTACCTTAGATGCATATATTGATGAAAAAAAAATATGAGGGTAAAAATACACCTAAATTCTTCAAAACTATTTATAACTATCATAAGTTAACGTTAACTTTAAAATTTAATGTTAATCTATGATAATGTTATAAGTTAGTTAAAGTTACAATTCAAAATGAGTTGTAAATTTATAATAATGCAAGGGAGGACATGGCTTCGAATAGGGGGACCCTTTCATATTAACTAAAGTAAAATATTAACTGAAAAATAGATTTGTTCAAGAAAATAACAGAGTAGAAGCAATACAGGTCGTCATGCAAATCCAATCCAAGAGCAGGCCTCTTTTATTAATGGGCCCTGGGCAGGTGCCCTGCCTGCCCCTGCCCAAGGCCAGCACTGACTGTAGGAGACCTTAACCTTTATATATAACATCCATATCGGCCTTCCCTATCACAAGCTCGATATGGTCCGATCTACACTGATCGGGATCTATTTTCCACCTAAACTTAGACCTATTAATTTAAATTATTTATTAGGTCACTTTATTATCTTTATCCAGATCAAATTACGTAACTTAACCGATAAGTTATTGAAAAATTGAAAATATGCAATTAAATGTTGTTCAACTTTATGGGAAAAGTAAAAAAATCTAACATTCTCCCCCTTGGATAATACATAATTGCGGTATTGAATCAAGTTGAAAATAGTTTAAAAACTCGGTTAAGCGATGCCACTATATTAGTTGACTAAGTTTAAAAAACAAAACATTTGATCCAAAGATAATGAAAGTCTGTCACTCCACCTTGCAAGGCTTTTGATACCTAAAAGTATCAAATGCATATATCATGTGTGACACAGATCCAATACAATCACGCATATCTAATACCTCACTAACATGAATGGGAAAATGGAGTGTGGCAAACTAAGATAATACCTATATGATCTAAATTATATCATCTTCATTTGTAAATCTCAATTTCTCCAACTTTATGCTAAACTGCATTAGAGAAATCCTATTTTGCATTAAAGAACCTTTATGGGATTAAAAACATATATCCCCCTATGTCATGTCAAACTTTATGGATATCTGTATAAAATTGTATGCATCTAAATGACATAAGCTCAAGGTTAACTTGTAAATATGCCCAATGACTGTTAAATGCTTAAGATTGACACAAATCTTAAAACTTTCATATATATTATAACAATATATGATAACACGTATCACTGATGATAACAATGATCGTCTTTATTGGTGAACCACTATACTATCATAATAGATCAAAATGTCTAAATGTACAAATGTACATGGAGCAAACCTAATGATCCTCTAACTAACAGTGTCTAAGGACTTCAAAACACCTATAATGTATACTTGTCTTTCAAACACAAGTGGGCAAAGTCCAATAGTTAAAGGATTAGCTTACATTTCCTTAGTCGTTAAATGTTCCAAACCTTAATGTCACCTTTTCATATCAACTCCTTTATGGCCAAATATTTGACCTCCAAATGCTAAGACCCTATGATACACTTTGTTATTACTAAACAACATAGCATCAAGATTATCACAGTACAATTGAATGGGTCTAGCCACTGAATCAACTACAAATAACTCAAAAATCCAATTTCTAAGCTAAACCTTCTGTAAAGCAACCCCATAGCATGCACTCTGCATGCATGGTCAAGGAAATCATCCATGTCTAATTGACACTCTTCTATGACATTGTACCATCTGCAAACTTAAAACTGTAACCTTAAGTGGAATTTTGCTTATCCGAAAAATAGCTTAAAATTGAATCTGCAATCCTTATGAGCTTTAGATTGTTGACTTTTTTATATGTCAATATATAATCCTTAGTTTCCTTAAGTATCTCAACACTCATTTGATTGCATTCCAATGGTCTATACCTAGGTTAACTAGATATTGATCAAATAGTCAAACAGTAAATGCAATATCCATCCTAGTACTTACCTGAGCATATTTCAGGCTACCATCCACACTATAATATAGAACATTCTTCGTAACCTCTCTCTTTACTTCGGTGAGAGATTGATGTTACTATAGGTTTACAGTCAATTGTATTAAACCTTTGTAACACAAACTCAATGCATGCACTCTGTAAGAGGTCTTATGAGTGTTAAGATCAGTCTCGATAAATCAGCATGCCTAAGAAAAAAGGTGCTTCACCAAGGTTCTTTTTGTCAAAGTGTTTGACCAAAAGTTGCTTAACCTCATGCAACATGGTCAAGTAATTTGATGTGAGAAGTTTATCATCTACATGCAATAATAAAAAAGATAACTTTGCTCTCCTTGACCTTGTGATACAAACATCTTTTTTAATTTTATTTTTCATGAAGCCGAAAGAGGTAATAACCTCATCATGTAACACCTCATTCCCATCTGACATATGCACATGCGTCCATTGGATACACGTGTACATGCCTAACAGAAATGACATGTTAACTATCTCACCTTCACTGTACATAACATGACATCATACAATAAACCATCAATCACACATTTTATAAACCCAAAATTTTTATTACATTATATCAAATCCATAATTTATATTGTTTCATGTAATACAATACCATCTATGTTTTACATCATTATCCTATGAGCATAAACAACTCAATACACACCAAATACAATAAACATGAAAGAAACAACTATGTCCTCAATCCCAGCTGACTAACCTCTGAGCAAAATCTGACTATAATAGTTGTACAAAATATGCTTCTACGGAGTTTTAAAAGCTAGGTCGTCTCACTCTCAAACCTGAAAAGTAACGGTGTAATTTTGATAAGTTTTGTGAACTCAACAAAGTAACCATCCTCGATGGTTCATTCATGTCATAGAACAAGATCAATTATAGCATGTAATCATACATTTCAAATCCACTTGATAAGTATCAAATACTATCATAGATTAATCATTTCTCAGTTAAACAGTTCAATCATATAACAACATTCACACTGCTTTGCAAATCATTCAATGAATTCAAATCATATGCAAATGTTATATGCATGAGACTCACATTCATTTTTATCTTATTGTGATTGTGTGCTTTTTACAGTATCCCGAAGTATCAAGCTTAGTTAGTCAGTCTATGATTCATTGATCATAGTGAGCCATAGGCTCGAACCACGTATGTGGGAGCTTAAAGCTCTTATTAGTAACAGTATCAGTAGCAACACCAGTCATAACTCCTTTATATTACATGCATTGGGATGAAATGCATGCCACAATTTAGTAATCAAATTCAATCATTTCATTTGCATATATTATTACAATTCAACAGTCAAAATATCAATCACAATAACAGTAGTCATCGGACTAAGTCTAGCATTCAACTTTTTAGTTGAGAATCAGAAAATCATTTAGGTAGATGCATTCACATTCAATCAACACTTCAAATATCATTTCCATGTATCAAAACACCTCAGACAAATACTGTCCAGAATCCAATACACAATTAGCACATTTCAGTACAGTTCAATAAGATAACAATACAGTTCAGTAATATACAAAACAAGAAGTTGAGACCATCTTAGGTTACTCACAGTATGCTCTAAATAGCTATTGCCTTGAAGTCCCGACAATGTCTGGATGCTGCTGCTCAATATGCTCCTCTATACATATAATACATACATATATCTCAATATTGCACAATTATGTATTCATTACTACACATTCATATATACTGAATGCATATTCATGATATTTCCGGTTTCTAATCATTAATCATATCACAATATTCATTTGGATATCTACTTTCAATTGATTAACTCAAATTTGTCTAAATATACACTTTCAGGTCCATTTTGCACAATTATTTTCATTAGGAAAGTGAAGGAATTTGGTAATACTTCTTTCGAATAAATTATTCTCCTATGTCTTAAGTCTCTATTGATACTAAGATCATTCAATTTGGTTCATTATTATATGAGTTTTGTTCAAAATACCACAAACTATGTACATTTGAAATTTTGGCTAATGTATGATCATGCATTCAAGTTTTACAACCCATATCTCTCAATTACAATGTCCAAAAATTACAAAATTTATACCAATTTAAAGCTAAGAGAATAAGCTACAACTTTGGTGTAAAAACCTTTGCCTAGTTCGGCATACATCAATACCTTTTATTCAACAACAACAGGGTATGATTTCAGTCCCTGGTAGTGCTACAACCTCGGCAAAGACTCAATTTCATGCCAATTTTGACAGTCTTAGAGATAGAATTAAAATTCAACTTATTCAAAAAAGTTGTAGATATATGCCTATAGTTTAATTTGAATCAAGAATCAACTCATTTATAAAATCTACAGATCACATTATAATCAAAATACCAAAGCATGTTCATGAATTCTCCAGTTCAAAATATTACAGCAGACTTCCACACTTTCATCTTATCAATCATTTTCAAATCAATTTAGATAGCTCTAAATTTTCATAGAGAGAAAGAAAAATGTCTTAGGAATCTATTGATCCAAGTTTCAAATCATTTGGATGGTAGATGAAAAAGTTATAGCCAAAATACTTAAAGTTGTTTAATAAAACACTCTAGTTCATATACTCATACATGCAAACCATCATCTTTTCCCTCTCTAAAATGCAGATCTTCATCTTCCTCACCGAAATGCACTCCTTCTCTTCTTCTTTGTTTCTTTTTTGTTATCTTCTCACTTCTAAAACCATCCATTCTACATTTTTATATCCAGTAAAATCTTTAAACAAGTTAGATTCAAATTTACACTTTAAACATCAAAAATTCGAAACTTCATATACTTCCTCTCTCTCTCTCTCTCTATTGCATTTTTATAACTTCTGCACTTTTCCATTTTTTTTTCCTTCCCTCATCAGTCCACGTTTTCTATCATCTTACTCCTTCTTAAAACACAACACCTCATTATGCTCTATGTTCTCTTTATCTCTAGCCTCACATAAATCCATCACTAACATTACCCAAACATTTTTGCATATATAACGAAAACAAAGCATGTTCATTAACTTTACTGCATGCATGTTTCTGCATGTGTTTTAATATCCAACAACAACCTCATTTGATCATGAATTTATGATTTCATCGACTCTATACCATGACTTCGTTCAAATCTTCACTTCATATTCATTAAACTCATCTATATCCATTTCTACTAATACCCAACAAATTCATGCACATATAGAGCAAGATAAACCTTCTGTGTATTTCTCAGAACAAAATAGAGTATATTTTTATACATCAACTTTCATGAGTTTTTGCATCATTTTCATAGTCAAAGACTATTGCCATACAGAACCCAACTCATTCATTAGCAAAATTCACCTACTGTTCATATAACTCATCACCATCACCGAATTACTTCTTACATAAGTCATGCATATATTCACTGCTAAACTGTAAAACATCATCAAATTCACAAAGCCTAAAACCTTAAAACTTCACTTACTTGATTTAGCAATATTGCCAATGCAGAGAGTGAATCACTGACACAAGAATAACAACTTGATGCTCGGTGTTTGGTGAACTAGAAGTTTGATAACAGTACTACTCTCGGTGAAGAACAATGAGAGAGAGAGAGCTACAGGGAGACAACGTCTAAAATAGGTATCTATGTGTTCTCTTAGGTGTACATTTATCACTATTTCATGTTGCCACATGTCACGCATATACATAGGCTCATCAATTTAATCAACCTACGTGTCTCAGTATAATTGGTCCATATTTCAATATTCTGAAATTCCCAAATTCCCCAAAATTTCTGAAATAATACTATTAGTCTCCAAATAAATCTTTAACACTAATATGTCACAATTCATATTTTAAACTATATTAATCAGTCAACTATACCCAAAAAATGCCAATGAATGTATAAATAATTGTAACGTGCAAGATCAACAATATCGTGTATATGTATGTCACTTTATGCATAAGCATGAGTTATGCTTCCTAATTCTCATTAATCTATAATAATTACCATTTTAATCCTAATTCAAGTAACAAGATGTTACAATTCTCCCCTCCTAACAAAAATTTGATCTTCAAAATTCCTACCTGATGATTCGAATAGTTAGGGATACTGTCGCCTCATATGATCCTCAGTTTCCCGTGTTGCTTCCTCAGTCGAGTGATTTCTCCAATGAACTTTTGCCAATGGAATCACTTTGTTTCTTAACTACTTTGACATATAACCCACTATCTTGATCGTCTCCTTAATATAACTCAAATTGCTATCAATCTCAATATCTTGAGCTGGTAATACATGAGTAGGATAAGATCTGTATCTTCTTAACATACTTACATGAAACAAATTATGCAGTTGAGATATCTCGTTAGGCAAAGCTAACTTATATGCTAAAGGTACAATCCTCTCGAGGACCTCATAAGGACCAATGTATCTCGAGCTCAACTTACCATTTTTACCAAATCTCAGTACATCATGCCAAAGTGACACTTTCAGAAATACTTTGCCTCCAACATTATATTCTATATCCATTCTATGTTGATCCACATAGCTTTTCTGTCTATCTGAGTCGCTTTTACTTAACTCTTGATCAATTTCACCTTCTCTACAGTATCCTGTATCAATTATGGACCTTCAATCATTTTCAAACCTTCCTCCTCCCAGTATAGAGGCGATCGACATTTTCTGCCATACAATGCCTCATACGGTGCCATCCTAATGATGTTATGATAATGATTGTTATAAGCAAACTCAATCAATGCTATGTACTAATACCAAGCTCCCTATAACTCCAATACATATGCTCTGATCATATCCTCAACAGTCTTGGTAGTTCTCTCACTCTGTCCATCTGTCTGAGGATGAAATGTTGTACTGAAATTCAATTGTGTGCCCATAGCTGACTGTAAGCTCTTCCAGAATCTCGAAGTAAATCTAGGATCCCTGTCTGATACAATAGACACTGGAACTCCATATAATCTCACAATCTCAGTCATATATATGCGAGCCAACTGGTTTAATGTATTATTCTCCCGTGTTGGTATAAATGAGTCAACTTAGTTAATCGGTTCACTACAACCCATATTGCATCATTCTGCCTCAGAGTCTTAGCCAATCTCATTATAAAATTCATAGTGATGTATTCCCATTTTCACTCCAAAATAGGCAACGAATGCAATTTTCCAATTGGAGCCCGATGCTCAGCCTTAACCTGCTGGCATGTTATGCATTTAGAAACAAACTCCGCTACTTGCTTTTTCATTCCAAGCCACCAAAAATGTTGTTTCAATGTGTTATACATCTTGTTAGAACCAAGATGCGTAGCAGAAGCGACCATATGAACTTCTTCTAATATTTCCTTCCTCAGATCATCAACATTAGGCACACATAGCCTCTGCTTTAGCCACAATGCATCATCTCTAAAGTCAAAATCAGAATCTGTATTCTTCTTAACTTTCTCAATCAATTTCACCATTTCAGGATCTTTAATCTGTACTCTTCTAATCCGATCAGGCAACATTGGTCTCAGTTTCAATATAGTTGTCAATTCTTCACTATGCTCTAGATTTAACTATATATTCAAAGCTCTCAACTGAATCAAACTTGTAACCTCAATAATTGAATCTGAGCTACACTAATATCCGACTTTTTGGTCAAAGCATAAGCCACTCCAGTGGCCTTCCCCGAATGATACTCAATTGTGCAGTCATAATCTTTCAGTAACTCTACTCATCTTCTCTGTCTCATGTTCAGCTCTTTCTGACTTAACAGATACTTCAAGCTCTTATGATCAGTGTATCTGAAATATCTCGTCATATAAGTAATGTCTACAAATTTTTAAAGCAAAAACTACTACTATAAGCTCTAAACCATGTATTGGGTAATTCATCTCGTGAGACCTTAATTGTCTTGATGTATAGGTTATCACCTTACCATACTACATCAATACACATCTCAGTCCCTGATGCAATGCATCACTGTATACCACATATCCACCGGATCTTGATGGAATAGTCAACACCGATACTATAGTCAACCGAAGTTTCAACTCTTCAAAACTTCTTTGGCACTCATCATTCCATCTAAATGTTACATTCTTCCTCAGAAGTTTAGTCAGAGGGCCTGAGATTAAAGAAAACTCCTCGACAAACCTCTGATAATAACCAGCTAATCCAAGGAAACTCTGAATCTCTGATACATTCTTCGGTGTCTCCCATCTCATTACTGCTTCAATTTCCATTAGATCTACCTGAATTCCATGTCCTGTTACTATATGACCCATAAATACCACTTGATTCAGTCAAAATTCACATTTACTGAATTTGGCATACGATTGTTTTTCTCTCATAGTCTACAAAATTATTCTCAGATACTCAGCATGATCCTAATTGCTTCTTGAATACACCAAAATGTCATCAATGAACACAATTACAAATCGGTCCAGGTATGGTTGAAATATCTTATTTATCAATGTCACGAATGTAGCTGGGGCATTAGTCAACCCAAATGGCATTACTAAGAGCTCAAGATGTCCATACCTGCATCTGAAAGCACTTTTTGGTACATCAGCCTCTGCTATCTTTAGCTGATAATACCCAGATGTCAAATCAAGCTTAGTGAATACTCGAGCTCCCTACAATTGATCAAATAAGTCATCGATTCTAGGCAATAGGTATTTATTCTTCACTGTAGCCCGGTTGAGTTGCCTGTAATCAATGCACAATCTCAAAGTACCATCCTTTTTCTTCACAAACAGCATTGGAACGCCCCAAGGTGAAACACTGGGCCTAATGAACCCCTTCTCGAGCAACTCCTGCAACTGAACTTTCAACTCCTTTAATTCCACATATGTCATCCTATATGGAGGAATGGATATAGGAGTAGTACCTAGAACTAATTCAATTATGAACTCTGTTTCTCAATCTAGAGGCAAACTAAGTAATTCAGCGGGAAACACGTCTGGGAATTCCTTAACTACAGGAATATCATATACACTCTACTCAGCTCGAGTATCAGTCACATGGGCCAGATAGACCTCACATCCACCATACATTAACTTCAAAGCACTAATAAATGAAATCAATCTAGTTGGCACTGCTTGGCTAATACCTCTTAATACTACTCTAGATTAATCAGGAGACTCTAAAATCACTTCCTTCTTATAGCAGTTCAGATGGCCCTATGAGCAGTGAGTCAATCCATGCCTAAGATAACATCTATCTCCTTTAACTGTAAAACAATCAAATATGCTGTCAACTCTATCTGGTCAATTCGAATCAGACACTTCTTACAGATCTCCCCAATCACTATAGTACTACCAATTGGTGTACTCACCTCTAATCCACATCTCAGGAACTCTATATCACAATGTAATTTAGATGTCATGTGCAATGTGATAAATGAATGCGTAAATCAAAGATCTAGCAATCCATAAACCTCAAAAGTAAATAATGATAACACACTTGCAACAACTTCTGGAGAATCTTGAGCCTCCTATCTCGTCATGGCATAAACTCTAGCTTAAGACTACGATTGATTGCTTTGCATCTCAGTCCTTCTAGTAACACTTCTATAACTCATCCTGCCTCTACCACGACCTCTCTATCCAGTCCCACTAGCTCGGCTTTGCTAAATAGTAGGTTCTGTTACTCTACTCCCTGTCCCACCAAACTGTGTTTTAGACATCAATGTACAATCTCTGATTTAATGATCACATGAGCCACACCTCAATCTCTAGCATACACCACTATGCTTATTCCTACAATACTGATAAGCTGGCAATTGACCCAATGTTGTGCCTTTATTATTCCCAGTTTGAGTGAAACCACCCCCTCTGTCTGAATCTTGACTATCTAAATCCAGCTAGTGGTCTAAATGCTCTAGTCTAACGTTTACTGAATCTTCTACTAGAATGCCCCTGAGACTCACTGGGCCTCTTTTGTCTTGGTTTATGACCTCTGCTCAGACTAACTGTCCCTAAACAATTGTTTCATTCATATCGAGGCCGCTCTGAGTTTAGTGAAACTGCTTAAATTAGTAAGAGCTACCCTTATCTAAATTTCCATGTTTAAGCTGTCTTCAAATCCCCTACATTTATCTGCCTCAGTAGAAATTAAGACAGAAGCATACCTCATTAGCTCATTAAATCTGATCTTATACTCTACTACAGACATTCCACCCTATTTCAGATCTATGAACTCCTTCATCTTCCAATCCATGTATACCTAGGGCATATAATTTTCTCAGAAATCCCTCAAAAAGTCTCCCTAAGTCAAAGTGCAAGGCCTGGTGGCACTGTCGGGAATAGTCTTCCACTATCGATAAGTTGGGCCTTATAGCAAGGAAATGGCATAGTTGAACCTCTCATCCGACTAACAATCCATCTAATCAAATACTTGTTCTATCTGCTCTAACCATCCTTTAGCTCCTGTAGGGTCTGTTGTTGGATCCCATTTCCGGAATCCAACTCTTAACAAAATACCGCCATACTTGAGCGTGGCTCCTTGTAATTCTTTTCTTGCTCTGCTACTAAACATGATGAGCCCCGTTCTCAGAGTCCAACCATCGAACCATAAATGTCGGCGTAATCCAAAGAAAATATGAAGCTTACAATCTCATTTCAATTCCTATGTTCCTTTTTCCATAACACCTCTCATTTCTATATAAATAACAACAATTCACAATCAAAA
>JAOSBK010000006.1:35053025-35075487 GCA_027568895.1 Erythroxylum shatona | reverse complement strand
TAGGTAGAGGACGTAGGTCTTAGCACCGAACCTCTATAAAAACAGTGTTTGATCTTCTTCCCTACTCTTTACATTTAGATTTGATTAAATTGTTTTTGTGTGAATAAACTTCTGATTTTGTTGTAGAAAATTACAAAAAGTTTAAAGATCTATTCAACCCCCCCTTCTAGATCGCTAACAACTACATCCTCATCAGCAATCAAAAAAGTCCACAAACATAAGGGACACATCTTTATGTTATCCTCACATTCTTTATGGGCATATAGTATGTGATAATGTAATATTAATAAATGCTAAACCCGAATGCACACTTCATTGTCACACACTCGTGTTGAGAGCATTCTCTGAAAACTTCATTTGAGACTTTCATATTGGAAAAATCTCATTAGACCGACTATCTTGCATCATTGGACATTGAACCGATCACCCGAGACATAAGAACCTCATGTATCTCCCTTATGGCAAGTTCGTTGCACAAAAACTTTACTCAAAAATAGCTTCAAAATGTTTTAATTCCTTTTCCGAGTGACTATCATGTGATCATAAATACTAAACATAAGACCTGAGACACGAAAACTTGAAGTATCTTCCTTACATAATGTCTGAAGCTAGAAAATTCACTCGAAATTGGTTTCAGAACGCCTTAATTCCTTTTTTCTTCAGTTAAAGTTTAATTTATTACTAATGTAATAAATTCATAAAAATGGAAAATTCACTTTATGAATTTTTCAGACCCGAAAACTGACCCAAAGTACCTCGGGACACCCTCTGAAAATTTCTTCTTTTTTTAAATTCCATACAGCTAACGTCAGCATGATGTCATCCAACACGTCAACCTCACATTCAAGCGAGAGGTGTATGTTGCATGTAGCGCACGCATGGCAAAGTGCAGATGCGCCCACCGTTGCTAGCTCATGCATCACATGCGCAACGCATGTCCTTACGTCGTTTCGCCATAAGTCGAGCATCCGTGACAAATGCCCACTTCACCGCTTCTGTCTTATTACTGTAGAATGGATGGTGCATGTGTGGTATAGGCCACACATGTCTGCCATCCCACACTGCTAAGTGTCCAGCATCGGGCTGGCACGTGCCTTCCCTATGCCAAAGAAAGTCCCATAACTAATCTTGATTAGCTTCTTTTTCTAGTGTAAATAGAAAAAGGATTTTAATAGTTTGTTTCTATTTACTTTCTCTCACTTATGTGTTTTGACTAACTTCCTTCTTATTGAAGAGGGAAGAATAGTATTTCTCTACTATATTAATACGTGACAGGTGCGTTTACTTCAATGCAAGAATCAGCTATATGGTGCGAAGGAGAATTCAAAGTAGCAGCTGATATGTGAACAACTAATCTTCCCTAGAAAAAAACTTTGGCTACGATTCGATCTCGAACCTGTTGCCCCCTTGCTTGCAATGTGCAAGTTTCGAGCGTGTGTCCGACGAGTTTCAAGCCTATTTTCCAGCTTCGGAGCTCGTTTTCACCCCATTTCTCAAGGTTAAACACATGTATACTACTTTCATGCAAAAAAAAGCCAAAAAAAAATCGAGAAACAGAACTTTATTCTCAAAAAACCTTATGGAGAAAAACTGAAATATCTTCGTTTTTTAACCACCTGATTACGTCACTGCATTGATACTACGTGTAACAAGTAACGATACCTTAGTTATGTATCACGGATCAAACATGAAAGGGCAATTAATGAAAAAAATGCAAAAAAAACACCTTATTTCAGTTCCATAACTTCAAACGCAATTTTCGAAGCCGAATCAAGTTGAATCATCTATCTTCTTTACAAGAACTACTCACCGGAACACAGTTAACGCCTTTCTACAGTTTTCTCAAAACGTAAGTTCTCTTAACGGATCAGAGACCTTAACCTTTATATATAGCATCCATATCGGGTTTCCCCATTAAGGCCCGATATGGGTCATGTCTATACTGATCGGAATCTATTTTTATCCAAAATTAGACCCATTTATTTAGATCATTTATTGGACCTCTTTATTTCTTTATCTGGATCAAACTATGCAACTTAACCGATAAGTTATAGAAAAACAAAAAATGTAATTAAATATTATCCAATTTTATGGGAAAAGTCAAAATATCCAATATGGAGAGATTCAACACGTTCACAGAAACTTTACTCTTGCCCACATCCACAACTTATTCATTTTTTTTTCCTTTTGCTATACCTTTTCGATCACTACATTTTGGATCGAGTAACATAAATTTCTTAAAATTTTAAAGTGCTTCAACTTTTTAGATTAATTTAAATGGAATATGTTACTTGATTTTGTGTAATTTGTTCCTTAAATAATTTATTTAGAATATATAACTTATAAATTATATATATTTATATTACAGGTTCAAAAAATAATTATTATAAATTTATTTGTTATAAAAATAAAACATTTTGTTCCTTATAAAATTAGCACCAACCATAAATTCCCGTCCACAATATGTGAATTCATTTTCTTATACTTTTATTGTTTTTCAAATTAAAATGATTCTTCAAACATAAAGTCAAAAGTGACTATGCAAACATATTATATCAAATAATAGAATATATTAAGGTAGAGATGTCCATGTCCTCTTTTTGTAGAATTGCACCTTACAATATCAACAATAACAATACTTATAATAAATCTCAATAAGACATGGAGTCTAAAGAGATTTAATAGTTTGCAATCTTACACCTAATTAGTAGCGAAATTGTCTCCAAATGACCCACATGAAATAAGAAGGAGAAAAAATCAGCTAAATATACATAATAAATAATAAAGAATAAATAAATAGTAGTAGTGAAAAATACTAAGTAAAATGATAATGAAAATAAATACGTACAAATATATATATAATAGGAATTAGCATACATCTTTAAATGAGATGTACACCAAAGTTAATGCACAGATACTCTTCTGTTATAAACTAACTTCAATAAAACAAACTTGCTCAAAATTGAAAAGGTAAAAGTATAAGACCTGTAATTGCAGGTCAAAGAGATAGCAAATGGTAAGAAGTTAGCTATCGTATTATAGAATGAAATAGGAGAAAACAAAGTAGATAACAGACAACCTTAATTTAATACTAATCATCCAGCTGGAGAAAAAGAAAAATGCTTGCTTCTCCTCTTATCTTAGGTTATGTATAAAAATATTGGTTTGGTAACAACGTGGCATATGAGTCATATTGCAATCAACGGTTAAATATACTAAAATCTTATGTAATTTAACTTTATTTTAATTCTTATATTCTAAAATTTATTATGTATTTTATGTATTGTTTTATCATAATAATCCCTTTATTATATTTTATTTATTTTTAGTCAAAGCAACTTAATATTAAAATTAGTAAATTTCAATATAATGTTGTTTTGGATTTATGAATAAAAAAAGAATATGATAGAAAGAGTTGTATCATAACTAAAAATATTACCAAAAGATAAGTGAAAAGTTTAAAATATGAGAATTAAAATAAAAATTAAATCATAAAAGGTTTTAATATAATTAGATAATTGCACCCTTTCTCTAAGTGGATTTGAAGAGCATCGGCGACTCGTGTTGTATGACACTTTAGGGCCCAAACTTAACCTTAAAAGAGGTGAACCAGACATTGGGTCCAGATGATGCACCCAGAACCTGTTGAATAATTTTAACATATTGCGCTATAGTCATCAATGACGTTGCAAATTAATGGCATGTTTATTAGAGTGAAATAGTTATTTTATTACTTTTTTATTTTTAACGAATAGTTATTCCTTTATTTAGTTAAAAAATAACATGCAAAATAACTAATCTCAAGTTTAGTTATTTCTACACTTTTAAAAATAATTAAAGATACTTTCCTCCTATTTTTACTTATTTTGTAAAATGCGGAATAGATAAAGACAATCATTCTCTTTATTATTATTATTATTATTATTATTATTATTATTATTATTAAAAATTAATAATTATTATATTATTATTATATAATAATAATAATAATTAATGAAAATAGATAAAAATAAATTATTATTATTATTAATGGATACTATAATAAATATTTTGATTTTTTATTAATTATTTTTTATCATCTTAAATTTATATTTTAAAATCAAATATTTATGTACATTATCATTAAAAAAAATTATGAGCAAATCAAAAATAAGTAATATTTATTTCATTTTATCCTTTGTCCATTTTTATTTTTTAAAATAACTATTTGTTTGCTTATCTATTTCAACTAATCTCAGCTTTATACTGATAGCACCGTCGTTCAAGTCGAGGGACATCTGTGTTGTCATTTACTACGTAGCAAGGTATGACTTGGTCACTTATTTGACGGGAGTGAGCCTCTCTCTCAAGATTTAATGTTCAGACTTTTGCAGTCTGACACGATACCTCTTTTACCAGATATGCTAATCTCATGAATGACTCTGAAATCTCTCTCTGTTTTTTCTTCTACAAATTCCCTCGCATGCGTTTCAATTCAACTCTCACGTTAACATTCAAGGAGTTCCAAGAAGATTTGGCCCTACTTTCCACAAGGGTTAATTATGAAACGAGTGCCGTGAGCAAACTTCATAACTTTGTGTCACCTCCCTACTTGGTTTCTTCTTACCAACAAGAACCTGAATGTGAACATCCGACAATAGGTTAATAACTCTTCGACATCAATCAGTCTCCTTACGAAAATTTGAAGCTGAGTACGTCAATGAATAGGGGCAAATAGACTGGTGTATTTTTGTGTCTTTGAGGGTCCATTTTTTCAATGATGTACAAGTTATGGAACCCCACAAAAGAAAGAAAAAGTAGTCCTTCTATGCTCTCCCCATGTGCCTCTTCGCTTCAAGCACAGCCATCCTTGACAGTTGGGGAACCAAAAACTTGTAAAACGGGATCTATTATTTAAACGTGTATGCAGTACGTAAACGCCGTCAGGCATTGATGTTTCTGCAATCCCTTGGCTCGTTTATCGCAAGGAGCATAACCTTTTCGTTTTTGTTCTGTTAATTTAGAAAAAAAAAACTTTTAAATGTTTGAGTATATCGATTGAAATATCAACAACAGGTAAGGTGTGAAAGCTGTCTCTCTCACAGAAGGGGACAACGGATAAAAAGACAATTGCCCGAAGGCTCTTTGGAGTTTGGACTGTGATCAGTGGCAGAGAGATGAGAAGGTAACGATGATTTCGATGTAACGATGGGTGAAAATAACACATCCTAGCTCACATTGAAAATGATTATTTCTCCAGTTTTGGTTCATGGTAAAAAGTAAAAACTAAAAAGAATGAGATAATGAGGGCATTTGAAGCTCCAAAGAAAATCAGAATTGTGATTATGCAAAACTGAATCAATCCTTCTTTTATTTATATTTATTGCTATTCTTATTACATCATTAACGTAAAATAATTATAACAGAAGACTGGTAATTATAAGCTTCTTGCTTAATTATGATTATCGATGATTCCGTATTTTTTCAACAATTTTGTTGATTTTTTTATTTTATACATTTATTTGAATTCTGTAAATTTATTTTATTTTAACTTTTATTTCTTAAAAACTGATAGCGAACTTGGCATGACAGTAAAAGATTAACTTAACCTAAACCCTTGAAACTATAGGTTATGGGCCTACTTTAAAATATAAGCCATTCACTTTCATTAATTTTTCTGATATATGTCATGAACCATCTGTTCATTTGGCGCATCCAATTAAATCCTGATGCCATTATTTTATAAATGTGATACCAAATTGTTTGTTGGGCCAAATTTCAAAATGAAATTCATACATTACCTTTACTTAGAACCATAAAGTAATTAGAAGTCGTGTTATTCTAATATGTAGACCATTCATTTTGGATATTAGATGATTTCATTTTAAATTACGGCAAATTTTTATTATAATTTTTTTAAATATCTTTTTTTCGCTAACTTTGAACCGTTCAATCTATTCCTTTTTTATCAATTCAATTTTTTGTTTAATATAAAAAATAATAGACACTAATTTTTGGAAGAAAGTCACCAACTTGCCCTCACTTTTTTAAACTCAAAGAATCTAAATTATCTAAATTGAAGATAAGAGTGTATAGTATCGAATAAAATAATGTAATTTTAACTAATTAAATTAATTAATTTTAGATATTACTAAAATATAATATTTATTCAATGAATAAAACAGTATCATTTTAATCAATCAAATTGAATCACTTTAAATAGAACCCGAACTCAATATTTTATCCATTGAATAAAACGATGATGTTTGGCTTGGCCATATTAAGTTGCTTTGGCTGACCTTGAGAATAATGTTTTGCTCATTAAATAAAATAATGTTATTTTATAAAACTTAACAAAATGACGTTACTCCTTTCTAACTCAACAGGACTATTACTTACAGTTTTGAAAAAATTTTCTAAACCCGAATTTACTCGAATTCCAACCAAAATGAATTTTATCTTTCAACTTTATATGTTATTAATAACTATACTTGGTACTGTTTTTATAACAATGCCTTAAATAAGACATTAAATATGCTTACCAAACAATGTTCAGCTCGGCAAGCTTATTTTCCGGCGGACGAGATCCTCCGTATGAAACAAAAGGTCTGTTCCCATTTCAAAGAATACAATAGCAATACTTGCCCGAAATCTGTCGCTCTCATTATAATTAGGACCAGAAACTGTACGGACTGCGGCTATGTCAGAATACACTATTGAATTACATGAAAATTCATGCCTAGCTACTTAGGATTTAATTCATCTCTTGAGTTTTTTTTTTTCATAAAATGGGAATTCGAATTAATGTTTTTTAGGTAAATTTATTAAAATTTGCAATATCATATCTCATTAATCTTTTACTAGTTTGAATCGAATAATCATTAGAATAAATTTAACTAATCTCTAGATTAACTTTTGAAATTTGAGAAGGCTTAAAGAGAAACTGGAACAAACAACATTAATAATAAACAGTTTACCGTATTGTGTTGTTACGAATGTCTTAACTTTGTATCTAGAACGGTAGAAATTGAAAACAAAATGACCCCTAATCAATGAATGAGTGTTACAGTTTGATGCGGTCTCGCAAAACAGTTGTTTAATGAGGTGGAAGTGACAATGAGGGTTACAATTTGACCCGGTCTCGCAAAACAGTTGTTTAATGAGGTTGGCACTGTGACTTCCCTAAGTTCCCTTATGTGGTCCTATTGAGCCATCTTTATTTGGCCGGTTACGGATATTGTCGTATTAAAACTAGTATGATTTGTCTAAATCGCTATATTTATGGATTACGCCATAGCAAGTCATTTAGACTTCAGGCTTCCTTTGATATTGACAATTCATAAGTCAATTATTAAAAAAAGACAAGTACTGCCTTAAAATTTTGACTTGAAGATAAATTTATTACATAATTTATAAATTATGTTACGAAAACTTCCTAAAATTTGAGTGGTAAAAAATAATTTATTACATAATTTATAGACTAATATATGTATTAGATAATTTATTTAATATGTAAGTAAAAATTGGTATATTTAAAATATAATAATTATTAAGAATTTCACTGTTGTAAAAAAGACCATTTACCATCCTGTCTTCAATTTCATACTTGTGCTTATAACTAGGATACCTGCTAGACTGAATTAGAGTAGAGTCTATACACCATCTGTGCGGGACACGCAGACCACATCCGTCCGTGATTCACATGTCTTAATCTCTGTTCTTTTGCGTGTATCGCAACAGTCCACAATAGGAGCAGTGAACCCCCCTTAAATAATGCCAGCAATATTTAGCCGCTGTCCTTGCCAAATTTATTATGGCTTGTGCATGTTTGAGATTGGAAGAAACCTGTGATCCACCATGTTCGAGATTCAAGGAAAGTAACACCAGAAAAGAAAAGGATGTCCATATAAAATATTTAATTTTTTTTCTTCATATTCGTTTTGTTTCATCACCATAAATTCCAACAACTTAATGCTCCCAATCTTATAGTAATTAGGATGCAGAATATTTCAAATATTTCCAATCGCAAAGTCATATAAATCAAAGACTCCTGTGGCGTGCAAAGTGCTTTATATTACTCTCACATTCTTGAAATATTATATTTATGGTGAAAATTGCATATGTAATCATTTTGTACAAGTAATGTACGTAACAATTGCCACTGCATACTTAGTTGGAATAATAAAATGTAGTCAAATGTTACGAAGCCCACTTTATACTTAGCTTCCTCATGTATAACCCTACACAAATTTTAAAACTTCTTAACTCATCAAATGATTGGCCAACCACAATTTATAATCATAATTTCAGTTTCAACAAGCTAAAAACAACTCCATTAAGTTTTCCAATTTTGGAAAAAAAAAACAGAGAGAGAGAGTCGTGGCCTCGTGGGTGTTACATGATGTGACCTTTGAAACAGCAAAAATTGAAGTAAAAATTACAAAAGAATAAACAAAATTTAATGACATGAATAACATATTTTATAAATTAAATTTAATTACTTTTATCTCATTTCTAAAATAATTTTGCACTTGTAAATGCCTCCAAACTATTTTGTGTTATAATCTTCTGAAAATTACACTAACTTTTAAAATATTTTTAGTTAATAAAACTTCAGCATAAAACTAAAATTTATACCCAACCATAAATATAAATTCTTTTCATGAATGTAGAAATAAGCTTGTAGTTATACCAATATTTCAAGTATGAAAAATACTAATATTTATCAAATATTTGTGATATATATATATATATATATATATATATACACAACCCATCATAAACACACTTCTCTTTAAATTAAAAATAACGATAAAATATATTTAACAAGAATATGATATTTATACCAATTAAATGCTACTCATATGATGAGTTAAATTAGCTCTTAAACTCAAATCAAATTAATTAAATTCACTACATATTAATAATTTATTATAATTATATTAAATTATTAATTTAATTTTAATTTAATTAATTCATGTTAATGTAAGTGTTAAATTGGATTATTATATTAGTGATATTTAGGTAGTACACATATGATGTTCATATTGCATATGTTTTGTCATTATTTTCTAATTAAAATGTAAGAGAAATTATCTTTTTTGAAAAAAATGAATATTAGAAAGAGTTTTTGTTGAAAATTATAAAAATTAGAAGATTTTTTCAAAAATTTATATATATTAGAAATTCGGAAGGTAGTTGTCCCATTAAAAAGGATAATGTTTATGTAATTCAAAATTCCGTGTTCATACTAAGTTTGACTGTCTAACTGAAGCCGTCAATACATATAATGTAATTTAAAATTCCCTGTTCATACTAAGTTTGTAATTCAAAATTTCGTGTTGATACTAAGTTTGACTATCTGACTAAAGCCGTGAACGGGTGAGTATAAGCTAAGGTAATTAGCCTTAAACTTCAGTAGATCGCAAGTTTTAATTTAATTAGGTCATAATTTATGGTAAGGTAATTTATAATTTTACGGAGGAGTTTGAGACTTTGAGTCTGCCCAAAGGTGGATGAATATAGGGTAGTATCTAATGAAAAAATTTGAGCTTAGTTAATACAAACTCAATGTTCAACTGCAGCCGATAAATTTCTCATTATATTTTTTACAGAGAAACTATAAGATTGACTATAAGCTAAAATTAAACCTATCTCTGGATCATATTGACTAAGCTATAATGCTGAAAATACAGAAACTATTTGTTTCCCGTAGGATAAATAAAGTACCTCATCACATACTACCATTAAAGTAAAATGACACTTATACTAATTTTTTTAATGATACGAAGACCAATTAAAACCTTATGTTGAATAATTAATTTTCATTTTAAAATAAATATGGAAATTCTAAAATTTTCTATAGTGTCCTTTTAAATTATATGTGTCAAATTCTTTTCTGACTTCACTTTAAGGATCAATTTGTAATTCTATTAATCTTAATTTTAACCTAAACAACTTAATTGATGTTGAACTAAAACATCAAAAATTATTTTCTAAAATTAAAAACTTAATTTTAGAAAATAATCTTAATTGTACGACATATGTAGTATGCATGCCTAAGATTTTAATCTTCTCTATATGCACCTCCTTCCTTATGGCGCCTGTACTCCTAGAAGAGGTTCAACTATTGTTTTTATTGCTATTGTTTGGAAATCGAGGCTTAGATATCGCATGCAACAGAATAAGAACAAATTTTTTTGGTTTAATTTTTCAAAAGCTAAGATTACTTAATGATTAACATATCAAATATAATAAAATTTGAATTATAATCCATACATTATTCCGAAGCATAATCATTTTTTAGTGGTTTTCCTCAAATCATTTATGAAAAACTTAGCTACCATAGTCATATAAGTATCTGAACTTTAATAAAATCCACATAATACGTTGAAAGAACTTTACAACTACCGTAGAGAGGATTTGAGAAGAAACTCTAGTTCTTTTAAAATTAATTGGGTGTTTGGTTTATTGAAATAACCATTCTATTCCTGATAATAGGTTATTCATTTGTTTGATTGAAGAAATCATACATAATATAATCCAAGGGTTTACTTATTTCTTGAGTTTGGGAAATAAGTAAACTCGTCAACCCCCTAGTTTTATCTATTCTAAGTACTTGAGAATAAAATTGAGGACATGTTGAACAAAAATATCCTTAAAGAATCCACGTAATTACTTAACTACTAAAATAATAATAATAATAATAATAATAATAATAATAATAATAATAAAGGTTAATTAGTAAAAAAAATCCAAACTTTCGTTAAATTTTCATTATAGCCAGAACTTTAAAAGGTAGCAATAAAATGCTCAAATTTTCAATTTTTTCAATTTTAGTCCGAACTTTAAAAAGTAACAATAAAGTGCTCAAATTTTCAAATTTTTGAATTATAACCTGACGATAGTATTTCTGTTAATTTTGCTGACACAGTTTGCTACGCGTTTCAGAAACCTTAACTATTAATACATGTTAGCCAAAATTAACACGAAAAATGAAGATTAATGGAACGGCGTCGTTTAATTACATAACTAAAACGAGATCGTTTAATTACATAATTAAAACAATGTTGTTATTCAAAAGTGACTTAAATCAGATTATGCATCCCCAACGACCTTATGCTTTGATTTCAATTTTTCTCTTTGATTTTTAGATTATGTAATCTCGATGCTCTCGCACTAAGGGTATCAAGAGAACGAACTAAAAATGAAGAGTTTACTGATGCAGTACGTTGTACTACGAGAGTAGTTTAAGATGTCAAAAAATAAACAGAAAACAAAAGGTTGAGGGCATTGGAAGAACAACAGATAATGTCGGACTAGAATCGAAGAAAATTAAAAGTTTGAGTATTTGATTGTTACCTTTTGAAGTTTGGGTTAGAATTGGAAAAATTTGAAAATTTGGGCATTTTACTACGCTTTTTAAAATTCGGGTTATAATTAAAAAATTTACAAAATTTTGGGTTTTTTTGGTAATTAACCTAAAAATAATAATATAGTTAGTGAGGGTTACTTGGATATTTTGGTTTTTTTTGTTAGTTATTCTTTTGTCATTCTAAATTTATGTTTTCAAATCAAACTTTAACATTACATCATCATTAGAAATTTTTAGGAATAAACTAAACTAAATAATACTCATTTTATTCTATTCCACATCTATTATATTCATAAAGAATAACCATTTAATTCCTTATTTATTTCAGCAGGTGAACCAAATAGACTATAAGTCTATTTATAATAGGTTTTAAACCTTTTACTAATTTAATTAAAATAAAATTCTAATGTCAATTACAATTTAAGTCTTTATTTATTAAATATCTTATATTTAATCATAAAGTTTTTTAAACTTTACAACAAAGTCTAATTTGATTAAAACATTTTTTTCAATACCAATTCTTTGTATGTAACTCATTTAGTTCCTTAATATGTTAGGAATGAATATAAAATATAAACCTAAATTACATTTAGGATTAGATAAATTAAACTCCTTTAATTTAATAATTCTCTAATTAAATAATTTATATCCACAGATTAAGATTGATATTTAATATTACATCTTGACCGCCTAAATATTTAAAGATGCTAAAGTAGTTTTAACTAATCTTTTTATGCATAATTTTTCTGTAAAATTTCAATCATTTCATCATACATTATTTTGATTAAACATAAAATTTGAAATTAATGTCTATTCTATATGAGTCGGTAAATCACCGCCAGAAAGGTAACCTAGGTATGGTATGACTGCTAGTAATGATGGTCCGATACTAGTCCATGATTCCATCTTAAACCTTTGAAATCCCTTTTTTAGTTCTTTAGTAAAATCCCTAATTTAGGATAAATAATGCTAGTTTCATACTTGTTTTGATTTAGTTGTTTCATAAGTCCTACATTAAAAATAGAATATATAATTTTAAAACATGCGTAGAATGTTTATTGAAAAGTCAAATCCAATAACATGCACTCTTTGTTCAATAAAAACATGCATAAAACATATATGCACAAAGGCTAATCGACTAGCGATAGAAGGCGTGTTCTAATACCACGATATAAAACATCATATATCAAGAACATTAAATAAATTCAATGCGAAAATAAATTATATAACTCTAGTTTAAACCAAAACACTTCAAATATAGAAACTATTTATTAAAAAAAACTTGTAGAGAATATATATTTTATTTATGTGAAAGATTCTTCTAATTTATGCCTCTAACTTTTATATTACCCCTAATGAATAACATACAGACATATTTATAGGTTAGAGATCCATAACAACTTATAATATGTATGTTCTGTAAGACTTTTTCGGTTAAACTCTTCCCTACCTTACTTGCCTGTCTATGGTCCATTTAATAATGAACCCTTATCGTACTTCATCATTTGTTCGCCCATAATCCCGACTGCTTGTCTCTGTGATAGCCAGAGACAGATATGCAGTGGGTTTATAACATCGATTGATCCCTGTCGTCTCCAAGCTTCATTAGTTGACACCATCGATCTGCTCTGGAAGAGGATAGAAGCTCCAACCTTCACATAGACTAAATAACTTCAGTGGAAAAGCAATGGCTGGAAGTATTGTATTTAAATTTCTGCTGCTTGTTTCATAGATGAATGTAAGACTTTTTCGGTCAAACTCTTCCCTACCTTACCTACCTGTATATGGTCCATTTAATAATGAACCTTTATCCTACTTCATCATTTGGTCGCCCATAATTCGGACTGTTTATCTCTGTGATGGCCAGAGACAGGTATGCAGTGGGTTTATAACATCGGTTGGTCCCTGTCGTCTCCAAGCTTCATTAGTTGACACCATCGATCTACTCTGGAATAGGACAGAAGCTCCAACCTTCACATAGACTAAGGAATTTCGGTGGAAAGGCAATAGCTGGAGGTATTGTGTTTAAATTTCCGCTGCTTGTTTCATAGATGTATACGGTTATATATGCATGGATTTTATACGTATATGTTTGTATAGATTGCATGCATGCTATGGTTTATATTTCATGTTCATTATATCTTACTATCGATGATATAATTAATTAATTACTGTGGTAACATTAATTTTTTCATTATTTTGAATTTAAATATGTATATGAATCACAAGGATAAATTTTATCGTGACATGATTAAGTGCGGCATAATGATCTCAAAATTCTGTGTTTTAAAGTAAATCAATGACCCTGTATATGTTGTATTGGCTGAGTAAGTTGTAATTTATTGTAGTCCAAATAATAATAAAACCTTTATATTTATTTAAGTAATAATTGATAAATATTCAACTGTATACGTTGTCTTTCTGGATCGAAGCCAATGAACTGAAGCGTTGAATTAGCTGAATTCAGAAGTAGAAAAAGACGGCCGGTGAAAGCGCGGCCGTGGCAAACAAATAGTCAAGAATCAACGGTCAACCACCGAGTTTCCTCTTGTTTTTATTTCTCTTGGGGGAAGTCGAGATTAGCCATCCTCCGTCGTTGTCACTCCCGTGACGTGAGGATGGTCACGTTGGATAGATGAGGGTGAGCACTCACCCAAACCACAGCCATTGAATTTGGATTATACTTGATGGGATAGCGTCATCGCATCTTTATTTGATTTCATAAATGTTAGTTTATATGTAAACATACGAAATTGTTGATAAACAAATTATTATAAATTTATCGTATTTTTTCTATTTTTGTATTTAAATTTTCATGTTATCTTTTATGTTTTTAACTTATATTATTATGTATTAGAACAAATAAGCTTTTTCTAGTACATTAATCATTTCCTAATATTTGGTCTTTTCATATTGCGTTTCTATTTTTCACTTATCTTTCTTTCATTTCTATTTCTTCTACTTATAGTTTTTCTCTCTCCCCGTATTTATCATTATAGATTTCTTTTCTATTATTTATATTGTTATCGTTGCTGTAATTAATACTAATAATAACCGTAATAATAATAATAACGTAAAAATAATTTTACATTGACCTTTAATATTTATTTGTACTTTTTAAAATTTAGGTATGATGTAATTTTTGTTATAAGTCTTTTTTAATTTAGAATATAATACCTAAAGAAAATTTATTTAGAATTATAATTCATCCAAGAATTTTTTTCTTTTTTTGTTTTTGGTAATGGTAATTTTTACGATCTAAACCAATAATTAAGCCATCAGATCAAAGTCATCATATACTAAGGGGCTGTTTGTTTCTGTTTTTTTTTGTTGTCGTTTTTGTAAAAAGAAAAACAGGTAAGTAAAACGTGTTTGGTTTACTCTGTTGCCATTTTTTGTTTTTGAAAATAAAAAAACCACAACAGTTTTACAGAAACCAAAAATCATCGTTTCTATGAATTTTGACAACAAGTTTTCTTCGACAGAAAACCAACACATCCCTACTTTCTATCTCAAAAATAATAATAATAATAATAATAATAATAATAATAATAATAATAATAATAATAATAATAATAATAATAATAATAATAAAGCAACAAAATAAAACAACAGAAAAAGGGAGGACACGTTGTGGACAGGGACAACGTGTCTCTGTCCCCCTGTCCTCCCTTTTTGGGAGGAACAAAAAAACTTGTCCCTGTCATCCGGCGACGGTGGACAAAAACTCGGGGACAGCAACCAAACGTTACACGGAGACAGGATTTATATGTATCGTCTTCTGTCTCTATTAACGGGGACAGGAACCAAACACAACGTAAGAGAGTAACAGTACTCTCTTTAGTCTGCTACAACATAAACGACAATACAAGAGCAGATAACAAGAGCGACACTATTACTTATTCAAGGCAAGTTGATTATAAAAGAGGTAAAAGACCCCTCCCATCTACACATCAAAGATGCTAGGCTTTCTAAATTAGAGCTATGAGAATAGAGGTAATCCAGAGGCTTTCTGGCTCGTTTCTATCATCATATTGACAATATGAAAAACCAACCCCCTAAGTAGGCAGTATATTTTCACAAAGATAGTCCACAAAAATAATCAGCTAAAGACACCATTTATACTTTACCTCCATAGAAAGATTGGGGTAGATGTTGCATACTAAGATATATTTTCTTGTTTATGAGGGTCGTTTAATCCCCTATTGTTGGTATTTGAGATTTTTCTTTCTCTTCCTGTCTGATGTCCATTTTGCAGTTTTTAATTGCACACAAAAATCTCGTGGAATGTCAAGGATTTGGTCCATAGCTGATGGAGAATCACAGTCCTCTGCTGCCAAATCTAGACTGCTTTATCAAGGGGACATTATTTTCTATTCTGCATTTTGAGAGATGATATTCGTAGTCTCCTAACTTAACATATCATAATCACTGGAGTTTACCATTGTTGTCTATTTTTCATACTCCAGCCTAACATTAGAATTCTCATTTTTCCCAACCAGTTGCTAATGGAGTCAATATGTTGGCCCAATCTATCTAACAATGCTCTAAATATTGCGAGATGAAGTGATGCACTTCATTTTCTAGACCATCGTAATCTACTTCAATAGCACTACGGATAACATTCTTCATTCTATTTGTTTGAACTACTCCTTTACCAATAGCAGAATATAACATAACTTCATCATCAATACCATCCTTATTATTTACATCCTCTACACTACGACTATTTTTAATAGCCTTAATAGGGACCATATCAGATTCTACACTAGCAACATCAACCATAACACATTAAACTGCATCAAACCCACCATTAATAGCATCCACTTCACCACTAAGATGAATATCTGCCTTTACTAAGGGTGCTTCAGAGATAATTCCCTTGTCTTTAACTACTGCACCATCCTTATTGTCAACTATAACAAAAACTGATAACTCATCATTAGTATGCTGAATATCCACAACATAATCAATATTCACATTAACTACATTATTCTCCCTCTTAGCCTCATTAGAAACATTGTCCTGCACTTCTAGTAGTGTATCAGGGGATTGCTCTATAACAACCGAATTCTCATTCATTAACTTCATAATCTACTCTTTCATAACTGATTTTTGCTTCAAATTGCTGCCCCTTGACTCCATCTCCTTGCTAATAGGGTTGTGATGAGCCACTAACTTAGGGGAGTCAACTGCTTCCTCTTTGGATGCCTTTGCTTCACCAGACCCCATAATTTCAGAGTGATTCCCTTTTTTAAACTTATTCCATGTCGTTTTCCATTTTTCTTCCCAATAGTTAGCTTCCAAGGATTAAAAAAAAGTTTAACCTCAAATTTCATCAATTTCCCTTTTTTGCCTAATTTCATTAAAGGCAGTAGATCAGGAAGTGTCATGTCCCTCCTCACTTCAACACAAATTTTGGCATAGCACACACACTCCATGTTAGCTGTTTGAACATCCATACTAATCGGTTTACTTAGAGAGCTTGCTAGGAAACTCAAGCCATCCACACTCCAAAACTCTAACGAAACATTATAAAATTGGACCCATAAAGGAATAGTTTCTATATTACCTTTGTTAAAATGAAATCCAAGTCTCCATCTTTGGATAAACAATGGCTGCCCACTAACATGCCACGAACCTTGTTCTAGTATTTTAAAAATGTTATTTTCATAGTTGAACTTGAAGTTGAATGAGTCATCATCCTGAAGTATGACTTTCTCTAAGCCTTTCTTCCCCCACTAAGCCTTTGCTTAATCTTGCACAACTGAAAAGCTATTCACTTATTCCAGAATACCCAACCTATGCATAAGCCCAAAAAATAGCTCCTGCTTTAAGGAGTTCCATAGGAGGGGTTAAAAACACCATCCTTCATGACATTCTGAAAGTGACTGAATCTAAGGTTTGGATTTCTATATGCCTACATTGTGCTTCATGTTAGTCGCATCTGTCTTCAAGTTAGAATCTTGGGTTGTCGGTTTATGTCTGGGTGGAAGGACAGGGAAGTGTTCCAAGGATAAAGGAGAGGGGGTTAAACCTCCCTCAGTGTCTATGAGCCAGGCCTAAAGGCCTTCTGAAGAAGGGGGGGTTTAGATGCTGGGCGGGGAGCAAAGTTTGGACTAAGGTTTTTTTTTTGTATATGTGATTTGTGGGATTTCGGTTGATTCCACAATGCCTCACTCTTTTGGTTCACGCCTCCTCTATGTCTAGCTCCTCTGGGTCTCACTCCTCCTCTCGCGCTTTTCACAGATCTGAGTCTCGCTCCTCCTTTTACGCCTCCTGTAGATCTGGGTCACGCTGCATTCGCACTTAAAGTTATTACTTGGGGGGAAGTTTGTCTCCATTTTTATTTTTGATTTTCTTTTTTGTTTTCCAATTCAGTAAAAAAATCTTGTTTGCTTGAGATTTTAGCTTTTGTTTTTGGTTTTGTTTTCTTCCTGTTTTCAAAAATTATGAAAACCATAAAAAGTAGTTTTTGTTTCCTGTTTTTATTTTTTTATAATATGATATACTATCATTTAAATATATATTATTTAATTATTTAATTTTTAATAAAATTATGAATAATTTAATTCAAGATTATATTTATATATTTAATAAATTAAAATATGAATAATTTAATTTTATAATTAAACAAAAAATATTAATATTAAAATAAAGTTTGATTTAATAATTAAAATATATTTTAAATAAATATTAACTTATTTATTTTATTAAAATAACATAATTTTGTTAATAAATATTATATAAAAGATTAAATAAATTTATTTAGTTAAAAATAATTCATCTTTAAATTTTATCTAAAATGTAATTATTATCGCCCTCAAGGGGTGTGGCTAGATGGTTGAGAGAGGGACTTAGCTTCGCTTGAGGCAGCCGGGGTTTTAACTGTAGGTGAGCGCCAGTTGAGCCCTCGATGATGAGGTGCGCCCGCTTGACCCACCAACTGGACTCTCGGATATAACTACATTAACAACTAAACATATTTTTGTTTTTATTTGAAAGAAAAATAAAAATAAAAACTAAAAATTATAATAATAAACAGAAATAGAGCCAAATACCTAAATAAATGACCTATTGCATAAGCTGTATCCTATATTCTCATGGGATTGACTACAGGAAGCTATTTTGCATTGCATGCTATCACCGCGTCAGAAAAAGGAAATTTTTATGAATCTTGAGTTGACGATTTTGAAAGCATTTTCAACAAGATTCGAGCCAAGCCTTATTATTGTTCGAAGCTTTTACACCCAGCCTTGATTTTTTTGTTTCTTATTTTTCCATCCAACTTTGAACGAGTCATTAATTATTTATTTTTGGTAAGAATCCCCATAAAATCATTGCTAGTTTGGCTTCTTCGTTCTTTCCGTGGCCATTTTGAACTCGGTTTCCTATATCCACTAAAACTTTGCGCTTATTATCGAGAGCTGGCAAACAAAATTGGTAGGCACCGTTCGAAATAAATAAATAAAAGTGCTAAGTCTTCATTTTCCTAACACCAACTTCTACCAAATTCGTCTGCATGTCTATTCGTGGCCGAAATTAAAACAAGATACGATGAATCATTTGGTTCTGGCTAAGCTTTACTATTTAGTTTGAAAGATCTCTAGCTAGAAGCCGATGAAGTAAGTTGCAGTTGAAGTATTTCTCTAAACCTCTGGATGCAACTGTTTGAAGCAAATAGAAAATGTCGACTTTCCTTCAGTTTCTAGAGCAACAAGTGACCTCAATCTCGTTGTTGCTTCCTCTATCCTTCACTGTCTTAACATTGGTGGTCATCTACTTGATATTCAAATGGTCTCCAATGAGCAGCAGCAACGTTTTGTTGCCACCTTCTCCCCCAAGGCTTCCAGTCATAGGAAACCTCCACCAACTTGGGATGCACCCACATCGGTCCCTTCGATCCTTGGCACAAACCTACGGCCCTATCATGTTGCTTCGGTTCGGTAACATCCCTGTCCTTATTGTCTCGTCAGCCGAGTTTGCTCGTGAGATCATGAAATCGCATGATCTTGCCTTTGCAAACAGGCCTAAATCAATCGTTTTTGAGAAACTTCTTTACAACTACAAAGACGTGTCCACGGCACCTTACGGTGAGTATTGGAGGCAGGTTAAAAGTTTATGCGTCATGAATCTTTTGAGTAACAAAAGGGTGCAGTCATATCGCAGTGTCAGAGAAGAAGAGGTGGTTCATATGATTGAGAAGATCAATAATTTTCTCTCTTCTTCATCTTTAGTAAACTTGAGCCAAATATTTTCTAGTGTAACTAATGACATAGTGTGTAGGGTGGCTATGGGAAGAAAGTACAGTGGAAAAGATGAAGGAAGAAGTTTTATGGAACTATTGGGAGAGTTTGTGGAGTTGTTGGGGGTTGTTAATGTAGGAGACTATATTCCATGTCTTAAATGGCTAAGTCGTGTTAATGGTTTAGACCATAGATTGGAGAAAGTGGCGAAAGAGTTTGATAGCTTCTTGGATGGGGTAGTGGAAGAGCATCTGGGGAGAGATGGACGTCATGGATATGTTCAAAGCGAAGAAAAGGAAGACTTTGTGGATGTCTTGCTTCGAATTCAAGAAGAAAATACGGCTGGGTTTCCCATAGACAGGACCAGCGTAAAGGCTATTATCTTGGTAATACTCTTTTTGCGTTTTGGTCTTAAGTCTCTCTTACATTCGCATCAACCATACTCCACCAATATATGCTAGGGATACGGAAATTGTATACAACAACACTTCACAATGAAAATTAATAAATAAAAACGTAATAACTACGTTTCTTAAATGGTTAATTCATTTTCTTCTTATACTGCTCCGTTAGTCTTTCCTCATGTGTTTTTTCTTGAGCAAGCCCTTACTAGTTTTTCCTGAAGAACTAGGATTGCAGTGGGATAATGACATGTTTAATTTTTAGCATATATCCCTTGCATGAAATTGATAGCAATTTGGAGAGTATTAGCAAAGGAATTGTTTTTTTTCCCCCCCTTTATCGGCAGAATAACTTAATTTGGAGAAGTATCCTCGTCCTCTTCCTCTCCTCTTCAAATGCACCTGCCAAAACATAAATATAATGAATGAAAGGCAATAATGCCTTCTTATCAAGTTATCGTCAGAGCTAATATATCCATGACTCGTAGGAAACTGCCTTTGTAATTAAGCATCTAAAATTTGACAGAATAGCTAATCTTGTCATTTTGTCTTTTTCATGATTGCTCAAATGTAAATTGCTTTGCTTTCCAAAGTTCAAAAGCACATGAAACAAAATTTCTTTGGTACATTTCGTGTTAGGATACGTTTGCTGCGGGTACGCACACCACGTTTACAGTTCTGGAGTGGGCGATGACGGAGCTCCTGAGGCATCCAGACGTCTTAAAGAAACTACAAAAGGAAGTGAGAGAGATAGCCGATGGCAATTCTTTCGTAACGGAGAACGACTTGAGCAAAATGCACTACTTGAAAGCTGTGATCAAAGAAACACTTAGACTGCACCCTCCCGTTCCATTATTAGTCCCTCGCGAATCAACCCAACATGTCCAAATAAAAGGCTTCGACATTTTACCAGGAACACAAGTCTTTATCAATGTTTGGGCTATTGGAAGAGCCCACGAGTCATGGGACCAACCAGAGGTGTTTAGGCCAGAAAGGTTCCTGAATTGTGCTGTAGATTTCAGAGGACATGACTTTAATTTAATACCGTTTGGCTCTGGCAGGAGGAGTTGTCCAGGTGTGGAGTTTGCATTTAGTGTCGATCAGGTCGTATTGGCAAATATTGTTTACAAGTTTAATTGGGCATCGCCTAGTGGAGCGAAAGGCGAGGATTTGGACACGAGTGAATCTACTGGTATTACCATTCATAGAAAATTTCCTCTTAATGCCATTGCAACCCCATATCCTTGTTAGTATATGTAATAAACCAAAAATGTATTATATTCTAGTCTACCAGAAGACATTGCAGCATAAGAATGAACTGAAGTCTTGCTGTTGTATAACTTCTGCCGTTGGACTTCCATATGTTGTTTATTGTTAACTTTGGTGGCTCAATTTCTATCCCATATTGGGAAGAAATGAGAATGAGAGGAGTTTGTTAAGTTATAAAAAAACTCCTCTCCCTCCTAATCTAAATCATCCTAAAAAATTTGATAAATACTCAAAATTTGTATACATATCAAATTTAGTATTCTCTTCTTAATAAGAGCAGGCTGCCTTAAGTGATGCTCGGAGAAGTTTGGCAAAATTGACCGAACTCTGTTATCAATTTTTGGATGTGTTCTTTACTTATATCTTTTTATTTATTTTTCATTTATAGTATTCAATATTATTTTTCGGGTATATTTGTAGTGTTGTGTTCAATTTATTTGGGTGTATTTACTGTTCGTGTGTGTACACGGGTTAGGTCGTGATAAATACACCGTGCACGTAATTTTTGTCTAGGAGGTCGAGTTTTAAGTGGGACTGCTTGTGGCCTCTCCGCTCTTTTCTGAGATTTTACGTGGAATGGTAATACTGTCTTAAGAGTCCATTTGGCGATCTTTCCTAGGTATTATCGAATCGGTTCACTTCACTAGTTGTTTATCTTAGAGGAAAAATTACCCAATTTTTTCAACAAATGATATCAGAGCCGAAGGTTCATCCTTTAGTTTGTTTGTAATATTTGTAATATTGAATATTATTATTTGAGTCTATAATGACGTCAGTAAATTCACCAACAACTAGGGACATAACAAATATGACACAAGCGACATCGACCTCCTCATCCACATGGCAGAGGATTCCAATGTCAAGTATAAAGTTGGCGGTGGAAATATTTGATAGTATTGGTCATTTTGGGATGTGGTAAGGTGAGGTTCTAGATTTCCTTTTCCAACAAGGCCTTGACATAGCTATGGAATAAAAGAAACCAAAATACGTAGAAGATAAGGATTGGAGTATCATAAATCGGTTGGTATACGGGACCATTTGATCATGTTTGTCTAGAGTGCAGAAGTATGCTTTCAAAAATGAGACTTCTGCGTACAAACTGTGGAAAGCATTGAAGGACAAAGTTCTAAAAAAAAGTGGTCATAATAAGCTCCTGATGAAGAAAAGGTTGTTCCGATTTGAATACCGATCAG
>JAOSBK010000006.1:34955152-34970784 GCA_027568895.1 Erythroxylum shatona | reverse complement strand
ATCAATGAATTACATCTTTTCAATCATATTATACTGCATGGACATTTTCGTCATTGATACTGTTTTTATATTCTGTCCACTGCAACCAAATACATTTCTGTCCTCGAAACGGAGATAGTTTTTTCTGTTCTGTCCATCACAACTAAATACCTCATTGTCTTTAATTTTTGTTCTATTCCATCTCTAAATTTTCATCTCGTTTCGTCCCTGTCCTTTGAAAACAATAACCAAATGCAACGTAAAAAAATTTTCATTGAAAAAGATGGTTGTAAAGGGTATAATTGACTTTCTCATATAGCAAATTTTGAGCTGAAGACAAAATGCTCCTACGCATCAGCTTTTGCAAAATCAGCCAATTGAGTTAAATTAATTAATACAACAAGCTGATTACCAATTAAAGCTTTTAATTAGCTAAAAAAATCGCTATTAAGTCATTTATGAAACAAGACCATACCATCGACACCTGAAAATTTGAAAGGGAAAGTATCCGCCTCGGTGAGCAGAATCTTGTATAGTCCCTTGCTATCCCATCTTGATTGTGCCCGTATCTGCATGAAAGGGAAGGCTGGTCTCCTCTTAAGGAAGAAACCAACCAACCAGAGTATTGCACCACAGCTTAGCACCTTCTTGCAATAGCTCGAGAGGTGGAGAAACCACACCAACGTGGAAGAGAAAGGCTTTGCTATGGAAGATTCTAAAGCAACTTACTCCAAAACTTCATTGGTTTGGTTTTCATTTAGGGACAAATCCCTAGCACTTTTACTTTCTAATCCATGTTGGCTCGCAACTGTTCACGTTAATCTACAGTGAACTCTTCTTTCACGCAATGCTGGCCTAGATTCCTCCTTGCTCTTGCCAGTCACTATGGCGTGTTTCGCTCACTCCTCTCACGCCTAGCGTATTTCAAATGAATAATAATTATTTTAGAGATTTTATTATTAGTATTGAGTATTTAGTATAATTAAAAAATATGGAAAGAAATATATTTTATTAAAATATTAATAGTCATACATAAGTTGTAAGTACTGGCTGCAATTAAGTAATTGGCGTTGCCATCGATTATCAACGACATGTCGCAGCATTGATACATTACAATTTATCAAAGCCACACAAACAAGTCCACTGAATAAGCATGACGTTAGTCAATAAAAAGGTTTTTGACTTTAATCAAATCAGATTACAAAAAAATGAGAAACTTTGTGAATAATAATACCACTAAATGTGGTTAAAAGAAAAGGTGAAGAAAGGCAACACGAAACTGAGATTGACCAACAAAGGTGCGTCAGAAAACAGAAACTAAGAAGCAACGTCACGTTGATAAGAGCAGGCAATTCAATTCCATGTGCCCAATGGTTGACTGCAGGTGGAGAGAATAGTATTAGTACCACTCCCCACCACCACCGTAACTACCGCCCTCACCACCACTTCCACCGTTAAATTTCCATTTATAGATGTGCACTTATTATAACCAAATAAATAGTTAAATACTCTTACCAGAAAGTCCAAATTCCACATACCACAAGAACAAATACATTCTCTTTAAAAAGCCAAAAGAAAAATACCAAAAAAACTCATTTTCCAACTCATTCGTTTCCTTTTTTTTTCGCCTTATTTACCCAGCCCAGCAAGAACAACTGAATGCTGAAGTACACAAGCCGTACTAAAATACAGCACTCAGCTTTGTGGAAACCATAGAAGACAAGTTTGCTCCAGAAAAAGCTTCAACTTTTGGGTAAAATGAAGGAAACTAGTGATGGGTTTGTGAGAGCAGATCAGATTGATCTCAAAAGTCTTGATGAGCAACTTGAGAGGCATCTCAACAAAGTATTGACTTTGGACAGGAACAAGAGGGATGATGGTGGGAATCTCGCAGCCGCCGTCGCCCCAGCAACTAAGGTTGGTGCCGCTACTTTCAAGAAGGTGAGGCAGGATTGGGAGATCGACCCTGTTAAGCTTGTTATCAAGAGTGTCATTGCGCGTGGCACTTTTGGCACCGTGCACCGTGGCGTTTACGACGGTCAGGATGTTGCTGGTCAGTTACCCACTTGTTGTGTTAGTCGCCTTCTGGTTTTGTCTTTGTGATTTAATTTCCTATGCTGAGTGTTATTGATTACCGTGCTATGTTATCGAGACAGTTTGGTGTATCTTCTTGTTGGGTATTGTCTATTTAACAGTGTAATGAAAGAGTTGTATCTGTTCAGGTCTAATTGTTAAGAGTTGTTGCGTACCCATTAATCTCTTTGCTCATTGGTTTTGATTATATGTTATATGATCTTGGTAAATCAAATTCTTGACTCGTACTCTCTCTTTCATATTTTTTTCACTTTTTGGCATTGTGTATTACGATTATGAAGGGCATACAAATTGGAAGTCATGTAGTTTGTCAGATAATTAAGACGTTGTTGATTGATTCTTACTGGGCGATAGTATCTTACTTGGGCAATGTTGAGGGTTCATTTTGAAGGTGAAATGTTTTTACTTTGAAGTCCTACGTTTAAACAATTATTGAGTTGTTGGTGATTGGGCCATCCCAAGTAGTTTTATAATACCGTGACCTCTGCATGGGTTTGGATTGATGTTTTATTATTATTATTTTTTGGAAAAATGGATTGATGTTGCTACTTAACAGATAGTGTGGTATTTCCAAACTTACATGTGATCCCGCTGTAGTTAATGCCATCTTGATAAAGAAGAATACTGAACATTGGGTCTGGTAGCTGGAATTTATTAAATTTATTGTGACCTGATTTAGGATAATAATTATGAATATTACTGTGTTTAGTTCTATATTTTCATTTTTCTTCTTATATGCTCTTTTACTTGTCTCTTCAACATTTTAGTAATATAGGTTGGTTTTATCACCAGTTGGGGCAGTTATGCTGTGATTCTATTTACTCTCATTGTGTTTTACTGATCCTCAATTAAGTCTTTATGATCTTCAGTTAAGCTGCTTGACTGGGGTGAAGAGGGCCACAGGACAGAAGCTGAGATTGCATCATTGAGAGCGGCTTTTACCCAAGAGGTTGCTGTTTGGCATAAGCTTGATCACCCCAATGTTACTAAGGTAAATTTGTGCGATTGCAATTTCTTCTCCTTACAACCTTGAACCTTCAGAATCCTTGATAGTGTATGTCTAGACTTATATTTTGCTTATGTAGTATGTAATGAAGGATATACAAGTTTGAAAGTCATTAGTAGTACACAAGCTTGATTTTTGGTTATTGGCAAGTTTACTTGGGTCTGAGCCTATTTTGAAGGGTCAATGTTTGTATGAGCGCAGCATCTTAGGGAGATTTTGTGTTGGACACTGGTAATATTGTTCTCGCTGGAGTCAAGCTGGTTCTCCACTTCATAGTTTCACACATAGCCGGTGCAGGGCTGGTGCTTACAGTGGAATTGAGGCCTTATCACATTTCTACTGTTGATATTTTACTCAATTTTTCATTACCAAAAATTGTTTCTTAGTGCTAATAACTATGTGCTTGCACTGTTCTCTGTTTATGTCTACTCCTTTAGTACTTTGCAGCCATTGTATGCTTTGTGTTTCTTAATTTAGCAACCACTGGATGCTCCGCTTTGGAATTTATCATTTTTATATGTTCTTCTGTTATTTTTCCTTTTAGTTTATATAGATTTGGGATAAAGAATTTTCAGTTGTGCAGAAGCATAGATTCTTTTTCTTCTCAACTTTGTCATGTTTATGCTACTCATTGTTCGTGCAAATATTTTCCATTGTTTCATGTCTTGAGTGCTTCGTTAGACTTGAACTTAAGAGGTTTCTATTAGAGGATATTCAAATTTATAATATAAGAGCCTAATTTGGTCTGCATTAGTTAGATGATGATGCCCATATAAGCTTTGGTAATTTTTCAAAAGCATTTGCATCCTCTAACTTGGTCTGAGAGTGGTCAGTACTAAATGTTAATTGTTGTTGTGGCTTTTGGAATTGCATAAGGATTTTGAATCTTTGGTACTTGGTCAGTGTTTACGACTTATGTAGTGATTCAACAACTGCAAGAATACTGCTTCCAATTTCCCTCTTCCATCCATAAGATTGCGTTTAGGGTGGAGTCTTATTCAAAAAGGTTTTAAGAAAGCAAATTTTTAGCCTTAGCCAGAAACGGATACAAGTGAGCTTATAGGATACCACAAGATCCATTTTAGGATACTCTGAGACAATAAACTAAATTCTTGGAACCAAAACTATGAAGCTGCTGAACATTATAAATGATGTGAGTGGAATTCAAGACCCCTTAAAGCTAACACAACGTTGTCTCTGTCAGATGATAGGCGCAGCAGATATCTTGCATATTCAGGATTAGATGGCAGTTTTGCTCTGTTTGCTTCCAGTGAAAATGCATCTCACCAGTCGTGGCATTAGGGGTGTAATGCACACGTGTTCTCATAAAGCCATCAACGGGAGATCCATAAGAAGAATTTTCAATTCTGATAGACCCTTAATTACGAAATTTTATAAAAGAAAGAAGGGACACGTGGCTTTGAAGGTATATTCTAGAAGGCAGAGAGATGGGCTGCATGGGGAGAAAGGGGACAATCCTAACTAACTTGGCAGCAGTATTGCCCACTGTGTAGGAGTGAGTTGGGTATTTCTGTGAAAAGAAACAAGAGAGAGAGGAGGACAGAGAGAGTTTGGGGCAGAGTAGTTAGCCTCTCGAAAGCTAACCTAAAGTGGTGGAGGTGTTGTATGTTTCTAGAGGATCATTTGAGGAGAGGGTTGAGAGTGTGTTCTTGCTATCCTTCCATATTCTTCTAGTTTTTTTTTTTTCTGGTCTAGTATCTAAGGGTTCTTCGTTATTTTCTTAGAGAGCAGTGGTTGTACTGGGTGTTTTGATAATATAGTTGAATAAATATTCAGTAAACGTTGCTAGTGTCCTATCAACTGGTATCAGAGCATTGACGCTGGGGCATGGTGAATACCAGAATGGAAGCTAGAATGGATCAGGTGGAGAAGGAGGTAGGTACCATGAAGGGGGACATGACCGAAATTAAGGGGTGGTTGATTGAACTAAGAGACTCGATGGCTAGAATGGAAGAAGTAGGTAGAAGGTTGGGGAAGGAAACCATGGTAGAACCGTCGGAATCTGGAGCTGAAGGCAGACGGCAAGAGGTGGCTGGGGAGACGTGCAACCGTGAAAGATTTAGGAAACTAGAACTACCCATTTTTGAATGAGATGATCCGATTGGGTGGTTGTTCAAGGTGGAGAGATACTTTGATATAATTGGAGTGACAAAGGCAAAGAAGATGGAGGCGGCAGCAGTGTGTTTAGTAGGGAAAACTCTAAATTGGTTCCAATGGATGGAGGTGAGGAGCTCGGTAAGTACATGGAGGGAGTTCAAGAAGGAGTTACTTGAGAGATTTCAACACTCTCAACAAGGGAATTCATATGAAATGCTCATGGCATTGAGGCAGAAGGGAACCGTGGTAGAGTACAAGGAAAGGTTTGAAGCCCTTTCAGCCACAGTAAGGGAAGCTTCGAATGAGTGCTTGATGGGAGCTTTCAAAACTGGGTTGAAGGCGGGTGTACGTGCGGAGCTCCGGTTAATGAGGGTTGACACTTTAAAAGGGCTTATGGACTTGGCCCAAAGAGTGGAGGAAAGGAACCAGATCATGGAACAAGTAGAAGAGGAACACCTGAGTAAGCATTTGAGGGGCTGGGCAAATCAGAAATGGTCTGGACCTAGAGGAAATTGGAGCCGAGTCACGGGTCTTAATGACCCGAGGAGGACCACCAGTTTTTTCCCCAATCGGGCAGTAGAGGCAAAGAAGGACAGTGCACCTGTACCTTCGGGGTCGAGTTCGAACACTCCGGCGTCACGACCCAACGGTGCCACACCAACCACACGAAGGCCGAGGTTGCCAGGAAGAGAGCGTTGGGGCTTTGTTTTAAGTATGATGAAAAGTATAGCCCATCCCATGTCTATAAAAATAAGCAACTTAGTTAATTTTGCTGCAACCCATCGATGAGAAGGGAAACAGGATCACCCCAGAAATAGAGGAAGTGAATGAAGAGGAAGAAACCGAACCAGCTACCTTGGAGTTGTCGATAAATTCTATGGTAGGGATTATCGCCAATAACGCTAGGAAGTTATTAGGGAGTTGTATGGGAGAAAAAGTCCTCATATTGATAGATAGTGGGGCATCTCACAATGTCATCACTTCAGAAACTGAGGATTGAGACCAAAGAAGTGAAAATGTTTGAGGTTTCACTAGGGGATGGATATAAGGTAAAGGGCAGCAAGCAATGTCCCACCGTGGAGGTGAATTTACAGGGGATGAAGATTAAACAACCGTTCTATGTGTTTGAAATGAGGGGAGCAGATATGGTCCTTGGTATTGAGTGACTGAAATCTTTGGGAGAAGTGAGAGTCAATTGGAGCCAACTAACAATGAAGGTGAACAGGGGGCAAGGAGGAATACTATTTGAGAGGGGATCTGAGCTTAGCTAAAACTATGGTGTCACTAAAAGCCGCTATAAGAACTCTTAAGAGTGGGCATAAAGGATATTTGATTGAATTCGGGGAATTACAGATGAAGTGGAGGAAGAACCCTTACTCATGGTTGTCCAGCAGCTATTGAAAGAATTTATACCAGTGCGCATATCAACAACAAAGGTACCACCTCACAGGGAGCAAGACCATGTCATTACCTTAAACCCAGGGGTTGCTCCACCAAACATATGCCCATATAGGTAGCCCCATTCACAAAAGGCAGAAATTGAGAGGTTGGTTAGAGAAATGTTGCTGGCTGGTGTCATTCGACCAAGCAAGGGACCTTTTTCAAGTTTGGTATTACTAGTTAAAAAGAAGGATGGAAGTTGGCGATTTTACATTGATTATCGGGCTCTAAATAAAATAACACTACCTGACAAGTTTCCTATATCAGCTATTGATGAACTAATCGATGAGTTGGGAGGGTCTAACCTGTTTTCCAAGTTGGATTTGAAATCGGGGTACCATCAAATCCGAATCAAGGCTGGAGATGAGGAGAAGACAACTTTTAAAACTCACCAAGGGCACTATGAATTCTTAGTGATGCCCTTTGGCCTCACCAATGCCCCATCTATATTCCAATCGCTTATGAATGACATCTTTCAAGAGCATTTAAGGAAGTTCGTGTTGGTGTTCTTTGACAACATACTAGTATACAGCCCCGATGAGGATTCACATTGGAAGCACTTGAAGGAGACCTTAAGGATACTCCAAGAAAGTAAATTGGTGTTAAACCTCAAGAAATGCATGTTTGCTAAATCTCGATCTGGGTATCTTGGTCATATCATATCTACTGAAGGTGTGCTAGCGGATCCCGAAAAACTAGCCGCCATGGATAGATGGTTGACACCTAAGAATTTGCGACCATTGAGGGGATTCCTTGGCTTAACAAGATACTACAGGAGATTTGTAAGAAATTATGGGAAAATGGCTGCACAACTTATGACTCTTATCAAGAAAGATGCCTTCCTTTGGAGTAGAGAAACCCAGCAAGCTTTTGAAGAACTCAAGAAGGCAATGACCACCGTGCCGGTCTTAGCATTACCAGATTTTTCCCGACCTTTTGAGTTGGAGATTGATGCTTCAGGGTGGAGAGTGGGGGCGGTAGTGGTGCAAAATGGACGCCCCATTGCATATTTCAGCCAAGCTTTTTCCTCAGTTAAGAAGAATAGTTCAGTCTATGAGAGGGAATTAATGGCCATTGTTTAGCAGTCAAAAAGTGGCATCACTATCTGTTGGGACACCCTTTCATCATTAAAACTGACCAAAAAGCTATTAGTTTTTTATTGGAACAGTGCAATCTCAGTGAGGATCAACAGAAATGGGTATCAAAATTAATGGGATACAAGTTTGAAATCCATTATAAGTCTGGAAAGAAAATAGGGTGGCGGGTGCTTTGTCTAGGAGAGAGGATAACCTAACAGTATGGCAATATGAAGATTTTGGAGGGTGGGAAGAAGAAGTCAAGAAGGACAAGAAGTAATATGCAATTTGGCAAAAGGGGATTAAAGGAGAACACCTTCCGGAAGGATTTGCAATCAAGGGAGGCAACCATTTATACAAGGGCCAAATGGTGCTTCCCAAGGGATCCTTAAGAATTCCCCTATTTATGAGAGAATTCCACTGCACACCTTTTGGCGGGTATTTCGAGTATTTTACGAACATATAAGAGGTTACCTACTTTTGTACATTGGGAAGGAATGAAGAAGGATGTTTAGCAATATGTTGCAAACAGTGAGATATGCAAGCAGTGCAAATATGAAGCCTTGAGCCCGGCAAGACGTCTACAATTTGGGAGGATATTAGCATGGACTTCATCACGGGATTGCCAAAATCTAACAGGTTTGATACTATTATGGTGGTGGTGGATCGGTTGACGAAATATGGACATTTCATATCCCTTTCTCACCCTTATACTGCCAAGGAAGTGGTTGCTGTTTTTGTATGGGAGATAGTAAAATTGCATGGATTCCCTAAATCCATTATTTCCGATAGGGATAAGCTGTTCATGAGTTTATTTTGGCAGAAAATGTTGAAGCTTTCTGGAACAACCCTTCGATTTAGTTCTTCCTATCATTCAGAGATAGATGGACAAATTGAAGTGGTAAATTAAGGATTGGAAACCTACCTCAGATGTTTTGTTGGGAGTCAGCTAAGAAGATGGGTGAATTGGTTGTCTTGGGCGGAATATTGGTACAATACCAATTTTAATCAGTCCGCAGGGATGTCTCCTTTCAAGGCCCTATATGGGAGGGACCCTCCTACCTTATTCAAGTTGGAAGACCTCAATTTGGCTGTGGAAGATGTAAATGAATTACTGAAGGAGAGGAATGCAGTAATCAAGGAGTTGAGGGAACAATTAGATAAGGCTCAACAATGCGTGAAGAATACAACAGATAAACATTGAAGGGATGTGGAGTTTGAAGTGGGAGAACTGGTATACATAAAGATAAGACCTTATCGAATGAGGTCTTTGGCAAAGAGGGTGAATGAGAAGTTGAGTCCTAGGTTATATGGTCCTTTCAAGATAACAGAGAAAATTAGCAAAGTTGCCTACCGCTTGGAATTACCCCCAAATGCTAAAATACACTCTACTTTCCATGTTTCTCAGCTAAAGAAGTCAGTTCAGCCCCTTACTACACCGCAACCCTTACCACAGTCATTAACCGAGGACAATGAGCTACTGTTACAACCAGAATTGGTAAGGAAAATACGGAAACTGATTGATGGCAGGGAAGAGGTAATGGTGAAATGGAAAGATTTACTAGATCATGACAGCATTTGGGAAGATTATGAAACTATTGATGAGCTCTTCCCGGAGTTTCACCTTGAGGACAAGGTGAAAATTGTCGAAGGGGGTAATGATAGACCCTTGATTACGAAATTTTATAAAAGAAAGAAAGGACACGTGGGGTTGAAGGTATATTCTAGAAGGCAGAGAGATGGGCTACATGGGAAGAAAGGGGACAATCCTAACCAACTTGGCAGCAGTAGGGCCCACTGTGTAGGAGTGAGTGGGATATTTCTGTGAAAAGAAGCAAGAGAGAGAGGAGGACAGACACAGAGTTTGGGGGAGAGTGGTTAGCCTCTCGAAAGCTAACCTGGAGTGGAGGAGGTGCTGTATGTTTCTGGAGGTTCTTTTGAGGAGAGGGCTGAGAGTGTGTTCTTGCTATCCTTCCATTACTACTATATTCTTCTAGTTTTTATCTGGTCTAGTATCTAAGGGTTCTCTGTTATTTTCTTAGAGAGCAGTGGTTGTATTGGGTGTTTTGATAATATAGTTGAATAAATATTCAGTAAACTTTGCTAGTGTCCTATCAAATTCCAATGCATCTGACTCCATGAAAAACTTTGCTACTACTCATTATCCACGTGAATATGAAGAGGTCTAAAATTTTTGTTCTTTGGTGATATCTTGGCAATTATCTTTTGCAAATGCCTAAAAGCACTGCACCTGTTACTTTTTGATTTAAGAGACTATATCGTCTACAGTCCTCTTAGATTTTCAGTGTAGTTTACAAATACATAAGCAGTTATTTTCATTTTTACAAATAGATAAGTGGTTATTTTCATTTACTTAGGATAATGTAGTACTTCTTCAATGTGTGCATTTATACTCATTTTAGCCTATTTGATTCAGTTTATAGGGGCAACAATGGGCTCATCAGAGCTACAGATACAAACTGAAAATGGCCAAATTTGCATGCCAAGTAATGTGTGCTGTGTTGTCGTGGAATATCTCCCTGGAGGGGCCCTAAAGTCTTATCTCATAAAGAACAGCAGAAGAAAGCTAGCTTTCAAAGTTGTTGTGCAACTGGCACTTGATCTTGCTAGAGGGTATTTCTTGAAATATCTTGCTAGATGTATTTAGAGATGCTATTGCTTGTTAGTCTCAGTGAGATTGATGTGTTGTTAATTAGGATATGTAAGAAATTGAGATGTAACCATATTGTGCAGGCTGAGTTACCTTCACTCCCAGAAGATTGTACACAGAGATGTAAAAACCGAAAACATGTTGTTGGACAAGGCTCGTGCTGTGAAAATAGCTGACTTTGGAGTTGCTCGTGTTGAAGCATCAAATCCCAATGACATGACTGGGGAGACAGGAACTCTTGGCTATATGGCTCCTGAGGTATGGAGTTTGTTTTGCTTTGGATTATTATGTTTTCCCGCCGCTGGTCTTTGCTACCCCTTTGCAATATGTTGAAATTTCTCAGTAGAAAATTCTTCAGTACATAAAAAGGAACTCAACTTTTATTGCGTGTTTGAAGACCTCAATATTGGTGTTGTATCAAATGATGAACAGAGTTCTCCTTTCTATCTCGCAAAAGGAGTGGCAGTTGGACTTTTACGAATATTTGTGGGTTACAGGTTCTTAATGGTAATCCATACAACAGGAAGTGCGACGTGTACAGTTTTGGAATCTGCTTATGGGAGATATATTGCTGTGACATGCCATATCCTGATCTTAGTTTCTCAGAAGTGACTTCGGCTGTTGTCCGTCAGGTATAGCATCTGCTGCTGTCATCATCTTTTCTTCTGTTACTGTTTCCAACTGTGAAAATAACGAACTCCATAGTTTTCATAACATCATCATTCTGGTACTGCAACTGCAGAACTTGAGACCAGAGATACCAAGGTGTTGCCCAAGCTCTTTGGCTAATGTAATGAAGCGCTGCTGGGATGCTAACCCTGACAAGCGCCCTGAAATGGATGAGGTTGTCTCTATGTTGGAGGCCATCGACACATCAAAAGGAGGTGGCATGATCCCTCCCGATCAACAAGGTGGTTGCCTTTGCTTTCGCAAAAGCCGAGGGCCTTGATTTGCTACTCTTTGAAGACGTGGGATATATTTGCCTTGAGACGTAATTGGGCTAATTTGTACCCATGAACTGAATGTAAAGGGAATTTTGGATGTCAAAGTGGGAAAGTGGAAAGAGGTGGATATAGGAGCTTGTTTCATTTTTACATTCCTGCTTTATTGAGTGATGTAAAGCTTTTCTTTTTTCCTGTTGGAATAATTTTTTTCTGAGTTCCTTAGATATGTGTATTTATGTCAATCATCAGTGTGTTAACGGGCTGGTTAGTATATCTCATTGATGAATACGATTTATCAAATTTTAGTTCTAGTAATACTGCTATTTTCATTGGTTTGGTTTGCTCAAGGCTTAATAATGATATTAGTGGACTAATCCTTAACAAACAAAAATGCTTACATCCTTTTCAGGGATTGAATGGGGAAAGGGCATTGCAAGACATTGTCCCTGAAAGGAAAAAGGGAAAACCAGAAAGCTACCATTAAGGAGAACACACCAAGCGGAACGTGAGCAAAATCTGCACCAGTACTGCAGTCTAGCTAGGGTCTAGCGGCGAGTTCAACTTCTGGTTGGTCAGATCTGTTGTGGTCCGTCTCCCTCCTCTGGTCATCATCCCATTGAGTGGTCCTATAATAGACTGCATACAGGATGAGCTGAACCAGTCCAGACAGAGCTCCCAAACCATTCGGTAGCTGTGGAAGGAACATAATGATGGAAGTATAAGAACAATAGACAATAGCCACAATCTTTAACCAGAACCTGTAAGTTTGCTGGAAAAAAAAAAAAAAATCAACTAACGTGCCTAATGTTGTTGCTTACCGCAATATTAATGTCGATTTTAAGTAGTGCATAAACCAACCAAATCAACCCATTACAGAAGTTGGCAAGCGAAAGATAAAACGGCATGTACTTGACACTCTTTGTTTTGATCACTAGTTTCTGCAGAGAAAGTAAAAGTACCATGTTACAATCATAAACCCGATTTAATATCAAGTCGTACCAGCCAGTTTAAAATTTAAACTGAATGGTTTCTTAAGTAGATATCAAAAACCCGATGATCAAAACAGATGTGTATACCATGACTGTCAATGGTGAAGTATACATGATAACGTTGAGGATGATGGCCAATATTCCCACGAACAAGGACCTTTTGCTTGTGGTATGGAAGACGAGCATGGTAATCAAGACCACACCAGCCATTATAACGGCCTCAACAGCGAGGAATAAGACGATCCTTCTCTATACATTAATGGAAATCAAACCAATTAGACAAAGGAAACCTTTGCATGTTAGGGTGATACAATGAAAACATGCGTACTCGTCTTTTCCAGGGCGAGTAAATGAAGAAAATGACGCAGTATATGAGCTCTATGACCAACCCAACTGCGTTTATTGTAGTGACGAGAATGCTGTGTGGTTTGACGAAGGGCAAGCCATACAAACTCCACATTGCGCAATTCAGGACAGTAGCTATGTAAGGGTCTGGCTTGAATTCTTCCACTGCCTTTTGCTTGATTATCTTTATCATAGTTGGTCTGTAATGATTGTCCATATCAAGAACATTACCAGCAATGAATTAATACACTTCAGGAACAAAACCAGAAAATAAAAAAAAAAAAAAATTGGACAAGGAAAAGGGCTTACAGTGGGGAGAGAAATAGGAAGAAAGAGATAACATTTCCTGTAGAAGAAAGAAGCAAACGAATGAAGTTGGAATCGTTATGAATATCAAAATGGCTGCAAGTTTTGGTACCGGCAAATTGACCAGAACGTAATGAAACAGAAATTTCTTAGAAATCAATTAATGTATAAAATGTATTGATTAGCCTCCAAGATGGTGATTCTTTGTTCTTATATTACAACTCGTTTAGTTCCTCATCTCATTATCTTTGTCATTTTACTCTAACTAAAGATATGTTATGTCATATCATATGTTAGTTTCTCCAAGTAAGGCTTAATAGTGTAACTTAAAAGAATTTTTCCATGAATATATCAAACCTAAAAGCACCAACAACAAGAATAAAATGGCATGAGTTTCCGTTGGTGACTCGAAAAGAAAAATCGAAGAGGGTGATATTGCAGCTTGCAGGACTAACCAATAATGCCTATTACAGTTCTTGCAGTCTCTTTTTCAGTCATCTTTGCAGTTTTGAAACGAATTCCTGAATCAACGACTGTCCTGAAGCCTCTTGGATGTGGACTAATTAGAGACCTAGAAACTAGTAGCTACAAGAAGCTAACCGGCGGCTAGTACAATAGAAAGCCTGGAGAGAAAAGGAGAGAAGAAGAAGAAGAAGAAGAAGAAGGAATCATCAAGTTTATTTGTTAAGATGCATATATACAGTTCAATGGCTGATGTGTATTCGCTCTAGCTTCTGCCTTCACTCTCTATTGCATGTCGTTGCGTGCATGCTTTTCTCCAAAAACAAAACTAACAATGTAATGTAACCGCAATTTACGGTGGAACGATTTTCTCATGTTTGTTCGTTGACCACTAATTTCTCGATAATCATATGGGGTTGGACTAACCATCAACATAAATCTCTCTGCTCTCCACAACTTTTCTACAATTTTCTTCTGTTGTGGTGTTAATCGTCTTCATTTTTAGTTAGTTGTTTTCTTATACCTACGTTTTTACCTCATAATTACTGCTGTTAGGGTTAGGGAAGCATCTTATTATTAATATGTATATTCAGATTAAATTTAATTATCAGTATGTCTATTGTAATTATATCGAATTAAAAGATCTCATAAATTTGTAAGGGCACACGCAATGTCGGGAAGTAGCTGTAATTAAAATTCTTCAAAATTAAAGTTTTGTATGTTGGAATGCATTTTTTCATTACAAAAACCAAGACAAACAAAATTACGTGTTCAAATACAAGAAGTTTGGAAACTATTGGTTTTGTTTCTTAAATTTGAGTTCCACCTAAAAACCGCTTTAAAATATTTTTTTTCTAATTTTGTTCCATATTATCACCTGATTTTTTTAATTCACAATGATTGATCAGAGTATTAGTTGACTTTATACCTGAAGTGTTACAATAATACAAGATTATAACATGACAATGAAGAATTAATTTTTTATTTAAAATGATAAGTACTGTTTTTTAGAAACAACAAATCAACGTCCAAAAATAAGTAATAATTAATTAATAATCTTTTTTCATAAATTTACAACGTTTTTTTTTATACATTTTTTCTATTTTAAAATAAGATTTAACACTCACTTGTTATGTGAGATGTCATAAATTATTCTTCAAAACGATAATCTACTACCTTTGAAAATCAATATAGTTTATAAGGAATTATGGAGCTCCCTCTCTCCTTTAAATAGATTTATATCTTTATTGATTTTAACTAGTTGTAAAAATGAATGGATTGGTTATATAGATTTAAAAAAAGTAGATTATATATTAGAGATGATATATTTATAAGTGTCTAACTTTTAATATTTTTACAATTCAGTGTTCAAGCTCTTAAAATTTTCTTTTAAAATTTTAAAAATTTAGTTTAAAATATTATTTTTAATGATGTGACATATCTATTAAATGTCACATAAATGTCCATCTATTAGCCACATTAATAAAAACTAATGTTTTGATATGAATTGTTAAGGTTTTTAAAAATTGATCACTCAATTAAAAAATTTAAAAACTTGAACACGTGATAAGATTGGCTATCATTAAAAAAAAGTTTCAACTATCACTTGTGCCTTTAACATTAATCATCATTAATAGATGAGTGAGGAAAATGGGATGACATTTTATCAATCTCTAAAGATTCATTACATCGTTTTTTTATTAAATTTATTAATTACCTATCATTGAAAATTAATCTTTAAAGATACGAGTGATAACTAAAACAAAAAAAAGGAAGATAAATAATAGTTAAAAAAAGTAAAGAGTAAAATAACAAAAAGTTAAATTACAAGCTGCCACGGAGTAATCAAATCTGCATACTAATATCTCTAAGGGCTTTGAATGCATGGGGTATAAGTTTGGGATTCAAGAAATACAGAATTTAACTTAAGACTCCCGTTTCTGTTTAAATAAAGGAAGTTTTCTACCAATAGTAGGCTCGTAAATCCTCTTATTCAACTGCATACTCCAAGCATTACAATAAATCTACTCTTTTTTGATATCTCATGATAAGTTAGATCAATTCTCTCAATTTATTTTTTGACAAAGGCCATTAGACTTAAAAAGATATAAATTTTAAAATATATTTGTCTTTTCGTCTTTCTCTTAGTTTCTATTATTCGTATTATTCCCACCTGTGAGTATTATTTGTTTTAATATTTAT
>JAOSBK010000006.1:34871890-34892608 GCA_027568895.1 Erythroxylum shatona | reverse complement strand
TATTATGAACATGGGTTTAGTTACTTACTGTTTTTGCCGCGCTAACGTGGAATCAATGGTTTCAAAAGAAAAAAAAATGTTATACTGAGATTTACCGACTGATGTAGTACTCCACCCTCGAGGGGCGGACTCGGATGTCACCAATGATATCGGGTTCGGGTCACTCGGGAGTGGGGTGTTACAATTTCAACTTTTACATAATTAAACAATAACTTTGTTGAAGAATCATAGTGAGAGAAAAGCAAAAACTAAGAAGTTTTAAATACGATATATGCTTCATTTTAGAGGTAACTTTTATAAGGATTAGAGCTCATAAAATTGATATTAAGAATTAAGACAAGATTTAAGTAAATTGTTTAAGAATCTAAAAAGAATAAAGCAACTTTAAATTCTTAATTTTTATTTTTTCATAGAATTTGTTATGAAGAAATTAACTTGTTCAATTAACATATAAATTAGTGCAATATTATTAAAATATAAATTAATTAAAATTTTTTGTTTTTATGATAAAATTATTTTTTATATATTGTCCTTTAGATTTTCTTACTTTTCGAGATGCTTTGAAATCATGACATGCATATCTTATGATCTTTTGTATAAGTATTGAATAAAAAAAGAAGTAATTTGCTCATCTTTTTTAGCATTAGTTTTGCAAATATGAGTGTTAGTGAAAACAACACTAAAAATGCTAAAAACTTTGATAGGTATTAATGAGGATAATCTTCAAGTTTATTAAGTTTGTTATAAAAAAATTAATCCTCAAATTTATTAAATTTAACTTGTTATATTATTAATACTTATCATGTACATCATAAACTTCATTTATTGCAATTATATCTTTACATAAAATCCTTGTATATATGTGGTTAATATTAATGAAAGTTAAGCCAAAATTATTGTTGTTTTTTTATGGTATTAAGGATATTAATTTTCCTTGCCAGTTATTAATTTTCCTTGCCTCTCCTCTTTGTTTATTCATGTAGCCATTTGTTTCTTTTGCCCACCACTAGCTTTATTGTTTTTCATTTATTTCCTTTGTCCACCTATCATTCATCAGGATTTATATAAGGTGTGCTTTTTCTTGGTTCAATCCCTTCATTTTCCTTATTTGAGTGTGAGCCAACACATAAACCATAGTGGTGTACTTCTTTATAAATTGTTCTTGAATACATTTCTATCTTTATTTGTTACATCCACCAAAATGATTGACAATCTCCTAAAGTTTGATTATCCAACATTTTCCCTAGCTTTAATTGTTGGACCCCGAACTTTTCTTGGAAGTTAGAAATATTAAATGAGAAATTTTGGCAATTATTCATGTGTAAAGAAAATAAGAATTCTTGAATTTAAAATGAAGTAAAAAGGATAGTTAGGACAAGATGAGTTATATGTGAAATATTGGAAGTTATAAGTTGAAACATGTTCAATGAGTATTCTTCGATATTTTAGCCATAACTTTTTCTCTAGTTATCCAAATGAGATGATTCTTGATTTGGACTGAACTAGAGAAATATGGCTACAACTTATCTGATAAAATTGAGTTCTAATTTGGTCTTAAAGAATTTCAATTTTTGTATGGAAGTTGAGCACATAATATTATTTTAGTATAAGAATAATCCAAAAATGTTTGAGGTATAACTTTTAGATTATGGATCCAAATTGAATGATTTTAATTTCATTACAAAATTAAGACAATGAGGAACATTTTTCTTGAAGGAAGTGTTTTCAAATTTCTTCAATTACCTGATTAGAAAACGTCTTGATTTTTGGAAGAAGTTAGGCAATGACTTAAATGAATTTTGAGGTATTGATAGATTAATTATGTTATTTTGTGAGGTTAATTAGCATGTTAATGTGAGTAAGGTTTTATGACATGGGTTAATTGAACTATAGTGTTAATGGGGTAAGATTGCATGAAGGGAAAAATTGGCAAGTCATTTAAGCATTTAAGTTACGAGGCATATAAGGAAGGGTAGAAGGGTCTGTGCACACTCATTAATGGCATAATTGTAATAAGAAGGGTTATTTGGCTTTTAAAGTAGAAGCAAGAATGAAAATGGGAGAGAAGAAACAAAGAGAAGAGAGAAGAAGGGGAGAGCTCGGTGGAGAAGAGGAGAAAAAGAAAGAAAGCCATACTAGGTTTTGATTTTTCTTGATCTTGAAGAGTGATTTTGAAGATGCTCAAAAAGGGAAAAAGGAATAAGAAGATTAGAGCCTTCTTTTGATCCAAGAAACTCTTCATTTGGTGAAGATTCAAGGTAAGTTGGATTTTTCTCTTTGGATTTTTCGATAGTTTCTTGGTTCATATAGCTTAAGAAATGTATGGGTTTAAGTTTTCTCAGATCAATTTTAGTGGATATGTCTTATGGGTTTCTCAATTGGAATGCCTATTGATTTAGGGATTTTTTTGTTAATGTTGAAGAAAATCAAGAGAGGCAAGAGGAGCAAGAGTAAAGGCTTTTGAGCAAGGTTGTTAAGCAAGGAAAATTAAGGTGGGTTCCATGTTTATAATAGAGTAAATAAGTCACTTTTGTTTTTCTTTAAATCAAAGAAATTTAATGATTTAAATTGCATCATAAGTGTTGCATTAATTATGTCTTGAATGAATTGCAGAAGTGCTATATGTTTGATATGTGAATTGTGTGATGATTTATTAAAATGATTTCTTTGAAAGAATTAAATGTTTATGAAATCATGTTTTTTAGAATTTTTTTCGAAATACCTCATGTTTATGAAAAAAAATCAAGTTTAAAAAAGTGTCATTTTGGGCAACAAGTTTGAAATACATGTTATGTGGGTTTTGGTAGTCCATCCAAGAAATGTCACGTGCATGTTGACCAAGAAAAGGCTTCTCCAGTCTGCCCGCTAGTGGCACGAAGCTCTCTTAGGGACTCCCTCAAGAATTCACGACTACACAGGACCACTATGTGGAAATGTGTAGTGCGTCATGATTATGGATCTACCCAAACCATTCTATGTGCTTATGTGCTTAGGATATATGAACAAGTTGATGCATTCATATTTTGTGGTTTGTAAATGTGACTACATGATGAGATTTTGAAAAACAAGTGTTTTATGGATTTCAACAAGAATTTTCTATGACAATGAACTTTTGAATAGTTTTGCTTATTTTTCTGTTATAAGCATGTTATCCACGAGCTGTAAAGCTCACCCCCACTCTCTTTCCCCTATTTAGGTGATGAGCAAGAGATCAAGTGAAATTGAATCAAGAAATAAATCTGAATTTGCATGTTTTGTTTTGTTTTGGAGTGATTTCTGTAAACAAAGTTGTAATTGCATTTTGAGAAATTATCTTGTGTAAATTGGGGATTTTGGAATATTAATGTATTGATGATGTAATATGGCTTGAAATGCCATTAAAGTTTGTAAATCTCTTAATTTATGATATTGATGAAAAATGAATTTGTGCATGGACATGAAATGTGAATTTGTATTTGGATGAGGATGATGAATGTTGAGTATGAGTGGTTGATATATATACATATATATACACATCAATGAGATGTTATGGAAAAGACCCATAGGAATTATGAATGATGAGATGCATTTAAATGTGACAAATTAAATGAGCTAAGATTTAAGAATGAAGGAAGAAAAGTTGGAATTAGGTGCACTTGAGGAAGTACCAAATTGAGATGATGAATCTTGAACATGAGCTACTGTTATATATATACATAAGTGAGGTATTATGGAAATGAAAGATAGGATTTTGTGGATGATGAGAATTGGATGCAAGTGATGAATGAAATGATTAGATATTAGAGAGATTAATGTAATATTATTGATAGTTAAAATGGTTATGAATGATGTTGCAATAAAGGAAGTGAATTTGGGATAATTCTCAAGTTTCTCATGAGGAGAAAATGTATATTCCAACTTAAGGAGAAAATAAGTATTAATCTAGGATGATTTTGACAAGGTTGTCTTCATGAAAGTTGTAGCTTGTCTTTTTAGCTTTCCAACGGTATGAAGTATACAATTTTTGGATATTGGAGTTGAGAGTTATGATCATTACAAGTTAGGATGTTGTAAAGGACGTGTATCACAAATAATTAGAGCATAAAGTGATATCGAACTAGAAAGAGTTGAATTTGGGAAGATTATGAGGAAAGGGGATGTTAGGATGGGTTTAGGATCCCTTGGAGGGGTCTTTAAGGGTAAAAATTTCGTATCACCCAAAGGTTACACGGCTTGCCCGTGTAAAATCACACGGGCTGTGTGTTTCTGATGCAGGATCACATTTTCACCCGAAGGTTACACGACCTGTCCGTGTAAAATCACACGGGCCATATGTTTTGACCTTTAAAATGACAGATTTTCATTTTTGAGTCTTCACAAAAGTTATAGATCTTGAAGTCTACTTTCCAATGAACTAATAACGAACTCAATCAGACACCTATAACAAAAGTTATGATAATTGCGCCAAGAGAGGTACAAAATGACTAAGGACATAAACATGTTAGATTCTTTTGGTCATAACTTCCTCATCCGATCTTTAAATGATTTGATTCTTAAAGCAATAGATTCCTAAGACATTTAGCTATTTCTCCATGAAAATTGGTGGCTTTTGGGTCTGGTATGAAAAAGTTTGATTGAAAGAAAGTGAGAGGTTGGTTGGGAGAGCATGATTGGGCATGAACACACTTTTTAGTTTTAAGCATATCTTGAGCTATAGAGCTCCGATTGAGATGATTGTTTCTTCAAAATAAACAAGAGACATAAAGCTACAATTTCTTTGAAGAAGTCAAATTGAAATCCTGATTTGAAGATTTCCAAATTTTGTTCACAAATAGGAGAAATGAGTTCGAGTATGGTGACTAACTTTACATAGGCAAGCCATCAAACAAATTGTGAGGAAAATTATTGAGATTTTATGAGAATAAAGATTAATCGATGATGGTTAAAGACATGTCATGGGAATACGCTCACGTTTCATGATTTCGCAAGAGTTGGATTCCGGAACCAAGCGGGATCCAACATTTGTGGTATCAGAGCAAGAGTTGGGATCCGAAAAAGGCACCCAACACCGAGAAGGTCCGTTTAATGGACATAATGTCCTTTAAATGGACATGGGAGATGCTAGGGGTCCTCACAAACCTGAGAAGGTCCGTTTAACAGATCTAAAGTCTGTCTAATGGACATAGAGGTTACCCAATTCTAACATTACTTTCACTCATAATCTTCCCAAATTCACCTCTTATAGTGCAAAATCACGTCTTAACAATTCAACCAACAATTGGTCTCATAAAACTCTCAATTCTCAGCTCATTTGATTCATCACATTCAGCTACATCTCATCATTTACTCTAGCTATCCTGATATACATCTTATATAGCATTACCAACTTATAATTATCATATCTCTCAACTCCGATATCCAAAAATTTAATACTTTATACGGTTGGAAAGCTAAAAAGATAAGTTACAACTTTTATGAAGACAACTTTGTCTAATTTAGCCTAAATCAATACAGTTCTTCCCTTAAATTTAAAACACAATTTTTATACCTATGATAAGATTGAAAATGCAAAGTACAAACTTTGAGAGTCATGAGCCAAAAATACAATCATATTTTATTATCATCAAAACTTAATTGTTTTACAAAGCTTCAATGGGCTTTCCTAGCCATAATATAACATTTCGTCAAAATCCCAAATTACAAAGGGTTCTTGAACAATAATTTCTCAACATGTGACTACAGTCTTGTTTTACATAAATTACTCCAAAACAAAACAAAACATGCAAATCTAGAGTGATGTCTTGACTCTCAGTCACTCGATCTCTTACTTATCACCTGAAGATAGGACCGAAGGGGGGGAGCTTAGGGTAACAAATTTATAACCGAGAAACAAGCAAAAATCATTGAAATATTTATTTCCATTGAAAAATTCACATTGAAATCCATATGACACATTTTTCCCAAATTCATAACTTATCAAGCAATTCATAAACATCATAAATCTTGAATTCATCACACTTGTTGCAAATCATAAACACATAAGCACATAAAAAATGGTTTGGGTAAATCCATAGACATGACGAACAACACATTTTTACATAATGGTTCTATGTAGTCGTAAACTTGACGTACTATCGAAATCTCACATAGTGGTTTTGCGTAGACGTAAACTTGACGGAGTTCATGAAGGAGCTCCATGCAACTAACAGGTAGGTAGGCGAAGCCTTTAACTTGGTCAACGTGCACGTGACATACTTGAATGGATTACACCAAACTGACATAACATGTAATTCATGAATTGAAAACCGTTTGCCAAATGACACGTTCTTAAAAACTTTTTTTTCATAAACATGAGATATTTCGAAAACTATTTCCAAAAATATGATTTCATAAACATATATCTTTTCATAAAAATTCATTTTCAAAGTCTTTCACTAATCACCAACACATTTCATATATCAAACATATAGCAAATTCTTAATTCATTCAAGAAGCAATAAATGTAACATTTATGATGCAATTGAAATCATTAAACTTCTTTGATTTAAACAAAACATTATTGGCTTATTTACTCTATTATAAATATATACCCACCTTGAATTTCCTTGCTTAATACTTGCTCAAAGAGACCTCTCCCCTTGCTCCTTTTGCCTTCCTTGATTTCCTTTAACATAAGCCAAAAATTCCATTAAATAGGAATTCCAGTTGAGAACACACAAGACACATTCACCAAAAATCGATTATAGAATCCTAAAACACAAACATTTCTTAAGCTTCATAGACCAAAACTCTTCTAAAATTCTAAAAGATTCAAAATGAACTTACCTTGATTCTTCACCAGATGAAGAATTTCTTTGTTCAAATGAAAGCTCTTCTCTTTCTCTATCTTTTTCTCTTCTTGAATAACCTCAAAATCTCTCTTGAAAGCCAAGAAAAGATGAAACCTAGATTTTTTCTTCTTTCTTTCCTCTCAAAACTGAAACTCTCTCCTTCTTCTCTTCGTTTCTTCTCTCTCAATTTTTTTTTTGCTTCTTCCTTAAAGCAAGCCAACACTTTTTATTCCAATTATGGTCTTAATGATTGAGAAATGTCCAATTTGCCCTTCCTTTAAAGCCTTAAGACTTTAATGCTTAAGTGATCTTCTCAAAATACCCTCATATATATATACTCTTACCATTTAATTCAACTAAACCATATTTTAAAATCCTACCAACATTAACATAATAATTAACTCCAAATAAAATAATTAATCTAACAAGGCCTCAAAATTATTTAAATCATGTCTAACTCCTTCCAAAAATTCAGACCTTTTTTGATCAGGTAATTGAAGGATTTTGATAACACTTCCTTCTAGAAAAGTGTTTCTCATTTTCTTAAGTTTCTAATAGCACTAAAATTATTCAATTTAGTTCAGAAATTCGAAAGTTATATCCCAAACATTTTTGGACTGTTCTTATGCTGAAACAATATTCTATTCTCAATTTCTATCCAAAAATTGACTTTTTAAAGACTGAATTAAAACTCTATTTCATCAAATAATTAGTAGCCCTACATCTCTAGTTTAATTCAAATCAAGAATCATCTCATTTGAATAACTAGAGAAAAAGTTATGGCTAAAACACCGAAGTATACTCAGTGAACATATTTCAACTACATTTTCCAGCTTTTAACTTCCAACATTTTACATATAATAGTTCTAACTTTCAAGAAAAGTTTGGGGTCTAACATTTCTTGAATCAATACTAATAGAGCATAATGAAACATTCTCCCTAATTACTTTAGGGTGATGAATCCTATCTTGATCATTCAGCTATCTCCATATAGTTCATGCCATATCCAATGACTACCGATTAAATGACTTATGATTAAATAGATCATAAGTAGTATCAAAACAAAAGAATCCCCATATAAGATAACTTTAATGATCTGTAGTCAAAGGATTACTTATACAATCATCACAATAAGAATTCCATAAAAATACAAGTAATGTTCCAAATGGATCTCATATTGGGTCTGTTTAGTAAACTTGTTCTCTAGCAAGTACTTACACGTTTGTTTAAGTATCTCTATACTTTAGCCTATAAGATCAACTACTTATTTCAGAAGAAAAAATAAACCATGTGCTAGTCTTTTTACGTTATATTAATGTCCAATTTTAATAGAACAATGACTAGGAACATTTAGGAATAATACATAAATACAATATAAATCTCATAATTATAATCTCATTATAATTTCATTTGCAATGTACAATTATCTCATGAACTTTACCATATACATCAAAACATGTGCAAGATAACGAATACCTTTAAATTATTTTTCACTAAACTATAACCAAAGTGTTTGACTGTAGGCCATAAATTAATACCCATAACCTACATTTCTTTTGCTATATCAGTTAAGATCTTTTAGTAATCAATTTCATATTTAATTACTACCAAACTTTCCTTTTTACTATATTTTTTCCTTTCCTCCATCAAAGTCTTTAGATTCTTCCCCTTTTTCTTTTGTCTCTTGTCTTCATCTTTATCTCCATGTTCTTGATCATCATCTTCTTTTTCTTTCTGTTTTAACCAGTTCTTTGCAAGAGCAGACCTACACCTCATGAGTAATAAAGCATTTGGAGGAGGAACAAACGGTACAACAAGGAGAGGCTAATCTTTATTACTTTATTGCTTATAAGGTGTAGGTCTCGCTATTGCACCGTCTGTTCCTTGAGCTTTCTAATAACAATGGAGTTAAAAATTAAATAGTTGTGTCCCAGATAAAAAATTAATTCTCACATTATCACATCAGCTTTGACAAGATAAGGTGAGGCTCGCAGAATCAATAAATTACTATTTCATTACTAACGTGACAACAAACTTGACAGTAAACTGACGATGTTAACTTTTCCATTATTTTAGGGTTATATTTAAATGTTTTCCCAATGCTAGGGTTTAATTTATACATTATGAAATCTTAGAGTTAAATTTGTCGATTGGTGTTAATATTAGGGTCAAAAGTGACCCTTTGTCGAATTTTCCTATATACATTCATATAAATGACAATTATAGCTTTTTAAATTTTCTTACTTTATTTTAATCCAATCTTCTCATATATATGTTGATTGTAAATTGATAATTATGATAAATGATTATTTGTTTTAAAGAAGAAAGTAAATGTATTACCATTGTAATAAAAAGGAATTTAATGATTTTATAAGTTAGTAAATGATAAATATATTATATGATTATATATCCAGACTTTTTAGCATAATCTATGTGTCTTTTTATAAAATAATTGAAAATAATAAAATATATAATTAATAATAACAAAGTTCTAATCTTGTCAATATTTTTATTAAAATTAATTGACTAAAGTACTTAAATGATGAATTAAAAAATTTGAATGAATGTTCAATTAAGTTCAAGTACTTACAAAATCAGCTCATCTATAATTAATGTTCTTGCATGCAAACATAGTGAGAGAAGCTCTAGTTTCTTTGTAGAATAACTTGTCTTGCATGGTCAACTATTATGTCCTCCTAATCCTACTCTAACTTAACCACCTTCCTCTGAACCTTCTTCCATCCTTAATCTTTGCTTCTCCACTATGTTCTAAGTTTCCTCCTCCCATTGCTAGATTAGACTCTTCTCAGACCCCCATTCTTTCTCACTATTGTTTGATCTATCTTACTAATAATTATATGCAACATAAACTGCTATTAACTACTTACCATATATAGATATATTAGGTATTCAACTATCTCAAAAATACTTTCCTTATTTATTTAAAGTTCCTGCAAAAGCCACTAAACCAGCTAAACCCTCCTAGCCCTATACTGACCTTTGAAACAAGCAAGCCTAATATGAACCATGCCTTAGAGATCTCAAAAATTGAGCCTAGAAAAACCACAGATAACCTAGTGGATAATACCTTAATGAGGAAGATTTAGAGAAAGCTTCAATTTTTCCCTTCATCAACAATTGAAGGAAAATCATTATTTATAATTAATGCACTAGATTTGGAAATATTGAAGGAAGGCATAAAAAAGTGAGAGTCTATCCTACTAGGATTCTTTATAGACAAGAGGCCCTCCTCTTAAGCCTTAAACCCTAGGCTGTATAGGTTTCCAGGAATTGTTATTGAATAAGAATAACATATTGTTATTCAAATTTAGTTTTATAGGTCAAACACAAAAGATTATGGAAATAGGGCCATAACACTTTAATCGTAAACCATTGTTACCTCAGGGATGGAAACCAAGCAATAGAATAAAAGACCTAAGACACAAATAGATTCCCATCTCATCATGTAACCATAATATACACGTGGAATGTTAGACCACTAAAGGACTAAGTCATATAGGTTTCACTCGTAATCCCTTACGTTTAGATGAAATCACATACACACTAAAAAGAGCTAGTTTTACCATAATTTACATATAGTTAGAGGTAGCTAGAAAGTTGCCTAAGGTAATACCTATAATGAGATTAGATGATAGGGGAAAGTTATCTAAAGATTAGGTGATAGTTACCTATAGTTGGAAACTTGGAAATTTAAAGTTGAAGCAAACTTGGGTGCCTATATGGAGGAAATTCAAAATAGGTGAATTCAATGAGCTAAATCAATTAATGATGTAAGAGAAGAAGAGCCAACTCCTATCACTCCCTAAGGAAATAAGGAGGTAGGGGAACCATCCAAAAGAGAAATAGATAAGGCAACAACATAAGGATTTTTAAATCAGGCCAAGGAAACTATTGTTGAAGTCACAGATAGTGGAAATAGGCAAAGCACATCTAAAAATTCTAAATTTTTATCCCAGGTGGATCAGATTCAGGAGGAAGCATCAGAGGAGATTGAGAAAGACTCTAGCTTTAAAAGGGTTAGAAGAAAGAGTTTCAAGAGGAAGAAGAAGTCTTCAACCTTGCAAACCTAACACTATACTAATATGGAACATCAAAAGGAAATGGTAGCTTATCATGTGCAAGAATCTAAATCTTTTTTTTTGTTGGTCTCTTATACACAAGAGTAAAGGAAAATAATGGCTCTAAGCCTCAGTTTTTGAATGACAATTGAAGTTTCCTAACAAATAATAAATGTTATTATAATGGGAGAATTTAGTGGCGTATGACATAAGGGAGATAGATGTTTAACCAGATCTAGTGGAACAACAATTAATCCACCTTGAAGTTAAGAAGAAGAGTAATGTTGTAAGTCCTTAAGTTTTAATTATCTATACATTCAATTGTATATTTCAACATGTATACTTATTGGATAGCATGAATAAAAATAGAATGGAATATATGAGCCTTGCTTAATTACTAGGGACTTTAATTGCATGCTATATGCAAATAAGGCTGAAGGGGGAAAATTTTGTCAAAGAAATCATATAGGAGAGTCAAAGGATTGCATAAACTAGATTCAAGTCACTAATTTGAATATGGAAGGTCAATTATTCACATGAAATAGTAGATAATAAGGCTATGGGTTAATTAGAAAGAAGCTTGATAAGGCAATCGTTAATAGAGCCTAGTTACAGAGTTTCCCTAAAAGTAAAACCTCATTTAATAACAATCTTTTATCTAACCATAACCTAATACTCATTCAGAATATCTTCAGTCAATAAAAAGTGTTTTCATTTTTAAATTTAATAACTTCTTGATTGGATTGGTTGGGTCCAATATACCTACTGTTAGAGGAGTTAATTTAGGAATAGATGGAACTCAAATGTTCATTAGTGTGTGGAAACTGCAAATTATGTGTAGCACCCTACTCTCGTAAGACACGTATCTGATATCTTGAATGATGCCCGAGTATGTACCCCATAAGGATGGCATGTTAGAACGATCAAACTCTCAAAAACTTAGTACAATTTTTTTAAATAGTACAAGTGTACGCGAAAATCAATATTCAAATTCGGGCCTATACTTTTATTTCATAAACCCCGAAAACACAATTATTATTACACTTGATCAATCTCATTTGCAACACATTTCAAACTTCGAAAGTTATTACATACATAATTATTTAGAAACACATTGTACAATATTCGCGAAAGATTCAATTGGATACAATAATAAGAAAACAAATGCAAGTGCGAACTGATCCCGACCTCTATCTCTCCCTTGAATGTAATATTTGTACTCTTGTTAGCCTAACGGGGTAACTCTTCTGAGTCTAAAAAATCCTACAAATTTTGGGTGAGTTTTTGCGAACTCAATGAGTGACCATCCCTGATGGCTCACTCAATCACATAGCATATCAAAACATATAATCACATAATTCCTATGATTGTCTCAGTTCCTCATGTTGAGTCACATACATTTCACATTTGTTCAACTTATATTTCACAATCCAAATTCATTCAAACAATTTATTTCAACCATTTAAATCATACATATCAATCATCAAACAAGCATATGAAATGTTTATGCAATGTATATGAGACTCACTTCTAATTTTTATTGTTGTGACCGAGTGCCTTTTTATCTAGCCCATATCCCTTAGTGGATGCTGGGATGGCCCATATCTCTTGTGAATACCGAGCTGTATCGAATAATGTCCCATATCTCTTAGTGGATACCAGGTACATTCACAACTGAGCCTGAGGCTCTTATCACAGTCTAAACTTTAAGCTCTTTTTCAGTGGCTACTTTGGTCACAATAGCCTTTATGTTTCATGCATTCATGTAATGGAATGCATCACATTCACATCTTTTCAATCAGTCACTTATTTCCACTTTGCACATGTCATCGAACCTTAGTTCGACATTCAACATTTAAGTTGAGTATCACTTTTGCATTTATATACATATTCACAATTTTCTTCCGGAACTAGGTCCGGTATTTAACAATCAGATCATATAGCACATATTTCATCTAATTCACATACAAATAGCACTTCACTATTGCATTGAAGTATCAGAAACCTCGGACCTTTATTGTCTAGAATCAACACAATCACATTCACATCTCATTCATAATCATTCAATGCATCATATAAACAAAACAAACAATAAGTAAGGCTATCTAGGTCTACTCACAGTACGCTCCAAATTAATGTTTGCTTCCAAGATTTGGAAGCATCTAAATGTGGATGTTTATCGTGCACTTCACAATTATGCAATACACACATTATACACACACATTAATAACTTTGTACAATTGTAAGCATTCATTTATGCACATGTGTGTATATGGAATAAGTACAATGTATGCTCAATGACAATCTCAAGTATCGCTCTATTATTCTCATCACGTAACCATTTGTATTTCCAAACTCACATAAGTATCATGTATACTTATGGTTTATACCTTAATAAAATCATTAGAATTAAATTCCATAACCCTATGAATCATTTTAGATTTTTTCAAAAACTAACTTTCGGGTCTACTATTCTTGATCATTTAGACAATAAAATTGGGGAAATTTGAGAACACTTTCTTCTAGAAATTGTTCCCCATTTTCTTAAGTTTCTAATGACACCAAGATCATTCAATTTGGTTTAATATTCCAAAAGTTATACTCCAAATAATTTCAGATTCTTCTTATACTAAAACAATGCCCTGCACTCAACTTCTACCTAGAAATTGAAATTCTTAGAGTCCGAATTAGATTTTGATTTCTTCAGACAATTTCTATCTCTATGTCTCTAATGTACTTCAAATCACAAATCATTCCATTTGGATAACTACAACTCAATATATCACTAAAATACTGAAGCATGTTTAAGGTGTAGGAAAGTTGGCAGCGGTGAAGCCAAAAGTTAGCCGCGACGAACTTCTCCCGAGAGGAATTCTCACAAAAATTTCACAAGTTCATTGTGGCAAAGCCAAGAGTTGGCTGTGTCAAACTTTTCCCGAGAGGAATCCTAACCGAATCTCACAAGTTCTCCGCAGCGAAGCCAAGAGTTGGCCGCGGCGAACGTTCACATAAGCATACCCAGTTTTTCAAACTCATGTTTGATTTTGAGACTCTTAAAGATAGAATTTAAATTCAATATCTTATGCAAAATTTAGCCATATGTGTCTAGTTTACTACAAATTAAAAATCATTCTATTTGGATAACTAGAGAAAACGTTGTGGCTAAAAAACAGACGTATACTTAATGAATAGCATTTTCTAGATCATCTTCCAATTTTGATTTCAGATTTTACCCTAACACATCTTATACAAAGATCATCTTTTCTATTTCATTTACTCCTCATTCTCAACTCCATTTCAACCCAATATCACTTAGAAATAAGTCATGATCTATATTTGATCACCAACTCAAAAATAGAATATTTATATATACCATTCACAATTCAATTTTTTCTACACTTCTTTCTTCATCCATTAAGAATTCATTCTAAATCAACTCTATATCCATTTATGAATCATTAATCATCATACATGTAAAAGCAAGACATGAGTCTATCCATATTACTCACTCACATTTTTGTATATACCCATCCTTAATTTATGACATTTAACCTCCAACTATTATCAAACATGCTTCATTCACCAAAGCCAGCCATGAAGAATAATGTTTAACATACTTGATTAAACTCCAAGATTCTTCAAAACTCTTCAAGATCTCTCTCAACCCTAGCTTCCTTCTCTGCACAATATTCACCTTTTTAATGAGAAACAGGTTGGGTCTTTTAGCAATAAGAAGAAGAAGACCATGAATCTTGAAGAAGCAAGGCGCAAGAGTTGAACAAAAGTCAACATGACGAGGGTAAGAATGAATGTCGTGGGTGAAGGAGAGGGATGGAGAAGATGAAGAAATGAAGAAGTTGGACAGGAGAAGTGTGTTTCGTGAATGTAATGATGGTCTTTCACTTAGTGAAATTTGTGATTTAAACAAGTGGTGTGGCAAGTAAAATGTGTCTCTTGCCACATGTCACTTTCTAATGATCTTTTATTTAACTAGTCCATTTTATCTCCAATTTCTAATCCAATTGACTCCCAATTTCCAATGGCACTTGTCATTAAATCTCAAAGTCATTTCTCAAAATTTCTATTGCCATTTGACTCTTATTTCTACTAACATTTAATAATCATTTTACAACTTGGCAACTTTCCTAGTCTAAAAATACTCAGAAATTTCAAAAATTTTCCTAAAAATTTCAAAAATTATAAATCAGTAATTATAATATCTAAATCAATTTTTCAATATAATCAAACCACAATTTCTAATAAAATCACATTTACAAACAATTATACCCAGAAAATGTCAATGAATGCAAGTGCAGTCATTTTTATGTTCAAAATTTACTATTCACGTGTGTGCTACGCTACGTTATGCATGAGCATGAAATACACTTTCTTCTAATCTCTCATTTTTTCTCAATTATCGAAATTTAGAGCTCTGACCCTTAGTATGGGAACGGGATGTTACATTTCTCCACCCTTAATAAATTTCACCGTCGAAATTATTATCTGATTAATCAATAAGGCAGGGGTATTGTTTCCTTATATGCTCCTCCGTTTCCCATATAACCTCATCACTCGAATACTTTCATCCAAATGACCACAGTTGATAGACTCACTAGGTCTTTCAATCACTTATTTGGTCACTCACTATCTCAACTATTTCTTTAATATATCTCATATTATTCACAAATTTCACTTCCTATGCTGACATTACATCTATGTCGGATCATATCGATATTTCTTAACATACTCACATATCACACATTATGAATCTAAGACCTTTGTTCATACTAAAACTCATATGTTAATTGTTCTATTCTCATAATAATTTCATATGTACCAATTTATGTCGGGCTTAGCTTCCTTTTTCCTAACCTGAGCACATCTTGCCAAGGTGATACTTTCATAAATATTTTATCTTTCACTTGATATTTCACATCTCTTCAGTGTTAATACACTTAACTCTTATGTCTATCTCACCATATTCCATAACTTCAATGTTGATCCACCTAATTCATTCATCTTACTAGAGCCAATTAATTCCTATTACAGATTCATTTCATTCATCAATAGTATCTCGAATCAATTATGGCCTTCAACCATTTTTAGGCCCTCTTCATTTCAATGTAAAGGTGAACGACTCTTTTTGTCTTATAACGCCTCATACGGTATTCTAATGATATCACTATGCTAATTATGGTTATGCTTAAAGTCAATTAAAACTACACATTGATCTCATGGTCCTACAAACTCCAAAGTATAAGCTTTAAGCATATTTTCAACAGTTAAGAATCATCAATGCAGTCATTTGATTCTATATTCTTAGCTGCTAAATGTACTTTCAGCGCATTCCTACTAGGATGTATAGCTTAGGTTGTTATTTGTGTTTTCTCTAATAGTCTATTTGTTCAATCAGCTTTATCAAGTACACATCCTTCTTATTTCAATCATAAAGTATCATTTTTCCTATTCAAACTCAAAATTTAGATTCATTTTCAATTACTCAAGAAGATTTATAGATTCTGAATCCTCAATTTGGGCTTTGCTAAACTTTTCATGTGAGACTGATCTTAAATTCAACAGCTAATAGTACTTTGATTTGCCCAAAATTTAACTCAACATTCTATGCTCTTCATTGCACTAGGTTTCTTAACCTCAATATGTAAATTTGTGACACACTGTTATTGAATTTTATGTTTAATGCATCAGATTATAACACTAGTTTTACTGGGAAACACTTATGTGTACCACGTAATCTTCTAGTAACTCTATCCATTATCTCAGTCTCATTTTTAATTATTTCAAATTCAATAATGACCTCAACTTAAATTATCTGTATAAATTCTGAAATGTTTCTATATATATAATGTCTCCAAACTTTCAAGCAATCACTATTGTAGTAAGCTTCAATTTATGTATCAAATAATAAACTTATGAGACTTTAATTGTCTCTGTGCATATGAAATCACTTAATTAAGCTACATTGGATTACATCCTAATTGCTGGTGTGAAACATCATTATATACCATATAATCTCCAAATCCAGATGACATAATTAAAATCGATGTTATAATCAATCGGTGTTTTAGTTCCTCAAAATTCTCTTTACATTCATCAGTCCATATGATCGACACATTTTTCCTCAGAAGTCTCAACAAAAGGGCTAAGATTAGTACAAACTCCTTAATCACCTCTGGTAGTATCCCGTATATAACTAGTTCAAGAAAACTATGGATCTTATATATATTCATCGACATTTCTTACTTCTTTAGTACCTCTATGTTCCCTTTGGGTCTCTCAATATGCCATGTTCAGATGCTATTCGACCCAACATTTTATTGATCAAGGTAAGATTCACTTTTACGAAACTTGGCATATAATTGTTTCTACTTTAATGATATGTAGGATTTACCTCAAGTATTCAAAATATTCTTCTCCACTTTTAAACACATTCGATATATCATCTATGATCATAGTCACTAATTGATCCAATTTTGCTTAGATTGCTTAAATCTTCAATACCATAATATTGTCAAGGGAATTTTTAACTCAAACAAATATTGCCAAAACTCTATGTGCCCATGATTAGCTCTCGTAATTCCTTAAGTAACTAATTCCTCAATGAGGTAATATTCTCTTATATTATTTTCAATTTCCCAATTGACTTCTTCTCTCAAATGATTTTCTCAATTCATTTGATTTTCACTAATTTTCACATGGATTTATTCTAATGCCTGCTCATTCATACTAGTTTCTCCACACATTTCAATTTATTTGCAATATTAACTTCTTGTGTTGGTAATACATTCATCAGATCTGATTTGTACCTCCTGTATAAATTTGCATAGAATATAATGTGGACCTAGTTCTCCTCACATTAGTAATAATGCCACCTCAAATTCAAGAATCCAATCATATAGTTGGATACCCTATATCAACCAAATGCATACACTATCAGTAGCATATTCTACATCTTATGGTTGAGTCTCCATTAGGAGTAGGACTCCAATATTCACTTTTAATTCATTACATAATCATTTTTTATTTATTCCTTCCTTGATCATTCTTAAGAATAAACTATCTGGTCTGTTTAATCTAATTCGGTGAAATTCTTCTTCGAAAGAAGATTTCTTGCTACTATCATCTATTTTCCAAAACTCGATAAGGTAGCAACATGATTATTGTCGCATATTCTTAGGGGTGTATCTTCAAAGTCATCGCATTCTATCCAGAGATTTATTTCGAAAAAATCACCAATTATCTTATACTAATAATACTATGATCTCAATTGATCCTATACAATATTTCTCTCTTTATCCTTTCCCACGATTGGGTTATCCCTGCCACGATCGTGACAGAAATCTATTTTTGTCAGGCCACCATCGTGCCCTGCACTTTCTTCCTCGCATTATCACACCTACTAACATAAACTTTACTCCAAGTTTCCAGAATTTACCTCTTTTAATGCTACATCATTTCATAATAATTCAACTACCATATTGATTGCATTAACTCTTCTCATTTGATTAATCTTCTTTTTCTTTATCTTATTCATACATGAAATCCTATATCCTCAATCAATTCAAAATTATAGATTTATAATCATCATAAAATTCTGATCTCACTTCCACTAATATATTCTTATGGTGGATCACAACTCTTATCACAATAATCAAATAACCATTCTAAGCCTAATTTCAACCTCTCAAAATCATAGAAAATTTTGTTTTCATCTAACTTTATTCATACACTTTAAATCTTGTCATTTATACCATATCTCTAGTGTTCTCAATCAATTCACGGCAATGTACCCACATCTCTATCACACTTAAGGATATATCATCACAGTACAATATTGATAGCATATCCATAATACATTCGCCAATACAAGTGGGTTGAAGCTTTATCTGTCATATCTAACCATATACTCTTTCTCAGTTCTATATATCCATAAACCTTCATTTTCTCACATTCTAATAGATCATCACTATTCTCACTATTTCTATCAGCTTAAGCACTTAACACATGCTCATGCGTGTGACTCATACTCATGCGACTCAGACTAGGGATCGGTTGCTACTGTCTGCTATGACATGTCTAAAATGCATGTAACTTGACACATATTTCAAAAAACACCCATATAAGATACTAATTTTGGACTCTGATATCAAAAATTTAACACCCTGCTCTCGCAAGACATGTACTCGACATCCTGAGTAATGCCCGAGTATGTACCCCGCAAGGGTGACATACTAGAAAGGGTCAAACTCTCGAAAACTATGTACAAATAATATTACAAGCATATGTGAAAATCAATATTCAAATTCAGGCCTATCCTTTTATTTCATAAACCCCGAAAACACAATTATTATCATACTTGATCAATCTCATTCGCAACACATTTCAAACTTGTTATTACATACAGAATTATTTAGAAACACATTGCACAATATTCACAGAAGAATCAATCGATACAATAATAAGAAAACAAATGCAAGTGTGAATTAATCCCGACCTCTATCTCTCACTTGAATGCAGTGTTCGTAATCCCATTAGCCTAACGGGATAACTCTTCTGAACCTAAAAAATATTGCAAATTTTGGGTGAGGTTTTACGAACTCAATGAGTAACTATCCTCGATGACTCACTCAATCATATATCACATCAAAACATATAATCACATAATTCCTATTACTGTATCAGCTCCTCATGTTGAGTCACATACATTCCACATTCATTTATAATCCAAATTCATTCAAACAATTTATTTCAATCATTTAAATCATACATATCAATCATGAAACATGTATATGAAGTGTTTATGCAATGCATATGAGACTTATTTCTAATTTTTATTGTTATGATCGAGTGTCGTTTTATCTAACCCATATCCCTTAGTGGATACTAGGCTGGCCCATATCTCTTGTGGATATCAAGTTGTATCGAATAACATCCTGTATCCCTTAGTGGATACCAAGTGCATTCACAACTGAGCCTGAGGCTCTTATCACAGTCTAAGCTTTAAGCTCTTTTTTAGTGGCTACTCTGATCACAACAGCCTTTATGTTTCATGCATTCATGTAATGAAATGCATCACATTCACATCTTTTCAATCAGTCACTTATTTCCACTTTGTACATGTCATCGGACCTTAGTTCAACATTCAACATTTAAGTTGCAAATCACTTTTGCATTCATATGCATATTCACAATTTTCTTCCGGAACTAATTCTGGCATTTAACAATCAAATCATGTAGCACATATTTCATCCAATTCACATACAAGTAGTACTTCAATAATGCCTTCAAGTATCAGAAACCTCGGACCATTATTGTCCAGAATCAACACAATCACATTCACATCTCATTCATAATCACTCAATGCATCATATAAACAAAACAAACAATAAGTAAGACCATCTAGGTCTACTCACAATACGCTCTAGATTAGCATTTGCTTCCAAGATCTGGAAACGTCTGAATGCAGATGTTTATCCTGCACATCACAATTATGCAGTACACATATTGCACACACACATTAATAACTGTGCACAATTGTAAGCATTCATTTATGCATATGTGTGTATATGAAATGTTGGACCCTGACTCCGAGGCCCAACATTCAGACCCATACAAGCATAGAGGACCCATATAAGCATAGAGGACCCATAACTAATAACACACTGGCCATAATTGGAATGGCTTTTATATAAAATTGTTCCCTCCGTCCTAACGATTCCAATGCCACTAAAAACACTCAATTTGGATTAGAAATGAAGAAGTTATGATTAAAATACTGCCTTAAAGAAAAACAGTCAAAACTGAACACTCAA